>WURT03000028.1:724088-754005 GCA_009936505.3 Holothuria glaberrima
AAGATCACAACTTCCTGAGTCGGACAACTTCCTGAAATGGACAAGCCCAATTAAAATTTGCCAATTTAACCCCCCCCCCCCCCAACATCACTGTGAACAGCTATGCTGAACAAGTAATTTTTGGTCCCCAGAAAATTTTCCAAGTGGATCGACCGGGATTTGATCCGGGGACCTCTAGTGTGCAAGGCAGTACACTCAACCACCAAGCCAACTCCACCCAATTAAAAGCATTGTCATGCAATGATTTCCTTCAAACTTGTCCCAAAAATAATCGATGTCAACTCGATGAGCCCCTTTAAGACCTTGTTGTGTATGAATGAACAGTTTTAAACAACGCTGGACCTTTGTATTACATAGAGAATAATGCACAAAGAGGGTTAATGCTTTAGCTCGATGCACTGGCTTGCATTAACTCTCGATCGTGCATTATCCTCTAATTAACCCTTTCGCAGCCATCCCGAATTTTCGTATTGTGCCCTTTTCAGCCAGCTAGCTCAACACAGTTCTTGACATTATTGGCAATGTAATACAACTTTTTACCTAAACTAAACTCGAGGTTGATCTGAACATGAAAATTGCAGAATGCACATCCCTCTACTAGCTACCGTTGTTTAAAATGCAGTTCTGGTAAAAAAAAAAGAAACAAAATAAAATGGCCACCGATTACCTAAATTCGCGGAACTAGTCCCTTTACTGATGTATGATCTTCATCTACCCCAAAATCGCGAATTTTGCTATGGAAATGCATCCTGACAATTGGCAAAGCTCCCTTCACTATCCAGTATGTCTGGGGACATATCATACGAATTAATTTCACCATCTTTTTCTTCGAGGCCACCTTCAGAATTCCTACGCTGATCCAGATATACGCACTGCTTAATCTGACTTGCTCTAAGAGGCTGCCATTTTGTTTGCTCTGCAAATTGTCACTAGTGCAAGGTAAGAAAAAATTCCAATAGCGCCACCCAAAAAACTATGTGTAGAAGCTTTTCAGAAAGTCACACCAACTTCTGGGTGTGTTTATAGCTAGTTTGGTCATTTTAAGCTTGGTAAGTTGGATACGTAATAGTACGTAAGTGGCTGCGAACGGTACATTAACCTAATACGTAATATTACGTATCTGGCTGAGAAAGGGTTAATGAACGGTCCAGCGTTTATGAACCCTTTAAAGGCAGTAAAAAAAACTGCAGGGCAACGGATTATTAAATATTTTGATTCATACTTAATAAGGAGGGGATAATCAGGGCCCGAGAAGCTCTTAGATCCCCGCCGGATAAGTTTTCTAACGCCTAACGCGGAAATTATCTCTTCACAGTTTACTAAATAGTTGATGGACTGGTGGACGTACTAACAGACCAAAAAATGGACGGACGGAAGAAATGATTGATTTGCTGACTGATCGATCGATCGATTGATTGGTTGGGATTTTTACGTCATCACATTTTGTAAAACAAACAGTTTACAAATTTGTCGAGCTGATTTGAAGTTCACCAAGATTAGAAAGTTATGATACAGTTACACACCCGCTAACAGATCCCCGTAACGGAATCTTAAGAAAAAAGAGGAGGAGGCGGTTTTAATATTTTTGCGCTATAATTAAAACTCCTGTACTTGCAGGTCAAAGAAGCAATTAAAGAATCACTGAGTATCAGAACGGGTCCAAAACACCAGGAAAATATTGCCTATTTTTTGCCAGTAGTAATATCTAGCTTGATCAATCTGTCACCCTTAAAAAGAGAGAACACATGAAACCATTCACTATCTAGACACCAGAACCAGATTTGTGTCACTGTTGCACAATCTCTAGTGTCTGCCACACAGAGCAATAGAAAACAGATTTACTTCACTTGAGGTGTAACCAAAAAAGTGTAACAACATCTGAAAACAAAAGAATCTGTACTCCAAAGGATTATATTTAGCTCAACATGTGCTAGTTTTGTGTCATATGCTTTACGAAGAGAATGTTCATCAACTTACCGGTAGGCATTATGTATCATACTGGGAAACTAAAGTCGAACTGGTTGGTCATAAAATATACCCACTTAAACAATGGAAAAGTGAAGTTTCAAAACACCACGCTGAGTGAATTCAAATCAATATAACAACAGAATAAAACATACTTTTAACTTAGAATTCCCTCAAAGGAAACAAAATTTGCTCAACACCAAAAGAAACAATTATAACACCTTGTCAGCCATGGTAGTTTTTACTAAAAATCACAAAATTGAAGGCACATCCCCAAGTAATAACAAATGTCAGAATTGCTGCTTGTCTGACCAGGTATTTAAACATTGCCCCTTCATAACTGAAACATCATGAAGAGCAGTGCAGTGGTATGTAAGGATTAAATGAGCTGGAATGACTTTGTTAGTGGATGAGATGTGGATGAAAAGTAGGTCCTGGATGGTAAGATTAAGAAGGATAAAACAGATGGCTAGTAGTAATGAGGTGAAATGTGTCATTAAAAGTTGTATATTCCATTTCTATTGTATGGAGTGTATACTTCGCAAGGATTTTACGCTATAATTGCAATTGATAGAGTCACAGCCATCCTCAAATTTTGTTTGTAGGCCTACCCTATTCGTTAGGTAGCGTTCCCCTTAAAATGATAGGCTTCAACGTTTTCTCGTTCGATTAATACGATTATGCTCTTATTATGCTACTATAATGTTATTATACTTATGCAATTGTCTTACCAATGGTTCCTTTTACTTTTACTTTTCTAAAACGTAGTGATGCCATTAGTGGCGTTTCCAGATATTGAACTTTGTGAAGGCAAACCTGTTTGCTACACGCAACTTTGTCCAGGTTCAAACGTAACCTGCTTTGTTCGAGATGTTCGTCCAGCAGTGTCCTTAACATGGGTGAAAAGGTTTGCTGGCAGAGATATTGACTTAACGTCTGATACGTCTGTGATAGAAAATTATCCTTTGTTCACTTCTTTCTCCACTACATCATCCACTATCCAGCACTCCTCATTACTGAGCTTATTGGTATGTAAAGCAGATAATTTACCAAGTTTTTTTTTGCAGCAGGAATCTGTACTTCTCGTTGAAAACAGTGAGATTGATAAGTTAAACATAGTCCCTGTTACAGAGTATGTTGAACGAGGATCTCAGCTGAAGCTGTCCTGCTCAGACATAAGTCCAAGTTTAATTGTGTGGAAATACATGACGGAACGCGGTGGCACCTTCACTATTCTTTCGTATTCTGCATCCTATGGAACGAACATTTCAAAAATATTTTCAGATGACCACGAATTGCAGAGGGACGGGTCTCTGAGAGTGTCTCAAACAGAAACAAAACATAATGGATTGTACGAATGTGTTTTCGAAAATGAAAACACCCTAGGGGTGGCTATATATAACGTGATCATCTTTGGTAGGTTTCTACTTTACTTTTGCAGCATGTTATCCCATAAATGACTCTAAAAGTTTATTTTGGTACCCAACGACACATTGTCTGTAAATCATAACTCCACGTTAAAACAATAAATGATGATAATATACTAGCTAACTTAACCATGGGTTTCGTGGCATTCACTTCTCCCTAGCTGTATTTGAACCTACATTCATTTTCTTCAGTGTTTCTTCAAACTTGGAATAAATATTGTCGTAGAACCGGCATTAGTTATGTGGACATAAAACCTATACTTGCGATGAAGGATTTGTTTTTCAAAAGGCCAATCCTTTCAATCTCTAAAACATGCCTTTCTCAAAAAAATTAGTCCATTATTAGAATGGCTTGCAAATCGGCAGTCCTGTTGAGTAAATGTCAAGTATAGGAAAATAATTTCCAGATTTACACTCATGTGTTGAATCGGTAATGTGTTATAAAAGTGCCCTCGAAAAAGTCCATCGTAGCCCTAATTCTGACCTTCGCTAATGTAAATTTAAAAAAGTGTTGGGTATATTATTTACAACCAAAGTAGCTTTAGCCTATAAATAACATTACATGTTTTACCAAGTTTTGTATGAATGACGCGAGTCATTGGGGAGATATTCACATTTTGGAAAACTTTCCTTCATTTTCGCACTATCTCGTTGGTTGTAAGAATTATCAATAAACATTTTTTACACCAAATTCCAATTGATAGAATCAAAAGCGTGCTGTATTAATTTGGCTTAAATGAGAAGATTTTCATGAAGTATTTTCCAATTGCTAGATGTCACAATATTAATTTAAAGCAAAAAAAATATTGCAGGGAAAAAAGCAGAAAAATAAAGAGTCGTGTCATATAGTATGAAAATGTCCAAAAGGCCTCTTTTTTTCTAGTTTCGGCGTATCCAGTTGTACATGGATGTCCGATCAAACAGTACTGTGTATTGTGGATGCACTCTGAAGGCAGTTTGACGTGTTCCGTAAGTGGAATAAGTCCTAAGGTACAGCTGGAATGGGGGTCTCTCGCTGGACGTTATTCTCATTTGATCATATTTTACGATCAGGAGGTTATTTCAAGCACCAACGGTGATACCTACGATGTACAGATTACCTCCAAATATAGAATACAGCAAACACCAGAAAACAGGTTGACACTGGAATGTAGAATACTAGGACCAAACATTACGGCTTTCTTGTCTACGACAAAGTTTGAAGTCTTGATAAAGAATGGTAAGAAGTTTTTATATATATATATATATATATATATATCGATGTAAAACGTAGAAAAAATTGAATTTGTTTTACGGTTAGGCGGAATATTAAATTGATCATTGGTTAAAAATCTATGACTTCGTTTAATGATAACTTGATAAGCTGTACTTGGCGAAAAGGTGATGTTATGCATGGTTTATCAGTTTTTTTTTTCACCCGGCGTATATGAATTATCTTCATGCGTCAGCACAGGTTGAGTGACTTGAGTGACTTGGTATTGCTCTTTTATTCTCCAATTACCCTCACAAGACCCCGACCTTTTTTCATTTCAAATTTTCCTTATTTGCCTCAAACTTTTCGGCCAGCTCGCCTATTATTTTACGTTCGATATTTTTTTAGACAGCCGTTACCTTTGTCTGGGCGTCGGGTTTCTGCGCCCTACCGTAGGGGAGCATAGTCCTTGCTTACTGTCAAATCCTTGCGCTACTCCTGTAGAAGACCTCAAGTTATTAAAATGCTGAATGATCGGTTATAATAGGCTGGTTATAGCCTGTCTGTCGTATTTGACTTCTTGATTGTGAACTTCATATAAGTAACTGCTTTTACTGGCACGTAAATGCAGAACAGCATTTCCATAACAAAATGCAACTAGGTTAGGTATCCAACTTACCCAATTAAAACTAGGTCTCTGACAAAAATACCCCATGGCTCACCCCACATGGCTCAAAGACCTCTTCCGTCCAGAAGTTCCAGCGGCATTTTCTGTATTTAATGTTATTGTTTGTGTCATCTTCGGGTACATTTATCAGAGCATACTTCGAATTGCTTATACTACGTTTCGGGTACGTGTGAATGTTAAGTAATTTTAATTTGAGCCTCCTGAAACCTTTTCAAACGTTACTCAATGTACGCTGAAAGTTTTCATTCACCAGAAACCATGTCCACTGTATTTTAAAGGTTATTGGAAGATGCGCCTGGTATGACTCAAATTAGAAAAGGATTTACTTTTCTTTTTTTTCTTTTTTTTTTTTTCTATTGCAGTAAACTATTTCATGACCATATCAAGACATGAGTTCTTACTATGAAGGACGTTTAAAAATAAAATAAAAGCTAGCGCATGCGTTGTTAATGATCTTAAAGATTTAAAGTTAAAAGGTCAAATTCGCTATAGATTAGGGTGTTAGCCATTATTTGCCAATCAGTTCATTTGAAAAAGTAATAACACCAAATGATATAACAGAACAGATGAGATAATTTTCAATATTAATTTATCGTTGCTAAGGGTGGGTTCAAAGGCAATGCAATGTTTTTTGAGTAGTGTACAAATGCACACGCATTGTCTAGCGTATGTTTGTTCGGAAGTAGTGCGTTTCTAATTTCTACCTTACAGCTACAAGATAAAGATAGCCTTCCTTCAGCTTGATCAAGTTTCTGTATATGCTTTTCCCTATCCGTACAGATCAACCAACTAACACTAAACCAAATACGATTCTGACGACTGAGGTTACTTCGGCTACTGTAAATCTTCACTACTTTTGGATTCTCCTAGCCTTACTGAATATTAGCATTGTCTTATCTGTCATTTTATCACGTCAATGTTGCTTACGACAAGGTGTTTATACTTTACTGATTCTTTGTATAGGCATATTCTGATTACTTTCATATTATCTGTATAGAGCTAAATTGATTATTTAGCAAATAAATTGATAAGAAGCATCCATTTTTCTTATTTGGTAATCCTCTTTCTCTACCTTTGTATAAAATAAATGATCTTTCGGTAATTTTGTTCTTCATAGCTATGAATACTGGCATACTTCTTAGTCTTGAAAAACCACTCCTTATAACAAATATTATCAAAAGTTATTTTTAATACTGAAAAGTCCATTCCTGTCATTTAGGTGACCATCGAAACCAACATCAAGCAGGGGGGAATCCTTTTGAGGTTAGTAGTATAACTTAAATTTACGGTCGTTAATGTCTTTAATATAGCAGACAAGAAGCAGCATCTTTATTGCACAATGCGAAAGCTGCAGATGTGGTAGACTAAAGATAGAAAAGTTGTGTTAACTGTAGGATTGAGTATATCAGTCCACACCAGGAGCGTGTCCAGGATTGTATTTATGAGTTGGCCTGAGCGTAACGGGGAAGTTTTGACCAAAAATGCCCACCAGATTGCAGAAAATAGCACTTTCTGGGTATTTTAAGTTAGATTTAAGCATTCCAATTTTTGATATTTCATGTTTTAGAAATTCACAAGTGAGAAAATTGTATACCATGCCATGAAATGGCCCCTAACAGGATCGAACACTTCTAATTTCCCGATCAATGCGCCCTTCATCTGGTTTTCAGCGAAACGTTTATAGCGGGTTCAAACCTCATCGTCTCAGCAAAGATGCTGATCAGGCATGCTTACAACTTTAGAGGATTTTCACCATGGCAACTGCCGCTACTGCTTTTCTTTATATGGCTATTCTGTGGAAAGACAATCTGCTTTAAGAGATAAGATCAGCAGGCAGGAAATTAGGGTAACTGATCAGAGGTTTCGGGGAATAACCATTTCATGCATAGCTGCACAATTTCTGTCAAAATCTGTAAGGGGCATTTCTTGACTTGCTATAAATTACATTTTTGAGGAAATAATTTGGATATCAAATTACTTTAATGAGCCCTTTTTGTATTTGTTTCAAAGGCATAGGAAGCTGTTTTCTCGATTGGGTGGGGCTTGAATGTTGTTTCGGACCGCTGTCCTGGGGGAGGGTCTAAGGGAAGGGCTGTCCCCCTCCGATTTTGAAAATTTTTGAATATTTTTGAATATTTGACGGTCCCAAGACGCAATTTGGTATAATATTTTGCAAATTTTAGGGATCGGTTTTTGCTCTTTTCATTTTTTCGATGATCGCTCCTGCTGTACATGTAGGCGGACAAGATGACCAACTCTTTCCATCTCGTTTCTTCAGTTTAATCAAGTTGGAGAGAATGCACAAAAAAATGATTGAATAGTTACGCATTTGTCTCATCAACTTAAGAAGCCACACACTTGCAAGCTATACAACTATCAATTGTCAAGTTGTTAAAAGGAAATGTAAAGTAGCGTATCGTTGTCACTAACAATGCTCAGAACGTATGATAATGGACTGAAAAAACATCATTAATTAAACACATTCCATTACTTTGCATTCTTGCATTGCTTTGCTCCTCCATAATGACTTTTATATAACACAAAGATCTTTGTAATTGGAGAACCCTCACTATTGAATATGCGAATATGTTTACGACGGTATCGATTGTAACACAGCCATGTCGTGACGCTGCAAGGGCGCGGAGCGCGCGAAAATTGTCGCACTTTGAGAAGGAATTGCGAGAATTGTGATAGTTTGAGAACGACTTGTAGATAAAAAATTATTAAAATATGTTTATTAGTGAGACAGAAACAGATCTTACCTACCCTCTACAGAAATCTGTAGCTTAGATGCCTTTGTGGCTCACTTTAAAATTTTCTGGAAAATTTCCGGAAATCAATTCGGGGTGCACGTCCCCCATAACCCCGCCCCAATGCCGGTGCCACTGGTGAAAATAGTAAAAGGTACCCGTAGTACTAGAGAAGCCGTTAAAAATAGCGAAAACTGAAAATTTTAGCAGAGACTACCCCAAATTGACTCCAATGGCTGACAGTTTAGAGGAGATCTCACAAGCTTTGTATGAGTCAAGTAAAAACACTGCAATTATCTTAAAGTCCCACAAGGTTGTTTCTCATAATCGATGTCACAAGTTGCATCAATTTGGGTCGGAGTTCGGAAGGTTTTTAAGGGTTGGCCCTATAGACACGTCAACGCCAAAACAAAAGTACTCTGGTATATGTTACAAGGATTATAATCTGGATCTTGCGTGAGAGAACATATATATATATATATATATATATACATTTTACAAACATGGATACATTTCAATTAAATAAATAAACCAAAACGCCCGTCCTTGAGACTTGTCAGTGGATTTGAGGTTCGCGAGAATCTCCTTGGCTAACTGTGGGTATGCGCGGGTGGTTTTTGGGTGTGGTGCTCCGTTGGCTTCGCGAATTAATTAACAATATCCCGTCCAGTAAATAGTGTGTAGCTGTCCCTTGGGAGAGCCAGGTCAGATCACGATGAAGTAAGGGAATGAGTGTAGTGGCTGAGGTAAAGAGCAAAAATTGCCTCGTGCAAACCCTGGTGGAGTGTACAAAATTACAACACATGACTGAACATCACCATAGCACTACCTTTCTCAAAGTGACTAATTCGCCCACGAGAATTTCCCAATAAGGTTACTTAACATACATTTGTCATACAATAACGGACGGCATTTAACAAAACATACTGCTCTCAGCAACCAAAATACTACATTTTTCTTAACACACATTTCCTCCTCTTTTCTTGTCTTGTGGATACTAGGATAATACATCAGTACGTTTTACTACGTTGTCTTTGTTTCACTTTTACACCTCACACATTTCACGGCTTTTGCATTTCTATTTACCCTTAATGCACCCTATGCATGGCTTTGGCTCTTGCATTTCTGTTGGCACTTACTGGTTGCCTTAAATAATCTTCCCTAACCCCATGCTTCCTGTAGGTTTTATTATAACCCTAAGTTTGGTGAGAAATACTAACACTTTACCCTTTTCACTATAATAATAAATACAACTTACGGATCTCCGGAATGAATTTGTCAGTACTGAATGGACTTTCCAATTTCCGTAGGTGTGGCTTACATGCCCGGAGCCTCCAAGACCTTTTGTACTTTTATTTTCTTAGATTATCGACCTCAGCGACGATATATGCTCTGCAATGATCAACCTCTGCGACGAATTGCTTTTTATTTTGTCTCCACAGTAGACATTAACAGATTATCCTCAATGGTAAATCTGCCCTTGGCAGTAAAAATAGGTCGGAGTCAGCTCCTCGATTCTAGTCCACCCCCGTTGTAAGATGTTCGGCAACTGCCTGCTTTTCGCGGGAGACTCTCTACCCACAACATCTCTTTAGGGGCTTAACATTTCACCACTTTGCTTAACAATAGAAAGATAATGCGGCCTAGGCTATACAGACTGGCTCGGCTCTCCTGAGAGAACTCGGCCTACTTAACAAAGGGCAGCAACCAAAAATTTAATTTAACTCTCTGCGTGAGAATCCAATTAAAGGGATAAATAAAAGCAAAGGATTTACTAGGTCGCCGTTTAAGATTTCTACCTCTTGTTATCCCCCTTTGCATTTACAGGCATAATAATGACATCAGAGTCATAACACAAGAGGCATAAGGCGATAGATCGAAGAGGAACGCTTCTTTCTCAGCTTTTTTTTTCAAACATCTTTCTAACAATTTATCTTGTATAAATTGCAATTAAGTCCAAAACATCTTTCCGGGGATTTTTTAAGCCAATCTCATATTCATAGTTTTGGAAGCAAAAATACGATTACCTAAGCTTTGTTCAAAATGGGGTTTGATATTATTTAACTTGATTTTTCTAGATCACTCCGATGTCTTCTCAGGAAAGTACAATGCTTACTGCTGGACCTAATGGTAAGGAATCTTTCTTTGGTAACTCTGCCTAATCAGTTTTTCTTCATTTCTTGTTACTTTGCAAATACACACTTTTGATAATGCTGGTTACTAAGCATTTTGCGTGTGAAAGTCGTGTTTTGTATAATCGAAACGTTCAGCAGAGCAATTGTTACACAGTCCAAAAATCTTTGTCATATTTTTCCCAGCCCGTAGAAAGTCATACCCTGAATGGGATCAGACAGGACGACTTTCATTCGCTGACACAGTTTGCACGTCACAACCACCAGAGGAAACACCATGGAGTTGTTATTTGGAAGGAGATACATCGCTTTGAAGTGATGTTTGTACCGCCAAGGTCACACAGCAATATGTCAATTTTACCTCTCTTGGCATTTCTATAGGACTTCTGGATTACGTAATTCATACAAAAGGGATTTGTCGTCTGCTACATCTACGGTAAGATTGGGGGTTGTCGTTACTACCACATTGTCAGTCGCTGGAAAATTAAAAAAATATTGCATCTTTGGACGCTCGGTGACGCAGATGAGAGTATAACAATAAGGGTTTACGTAACAATGCGAACATGATTCCATACTTAGTCACTTCATGAAACTTTGGGAAACTTTCCAAATTGTTATGACAAAAATTAGTCTTCTGTCTCTGCAGCTCATTTGCATGACGTTCGTTCTTTAGGAAGAATCAGACTTCATTGATTTATTTCAATGAAACAGTCGTTTCAAGTTATGAAGCACCTTCCCCTAAATTGGTGGCGGTGTAAGCCTACTCATCAAAGCGTTGTCCTCAGTAAGCCAATTGTGATCGGATTACTAGATCTAAATGATGTTGCTAACATATCGATATCAAATTGAGCCAACGAATAAAAGGAAGAAATACCCATCAACGGAATAAGTAGCTAATTATTGATAATTTCCTCGGAATTTAGTGGGTCTTTGGGGATAAATTACACTTTTCGTTAAATCTCCTTTAAAATTATAACTCCCTGGTAACACACACATACTTGACTGTTTAACATGTCCAGTCAAACTACCGGTAAAAGCCATCGGACAAAATAAAAACAGTCCGTGGGCTGGAGGGGCCCACCTAGCAACCCCCAAGAATGGATGAAACAGACATTAGAAGGTAACTTAATTTGTATATTTTTAATTTTTTATGTTAACATTGATTCCTAAGGGATGAACTATGGTTTCTGTATGCTTCAATATTAATGGTGCACGACGGCTGAGTGACCAAATTTGGGGGGTAGGGGGAATCTAAATAGCAATAACTCTAAAAAGAATTGTCATTGATTGATGAATGACCCTTCAAAATGATTGCCTTGACTTTTTCTTTTATATAAAAAAGTCAAAATGCAAATTTCGTGAATAATGAGGTCACCAGAGGTCAAAAGGTCATCAAATTTGGACGATGCTCAAAATATAGCACTCTCATATTGATACAGCCATTTCTACCCTGGATTTTACAAAATCACTGTTAACCGAATGGAAAGTGTTATTTAAACATCCTCTTGCATATTTAAACCACCAATATTCAATTATTTTCTATACATTTACTTCTGCGACAAAAGGAAGTAGGCCAATGGTCAGAAAGTGGGAAAAACTGAGTTACGCTTTGGACTAACTCGTGAATATTTTCCCTATGTTTCAACTCAAGTCCATTTCATAGAATGACCTCTCAAACTGTTTCTTCCAGTCTCAAACATAGCTAAAGACTTTGTTTAATGCAAATAATGGCCATATATAGGTCACCATGCCTCAGGTAACATTCCAATATGTGCCCCTTATGGGCCCCATATCGATGAACATATGGGGCCCATATGATTTTGCACCCAAGATTCATAAGGGGCCCATATGGGCCAGCCCAGATAACCCATATGACCCATATAGGATAAATCTGGTACCCATATGGAGCAATTGCCCACATTGCCCGGGTAAGCATTGCCACATTGATATATTAATGAACATTTGGCAGAGGCCTAAACTTGGTCCCAGGGAAAATTTTCAAAAAGGGCCCTCTTTCGGAGAGGTCGTTGACCCTGTGGACAATTATCCACAGATGTGAAATTTTCATCAAGGATCGAGACAGGTCTGATCTTAATGCTCACAAAATTTCATATACCTTATGTACCTCCTTCATAGTCAGGTAAGAGGATGAATATGGCCCACTTGGCCCATTGGAAGGAGGCACTGTGGGCCCTATAGCACGATATCACAAAATGTGAACATTTTATTAGATATGTTTTAGCTTGCACTCATAGCAAGAGATCATGTGCAAAGTGATAACAAATTTAAGTTGTCTGTACCTTGTACTTTTTGAGTTCTTAATTCCTGAAGTTGGGTAGCCAAACCCTTTGTTGGATAAAAAAAAAACTTTTAACCTGTCACGGGACACCATATTCAAGGGCCCATATTTTTTCAACTAAACTGGATACAACCTTAAAAGAAAGTACCCATTCGTTATTTATACCCCAAAATGCAATGATAAAGTTAGATGGATACCAAGCCTGCAGAGTTTTAAGAAATATTCATTTGAAATAACAATTTCTCATGCTTAGTACAGTATTGACTCCTGTGTGCTTCTGTTCAATATCATGTTCATACTGTACCAATGCCCTAGAACTGCATAAGATACTCACCGAGAGTATACAGTACACGCTGGCTGCCTAGAACTGTATGGAATTTGGGTTTGTTAAAAATACAACACAGCTGAAACATGCCTTTGCCAGTTACTCTTTACCTCTCAGAGCCGAGTTTATGCCAGGCCCGGATTTCCCATTAGGCCAGATGGGCCCGGGCCCCCAAATACAGGGACCCCCAAACTGAAGGAGTGCAAATATAAAATGATGGGAAAAATAAAAGAGATATAGATAGCCTGCAGTGCCAGAGTGGGAGAGAGTGGGGAAAAGCAATGAACAATTTCCCAAGACATTGTTATTGTCCTGTTTCAATAGAGCCAGTGCAATGCAGTATCTGCCGCATGATAAGAATGCATTGCAAATGTTGCCATGACGGCGTTGTTTGTAAAATGAACAAAAACATTCAATATTTGTACTCTTTATGAATTATCCTAATCGTAAAACTGTAGTCCTAATCGGTGTAAACGTCCCCGACGAAGCTCAAGTGTCTTTTATAAACAAAAATATTAAAACAAAATTTTAGCCCGCTCCTCGTGCACTTTGCAGCACGAGTAGTGCTAGGCTCCCCAGCCATGGGGACACATAGATCCCTTATTGGCCTACCGAGAGAAAAAAATGAAAAAATTAGTATATAAAAGCCTGGGCTATCGTTCCATACCCAGGCAAATGGTGCCATGGAAGTGCCAATTTTGCTGATCTAGGAGGTGTTTCCATCCAAAAGTGTCTTAAGAGTTTCGAGCAAACCAACGGTGGCGCTCCGCTTGCGCACTGTTCTCCATTGCTTAACGAAGTCACAAAGGTTCCTTCTTTGCCAAAACTCTAGATCAACGCCTGAATTCTTATGCCATTCGCTCTAACAGTTTAACCTCACCCTATTTGTTTTCGACAAATCTTAGTCCCTCCGCCATTTCACCTTGTTTTCTATCACTTTCTCAACATGACACCTGAGTAAAGCTGAAAATTCGCACATGTTTCTGAAATAATATCGTCCCTTATCGTCACCTAATTTTTTTTTTTTTTTACCTAATATTTTAGTAAATGGAAGAAAAATTTGGTACAAACCTATAGTTGTCGAATGTACTAAACGTTTAATTGCCAAATTGATTTACTTTCCTCGGTAATCCTTAGCCTTGCGTAGACTTGCTTACTCTCGATTGCCGCAATAACTTCAACTCGTGGGGTTATGAAGCGGTTTGTAGGGGCGGGCTAAGTTCTGTAGCTCCTGTCAAAAATGTTGTGGCCCGCTCAATTTAAGTGCGCAAACTCATTTGGTTCCTCTGTAAAAAAATAACTAAAAATGTGCAGTAATTTTTCCTAAACATTTGCCCAATATATTACACCAAATTTCATATGTGGACCCTCAAATATTCAAAAATCCTTCCGTTAGACCCACTCACAGCCTTGAAAAGCTTCCTATGCCCATGAATCAACTTGTCATGTCCCACCTTTCACGAGTGAATACGTTCAAGAATGAAGTAACCGTCTGTCTATTTGCCCGAGCTCAACTACTCACATCTCCGGGGCAAGCATGATTTCGTCTTCATTTAGAGTAATTGCATTCACAACAAATAGTAAGTTGTTACTGTAATGGATTTGCATAATTATTTCTGAGCACATGTGAATAAAAGGAACGCAGGCAAGGGGAATGCCATTCCTTTGAATGGCTGGCCTGAGTCCGAATTCTCTGGGCACTCAGTTCTTAGACATCGTTGTGTCAACTCCATTATATTAGACCTTTAATTTACAGACCGGACATATATTTACGTTAAGTTTTTTTTTTTCTGCGTGTCGAGACTGCCATGGGTGCGGCCCAGAGACCCCAAGAAGGTTTATTAAACGCACCTGCAGTTAGCAAACCCTTGGGTCTGAGTTATTTTTGCGTCAATGCGTACGATCATTATAGTGAAAACTCCCCTCTCCAGAGGAAGGACCTCCATTAGACGTGATGCCCCTTAAGACTGGCCTTTTGACGGTACGTGTGCCACCTGCATTTCGGTTACCAATTTGACGGAATCTCCACTTCCTGTTCGCCCAGCTGAACTGGCTTAGACCTTGGCTGAAGTACCCAAAGGACTCACAACAACTTTGCTGAGACCTACACTCTTGCGAGAAGGACCGTAAAGGGTTAGACATCTCCTATGCAAGATTTCCATCCAAATCGCCTTCAAGACGACGGGTCAGCCAAGATCTGGGGTTAGTTAAGAAATGTCCAAATGCATGCATGTATTACGTGTAATAACTTTGTGTATACTTTAAAGAGAGGTATTATGAACAGTGGCGTAGCTACAGGGGGTCAGAGGGGGCGGTCGCCCCCCCCCCGGCTCGAAAATTGAAAAAAATCGGAAATTTTCAAATATTCGAAACATGGCTTAACATTATAAAATTTCCGAAAAAGGGTAAAAATTTCCGAAAAATATAGCAAAATGTAATGAAATATATCTCATATGACTTAAAAACGCTTTAAAGATTAGTATCTTCCCAACATAAAAAACAAGAAAAACCATTAAGTAATACAATACAATTAGGTAAATAAATGTATTTGGAGGCTTTAATTCTTATCGCTTCGCTCTGCGATCATTACAAACGTATACGTCCCTACAAAGCCCTAGTGGTAAGATGAGCTTAGGGCCTACATTCACAATTGTATGTGTAGTAAGTATTACATAAATGCATATCCATATGTATAATACTATGTAGGTGTAATATGCTTTGGGAAATGTAAACCATTCAACCTGAGTTGTAGTATAGAAGAAGAAAAATTCCGAAATTTTCAGATGAAAATTCGGAAATTTTTAGGACCTCCCCCCCCCCCCGGAAAAAATCCTAGCTACGCCACTGATTATGAAGGTCTTGGGTTTTATGGTTCAAGCCCTGACAATTATGTTAAAGTACTTCCAAAGAACCATTCATCTATTTCTCTAGGCTCAGTCTATTCCCTTACTACGAGTACGTTAGACCAAGAGGCACCTCCTTTTAACCCCTCGGTTACTGTCACTAGTACGCTTAGTGCCCCGGAAACTGCCGACCAAGTAGGCTCAACAGGTAAAGCTACTGGAGGCCAGCGTTCTAGTTCCCGTCAAAGACAGTTTACAGAAAAGGGGCCAGATTATGAAGTTGATAGAAGGTAACAAGAGTTTAGGAGTAAGGCAGCGGCATGGAGACGTCGGGCGGGGCGGCTAGAAGGCTTATTAACTGAGTCAATGGACAGGTCTACTATTAAACAAGAACGTGAATTACTTTCACATGATACGAATGAAGTTACTGCTGCTTTTGAGGGGTATAAGGAAATAATATCTTTGGCAAAGAAACCAGTTGATTATTCCAAATTTGAAATGACTGAAGAAGATAATTATTTTCAAAAGAATACCTGAGTTCATGAGGGGAAATGATGGGAGTGAAGTTAAGTCACATAAGAGCCGAAAGTCTGCACCATCCTCCAATAGCTCAGGCTCCTCTCAAAAAACTATTTCGTGACAGGCTGAAGCCGCGGGTCAGGCAGCCGCATTGAAGGCAAAATTAAAGTATATGGATGAAGAGGCAAGGCAAAGGGCTGAATTGGAAAGGCAAAGGGCCGAATCAGAAAGGCAAAAGGCTAATTCACAAAAATTTCAAACACTCAAGGAGATAGATATACCCGAAGCCAAAGTAGAGGCTATTATCAAGGTAGAACGAGAGACTGATCTATCAATTGACTTGGAAAACCTTTCCAAATTGAGTGACGGTAAGGATTTTTCCGGATCCAACTGATAACATCGGAAAGCAATGCAAAACAAACAAAGTTCTCCTGGTTCAACTAAACGATTTATTTCGCCGTGAGGTTTCCTGAACAAATTACGACGTTACTTTCACATATTCTTCCCTAACTGAGAATCTCTTTTTTTCTGATCGGTTTCTCCACAGTCCAATCAAAAAACATATTACACTGTAATCGTCAACACACGAGCTAATTAGCACAATTTTCCCTGGAATTTTCCAGTACCTCAAAGTTATACATAGATGGCAGCAGACAACTAAATGGTTCCCCAACATCTCCCCCACATTGGAGAGTTCACTCTACAATACACATAGTGCATTAGTAACATTCAAGATCATACGAGTAAAATACAAACTAAACACCAAACCTTATAAAGACAACCAGGATTTACACTTTTGTTTCTTCTTTAAACACAATAAACTTCGTAGTACACTTTGGCTTCACACAACAGTACGATAGAATAGTGATTACAAACACTATAGGTCTAACAGTTTCCTTGGTACAATTTGTCTACCAGAACGAGTGCAATGCCCTGTACTGGATGTACTACCCTTAGTTTGAACCACTGAACTCTGTTTTAAACAATCTGGTTCTAAAGACTCACTTTCAGTAGATTTGACTTCAATAGACGACTCCTTTTGAGAAGCATTCAATTCCATATAACACAGCTTTTGAATGGGTCGGGTGATAACTCTTGTAGGAGTTCTCAACCTTACACTTCTCACCAAATTGTCACCGCCTCTAAACATTTCCAGTACAACCCCCAAAACCCATTTCATTCGTGGGATCCTATCTTCCTTGATCAGGACCACAGAACCAATTTCCAAATTATTTTTGGCCTTAAACTTCTGAATGGCTGGGGGAAGATTTCTGAGATAGTCATTTTGCCATCTTTCCCAGAATAAGTCAGCACGATGCTTACATAACAAACTTCTATCCACTAAATCTTGACTAGTTGTGACCATTTCTTGCCCAGTCTCTGGTTGGCAAGAGATTGTTCTACCCAACAGAAAATGTGAGGGGCTCAGGGGGGCAGGATCATTTACATCAGTGCCCACATAAGACAAAGGACGAGAATTAACACAAGCCTCGATTTCATGCAAGACTGTTTCTAACTCCTGCCTGGTCAACGAAGCACGTGCTACAGACTTCTTCAGGGCAGACTTGACTGAACCCACCAACCTCTCCCACCAGCCCCCCCCCCCCCACCAGGGTGCCCGTGGGGCTATGAACTTCCAAGTAGGACATTCATGTCCATACAACTCCAGTAACTTAGTTTGCCCTTTGACAAACGTTTTGGCATTATCGGAATAAATAACAACTGGTAAGCCTCTCCTTGCTACAAACCTTCTAAAACTCAAAAGAAAATCTTGTACAGACAATGAGTCAACCAGTTCAACATGAACTGCTCTGATAATAGAACATGTAAATAATAAGATATAAAATTTTCTCCCCGGAAAGTCACAACAGCACAGAGGTCCCCCATAGTCCATCCCAATGATAGAGAAGGGAGGAGACTGCTGTACCCGTTCTGCGGGGAGGGGTGCTGCTGTCTGATTGCATGGCAACGCATCTAATCGCTGGCATGGTACACAGTTCTTTTTCACTGACTTAGCCAGTCTTCTTACACCCACAATGTAGTATCTATTTCTCAAATTAGACACAAGGGATTTCACTCCAGAATGTTTCAACCAAGATGATACGAACGAATCAATAGCCAGCTGAAGTATCCTTTGGGTAAAATAACTGGGTGCTTCTCATCGTAAGACAGATCAGACATTTGCAGCCGTCCCTTTACCCTTAACACATCATCCTTTCCCAGAAAGGGTGTTAATTTAGCAATTCTTGAACCTGAAGCTACATTTTTACCATTTCTTAATGCAACAACTTCAGAGTGGTACACTTCTCTTTGAACTGATTTGATCAAGACTGTGTTAGCACGTTGTAACTCATCATTAGTCAGACAACCTGTCCGTATTTCCCTATGTGTTAATCTGTCTACAAACCTCAACACAAATGACACAACTCTTTCTGCTTTTGCCAATGTTCCCCACCGTTTCACATCAAAAGGGTTACTCACTTCCTCATCCTGTCGAGGAGGGATCACAGTTTTCATTTCCTTCACTGACTGAGGGTGACTAGCAGATGCAAGCACTGCTTCTTCCCTTTCGGTACCCTCAGATTCCTGTAACCAATCAGGACCATCAAACCAATGTTTGGACGAAACTAGCTGATGTGCAAAAGCACCTCTTGTAATCAAATCTGCAGGGTTAACCTTACCTGGACAATGATTCCAGCAAGAGGGATCAACAATTTGATGAATTTCTCGCACCCTATTGCCCACAAATGTTTTGTACTTACTAGGATCACCCTTAATCCATGACAACGCCACCATGGAATCCGTCCAACACTTGTAAGTTACAGATAAACTCAAGGCTTTCATTACAAAATCAACTGTTCGGGCTGTCAACAATGCCGCAAGCAACTCAAGTCTTGGCTAGGTTACTTTCTTAATTTGAGCCACCCGACTCCTTGCCATGACAAAGGACATTCTGTATTTGTTTCCTACAGGGATCCTGAGGTACACAACTGTTCCATAGCCCTTCTCTGAAGCATCCCCAAATGCATGTACCTCAAGCCCCTGCAAACTTGACCAAGCATATGATCCAAAATAGCGTCTTTCTATACGCAAATGACAAAAAGACTTCAACCCTTCCACCCAATGTAGGAAATCCTCCCTCAACTCCTGTGGAGCTAATTCATCCCATCCAACACCGCTCTGCCACAACTGTTGGAAGATAATGTTAGCCTTCATTACGAAGGGTGTCAAAAACCCCAGTGGGTCAAACATTTGAGCAATAATACTCAAAACTACCCTTTTAGTGACATACAAGTCACTGGGGACCTCAAATCCAGTGAAATCAAAATTGTCACTTGATGCTTGCCAACCTAATCCTAAAACCTTGACAGATTCACTCTCTAAATACTTTCCACTAGACTCTTTGAAGATCTTGTTTGCAATGAAGTCGCTATTTGTCTTCCACTTTGACAAATGCATACCAGCTGAAGCCATAATTCCTTGAGCTTCAGTGTACATAGCAAATGCGTCCCCTTCCTTATCTGCCCCCGACAACCAATCATCCACATACAAATTTTCTCTCAATTCATCAACTGTATGTGAAGGAGGGAATTTCGACAAGTGGTGCTTAACAGTTGCGTTCAGCAGGAAAGGACTTGCACAATTTCCAAAGGGAACCCTTGTAAACCTCATAACTCTGACATTGTCCCCTATTTTCCAGAAAAATCTGTGAGCATCTCTATCTTCAATCTGCACCTTAATCTGTAGAAAGGCCTTAGCAATATCTGATACAAGGGCTATTTGCCACCTCCTAAATCGTATCAAAATGCTCACTAAATCGGGTAGCAGACATGGACCCTCATCTAGGCAATCATTAAGAGATATGCCATTAACTCCTTTGGCAGAGGCATCGAAAACTGGTCTCACCTTGGTAGATACACTACTATCCCGCACTACAGGGCGATGAGGCATATAATAAGTAAGTTTTGGGCTAACTAACTCAAAGGACCCAAATTTTGCATGAACTCATGAGGAACCTTAGGGCGACATAATTGAGCACAGATAACTGTAACCTCCACAGCTCGAAGTGTGCAACTACCCCCTGTGCTACACCTTGCTCCCTGTAACCCCACCTCATATACATTCCTCTCGGTCTCCCCACTACCACCACTAACTCCAAATGCTGAGTAGGAAAGGGATTCAGTTGACTTCCACTTTGGTCCCACCCTTTGAACCAGCTTAGATGAAATGTAGGATCGGTCTGACCCACTGTCAAAAAGTAAAGTTGCCTCAACTGCGCCCTTCTCTCCCAACACCATTACCTTAGCTGTTTGTAACACAGCATACATATGAGACTTAGAATGCAATGAGACATTAACTGGTGAAATAACTGCAGCATTGTCTGGGGGACCTCTGGCCCTCTCACTAGGCATAGGCACCTGCGGTACAAATGGGGCAGACTCTGGTGTCAGATTACTATTTACTGATGATTGTTGTGGCTTGGCAACAACAGCTTCACTATGTGTTGGTGGTTGGTTGATACCTGTATCTTTGGCACCCCACTTACTTTTGCAACACATTTCATGATGTTTGCCCCTACAATATGAACAAAAAGCTCTACATTTCTTGGCAAAATGATTACTACTCAAACATCGAAAACACAACTTAGCACGAGACATCGCTTGGTGCCGGTCATTTACAGACAAACGCAATATATCCCAACATTTGCCACTTGAATGACCTTTTCCACAAAATACGCAATGAGTCTCTTTTGAAGCAGCTTGTAACGCTGACACAGTAGGTGGGGATTTATATCTGGCCTCTGAAGATGGACTATCCCTACTCGCCGATGATACACCTTTGAAAACATCTGATCGCTCTCTACGCTGTAGCTCACGTTTTAAGAATTGTAGGAGAAAATCAAGGTCACTTTCCTTCCCTTCGCCCTCACGAGCCCACTCCATGCGTATGTCCTGAGGTAGACGACTAAGAATAACAGGTGTCAGGAAGAAGCCATACTTTTCCCCACTTATCCCCAGGGATTCCAGACTACGTACATGGGCTAGCAACTCATCCTGTATGTACCATAACACAGGGAGGGTGAGACGTCCTTTTGGCTGTGGTGGGGAGAGATTAAGTAAGGCCTGGATGTGGGCAAATATTATCTTTTCTGGTTTACCGTAACGTTCCTTCAGCAGATCACATGCAACACTGTAATGCTTAGCCGTTGGGGATAAGCCTTGAATGTACCTTTTTGCCTTTTCTTCCAGTAATGCCTGCAAATATGCAAACTTGTTGACTGGTGGGATGTCTGAATTGTGCACGACAGCCTCAAACTGATCCCAAAAGGCTTGCCATTCAACAATATTTCCTCCAAGTTTGGGCAGCTGCAACTTTGGCAACCTTGTGGCACTTTTAGGATGACTGGGGATACTGTTAGCTTCTGCTCCAAGTGACACATGATCATGTTCCACCTCATTCCCCCTCATGCTTGGATCTACTTGTGATAATGGTACAGTATTGGCCTTTGACTGTTTCATTTTGTCCAATGCCAGGTAAGCTGTTTTCCTGATTTCCGTGACCTGTTCTCCGTAATCAGCAGCCAAAGCTACCTCCTTATCAATTTCAGCTAGATCTGTCAATGATTCAATTGTTGATTGAACCTCATCCACCTTTGCTAAGCGTTGATTAAAGTTCGATAAAGCCATTTCAATTTCTACTGATGTGACCCCTGCTTTAGATACGGTACTGTCTAATTCCTTGGCTGCCCGTGACAACCAACCTTTCTCAGCCATTCTTGTTTTCTTAGCCTTTTCCATTGTTACTTCAGACTGAGGCCAAATTTTGGCTAGGCTATCAAACTATTGATAATGTTCGAGGCTAAGTTATAATGCTACAAAACACGAGTCACTGAAACCCTTCACGTGTTCACTGCTATTAATAAGCCTGCTAACTCAGTACTTTATACTACAGTACTGTCACTAGTCCCGCATTAACTGTTTGCGCAGGCTCACGCACTAACGTTAGACCCTAGCCTAACCAATACCTTTGCCATAGGCTCGGCCACTTACACACAGTAACGTCAAACTATTTTCGCCAGTCATGGAAACCTCAAGACCGTCCCGGGTTTCGGCACCATAATTTTCCGGATCCAACTGATAATATCGGAAAGCAATACAAAACAAACAAAGTTCTCCTGGTTCATCTAAACGATTTATTTCGCCGTGAGGTTTTCTGAACAAATTACGACGTTACTGTCACATATTCTTCCCCAACTGGGAATCTCTTTTTTCTGATCGGTTTCTCCACATTCCAATCAAAAAACATATTACACTGTAATCGTCAACACACGAGCTAATTAGCACAATTTTCCCTGGAATTTTCCAGTACCTCAAAGTTATACATAGATGGCAGCAGACAACTAAATGGTTCCGCAACAAGGATGAATTTGTATCAGATTATGTAACCTTTTTTCCAGTATTCAAACAATTGCGACTGGACAGGCTACTGTTACATGCAGTGAAGGGTCTTCTCAAAACATATTTTTGAAACCAGTTTCTACCTCTCTTCCATGAATTTATGAAGAAGCTACCTCTATGGGTGAGAGTATTCCTAGACTAGACCACGTCTGTTTAGCTCCTACTTCTCATGCAGAGATCCAAAGTACTTGGGTGTTTTCATCTGGTTTACCAAGTACTTCTAACAAACCTAAATGTAATTTGGAGATCAGAAAGCAGACGGCCAAAATGCCGACGTCTAAAAGTTTGCCCAATCTTTGATGAACAAATTAACTTGAATCGCCTTCCTCCCCCTGAGCCAACTATTTTTTTTTATGGCGACCCTCTTAAGTATCCTGGGTGGAAAAGTGCATCCAACAGTCTTATCGATCAAAAAAAGTATTCCCACTTTCGAAAGAATGCACTATCTCAAGAAATATTTAGGCGGTCAAGCAAGAGATTCTATTGAAGTCTATTTCCTATTATGCACGGACGAAGCATATGATGAAGCTAAGAAATTGCTAGATCGGCGATATGGAGATTCTTTCTTTATAGCAAATGCTTTTAGTGAAAAATTAGATACCTGGCCAAAGATTCAATCCAGGGATGGTGAAGCCCTTAGGAAATTTGCAGATTTCCCCGGGCAGTGTGAAACTGCAATGAGAATTACAGGTAGTCTACACGTTTTGTATGACGTTAGGGAAAATAGAAAAATGATCTCAAAACTACCTGATTGGCTTATTTCCAGGTGGGGAAGAACAGCAGCTAAACGAAAGGGAAATTCTGGAGATGTTCCCCTTTAAAAGAATTTCTACAGTTCATGATAACAGAATCTGATATCGCATGCGATTCCGTTATCTCCCTTCAGGCGTTAAGAAGTAATCAAATAATTGAGAAGAGTAAAACATTTATGGGTAAAAATTACCGCCCTAAGAAAACCGGTGCAAACTCACTTTCAACGGGAGTAACAGAAACTCCGAGTAAAAAGGAAAAGCCTTCAGAAACTTGTATTTTGTGTGACCAATCTCATCGTATCGATGAGTGTAGGTTATTTTCAAAGTGGTCTTTGGACGATAGAAAGGCATTCATTAGAAAAAAGAAACTATGTTATGGGTGTCTCAGATCTGGTCATAGAGCCAAGGCATGTAAGGACAGAAGTGTATGTAAGACATGTAAGAAGCGTCATCCCACGTCATTGCATGGGGATGTAAAGGTGTCAAAGGATGACAAGGTTAAGACTGATGTAGGGGGTGTTGACAAGTTTCAGTCTGACACTACTTCAGTCACTAGTAATGTAAGTGGTATTCATCTCAATTGAGCTAAGGAAATTCAGAAAAGCTCTCTTATCATGCTTGTTTGGTTGTCTCACCGTGATTTCCCAGAGAAAAGGGTGTTCACTTACGCCCTTTTAGACTCGCAATCAGACACTACCTTTGTTTTAGACAGTGTGACTGAGGCGTTAGGATTTTCTGGTTGTGAAACGAAATTACTGTTGTCAACAATGAACTCGCAAAATCAAACCATCGACGCCAAGCGGTTTCAAGGATTGCTGATAAGGGGCTATTAAAATCCATTGCAAATTCAACTCCGGTTACCTTTTCAAAGGAAATGATTCCCGCTAATAGATTGCACATTCCCACACCTGAAATGGCTACTCAATGGCCTCACTTGGAACATATCGCTTCTGAGATACCACCATTATTGAATTGGGAAATTTGGCTATTGATAGGCTACAATTGCCCGAAGGCATTATACCCGACGGAAGTTATACCCCCAGTCGACAATGGTCCCTATGGACAGAAAACGGACATGGGTGGGGCATAGCAGGAATTGTAGGTCCTAATCAAGTCGAGGATAGTCCTTGCGACCCAATAGGCTTTAGTCACAAAATACTTTCTTATGAAATTTCAATGGTCGAGCCTAAAGGGTCTTTCCAGATTGCAGGACCAAACAATGTAGCAATTTCTTTCCAGTCTACCGTAAAGGAACTTGACCCTATTCAGGTTACGAGAATGTTTGACTTAGATTTTTCTGAGAGGGGTGTTAGTAATGATATTTATTCTCAGGAAGATTTAAAATACCTTGCTATACTGAGGAAAGGAATCCACCAAACCTCAGACGGTCATTATTAGATGTCTTTGCCATTCACGGCATCAGAGCCCCAGCTTTCCAACAATGAGCAGTTAGCATTACTTCGCTTGAAACAGCTCGAACGTCGTTTAAGATTAAATTCTAAATACAGGGATAGGTAAGAAACATTTATGCAAGACCTTTTGAAATTGGGGTACGCCGAAAGGGTACCTAAGACAGAGGTGATGCGATATGATGGATGTGTTAATTATATTCCTCATCACGGTCTATATCACCCTAAAAAACCTGATAAACTCAGGGTTGTTTTTGATTGCAGTGCTAAATATAAGTTAGTTAGTTAAATATAAGGGACAGTCTCTTAATGATCACTTGTTACAAGGTCCCAATCTTACTAATACGTTAATTGGAGATCTCTGACGTTTAAGTCAGGAACCAATTGCATTTACTTGCGATATCGAAGCCATGTTTCATCAGTTCAGAGTAAACCCAGAACATAGGGATTTCGTGAGATTTTTGTGGTGGGATAATGCTAATTTTCAGTCAACCCCAGCTAAGTTTAGAATGACGGTTCATCTCTTCGGAGCCAGCTCTTCACCGGGTTGTGCAAATTTTGGGTTAAAACAGGCCGCTATAGATTTTGAAAGGGATTATGGGTCAGATGTAGCAAATTTCATAAATCATAACTTTTGTGTAGATGACGGCCTTTACTCCACACAGTCTGAAGATGAAGCAGTAGGTATTTTACGCAGGACAAAGGCGTTATGCCGGAGGGCTGGTATTAGACTGCATAAATTTGCCTCAAATTCGAAGAAAGTGATGCAGTCTCTCCCAAATGAAGATCACTCCAAAATTGTAAAGACCCTTAACTTATTATATGACAACCCCCACATACGCTAGGCGTATTCTGGTGCGTGGAATCAGACACACTCTAGTTTCGAATCTAACTTCGAGATAAACCACTGACTAGGCGAGGTATCCTACCGTCAGTTCTGTGTACGACCCGCTGGGTTCCTTAGCCTCGGTTCTGTTAGTAGGGAAGCAGATTTTACAGGAAATGTGTAGTGACAAGTAAGTTTGGGATAGCCCTCTGCCGGAGACTTTAAAATCTCGCTGGGAAAAATGGAGAAATAGCCTATTCACACTTGAGAATTTAAGAATTAGACGATGTTACAAACCAGACAAATTCGATGGTAAGTCTGTTGAGCTTCATCATTTCTCAGACGCTAGTACTAGCGGGTACGGGCAATGTTCCTATGTGCGTTTGAAAAATTCTAAGACGAAGTCCTTGTACCTTTTTGATGGGAAAGGCTAGGGTTGTACCTCTTAAGCCCATCACAGTGCCACGCTTAGAGTTGACGGCTGCCTTATTATCCGTCAAGATCAGCTCTACCCTTTTTCAAGAACTTGAGTTCAAAGATTTTACAGAATTTTTCTGGACAGACAGCCAGGTAGTTCTGGGATATATTCGCAATGATGCTAAAAGGCTCAGGGTGTTTGTGGCTAATCGCGTACAACAAATACGCGATCACACTTGTCCAAAACAGTGGCGGTGGTACGTTAAAGGGTCTGATAACCCGGCAGATGTCGCCTCTAGAGGGATAACTGCTGATGAGCTAGTAAATGAGTCTAATTGGTTAAATGGACCGAAATTTCTATGGGAAAATGAAATTCCTTTGACAGATGAGTCATTTGTGGAACTTGACAAAGGTGATCCCGAATCGAAAATAGTAAAAGTTCTTTTTACGCACAGTGATGAAAGTTGTTTTTACTTTGAGCCAGAGCAACTAAAACATATTTCTAGTTGGTTTAAGGCTAAGAGAACTATTGCCCTCTGTCTGAAGCTAAAATCATGTTTGAAATTGACAGTACGATCCGAACCAATTGATAGGCAAATTACTGTCAATGACCTTCAAAGAGCTGAATCGGAAGTCGTGAAGTCACTTCAAGTGAAATTCTGTGAGAATGAGATCAAACATTTAACATCAGGAAAACCATGGAAAGGAAATAGTCCTTTGTTTCGTTTAGATCCATTCATAGATAACAATGGTATTCTTCGTGTCGGTGGAAGCATAGAGGGTGCAAATTTCCATCTACGTTCAAAAATCCGATTATTCGTCCAAGAAAACATCATTTGATAGATTTGCTCATACATCATTTCCAGGAGAGGGTAAAACACCAGGGACGTGGCATGACCTCCAATGAAATACGGAGTCATGGGTTCTGGATTATTGGTTGTAGTTCTGCCGTATCAAGCCATATTTACAGGTGTGTGACATGTAGGAAACATCGAGGTAGGCTCCAGGGGCAGAAAATAGCAGAACTTCCAGCAGATAAGTAAGAACCTTCACCCCTCTTTACCTACTGTGGTGTAGATTATTTCGGCATTTCTACGTCAAACAGGGTCGGAAGGAATTGAAGCGCTATGGATCACTTTTCACCTGTATGACGTCAAGGGCTATTCATATCGAAGTATCAAATTCCCTCAACACAGATTCCTTTCTGAATGACTTGAGGCGCTCTTTAGCCATTAGGGGAACTGTAAAACAGCTTCGTTCCGATCAAGGCACAAATTTTGTTGGGGCAAAAAACGAGCTTAACGAAGCTTTGCTCGAAATGGATTAAACTAAGGTCAGGGATTTTCTATTAAAGGAAGAATGTGATTTGTTTGATATTAAGTTTAATGTCCCAGACGCAAGCCACATGGGAGGCGTATGGGAAAGACAGATTCGTACAGTAAGAAATATCTTAACATCCATGATGAACAATTCAAGCACCCAATTAGATGATGAAGGTTTAAGAACATTTATGTACGAAGCTGCAGCTATCGTGAACAGTCGCCTCCTTACTAATGACACTTTGTATGATCCTAGGTCACTTGAACCCTTACACCAAACCACCTACTTACGCAGAAATCAAAGGTTTGGTTCCCTCCTCCTGGTGTATTTGAGCCAGCTGACCTTTACACTCGTAAGAGATGGAGAAGAATTCAGTATTGGGCTAATCAGTTTTGGGATCGATGGAGAAAGGAATACTTGTTAAGTCTCCAACCCACACAAAAATGGGTCACCCCATCCCGAAATATGCAGATTAATGACATCGTTATAATTAAAGACGATAAAGAAACCAATGGCAATTAGGTAGGATAACAGAAACGTATATTGACCAAGACAACCGTGTTAGAAAGGTGAATGTTGCAGTTAGTTCACACGCATTAGATAACAAAGGTAAACGGAAAAGGGAATTGACCATTTTGGAACGGCCAGTACATAAACTTGTATTACTTTTGGAAAATTCAGATCAGTCACGAGATGTCTGATGTGATAAAGAGCTTGAGTCTCCCCATGAGGGGCCATACGGTTCATTGATGTAAATTTGAGAAATAGTAAAACATTAAGAAATGTGTATTTTGCTGAATTGAGATGTGAAATGTTAAATGAAAATGTTAAATGTTGCAATTTTGGTACGAAATGACGTATTATATATTCGAAAAATCATGTTTTGTAATTGCATGATATTTGAGTTTTACATAATCAGTTATGCCTGTACGACATGATTTTATTGAGATGAAAATTATTGTTTGGTACAATTTTGTTACATGTTTTGCGGTACAGTTTATTATTCGAATTGTTAATTGTTTCTGCGATATTGCTTGTTGTAACTGTATGCAGTGTATTCCCTTATGCGTGATTAAGTAGTGTAATGTCTTTATAACTTGAATGACACATGTGTTACCTGCGGTGTAAATCCGACTTGCGATACAATGGTTAAAATGATAGAATCATTTTGAGGGGCCATGTAATGGATTTGCATAAGTATTTCTGAGCACATGTGAATATAAGGAACGCAGGCCAGAGGAATGCAATTCCTTTGAATGGCTGGCCTGAGTCCGAATTCTCTGGGCACTCAGCTATTCCCAGGGTTAAATTCCATTTGGACCATTTACTGAAAACACATTCTACTCGAATGGTCTTGAATGGTTTCAAATGGTTTCAAAATGGTTATGAATGGTGCCAACTGGTCTCAAACATGCAAATGGTAATTTCAACAGGTTTTCTAACTCGTTTCAAATGGTAATAAATAGTTTTGAATGGAAAACACAGTCTAAACCATTTGGAACCTAAATGGTTTCAAATGGTTTCTGTCGAATGTAATTTAATCCTGGGTTAGACATTGTTGCGTCAACTTCATTATGTTAGACCTTTAATTTACAGACCGGACATATATTTACGTTAAGTTTTTTCTTCGTGTCGAGACTGCCATGGGTGCAGCCCAGAGAACCCAAAAAGGTTTATTAAACGCACCTGCAGTTAGCAAACCCTTGGGTCTGAGTTATTTTTGCGTCAATGCGTACGACCATTATAGTGAAAACTCCCTTCTCCAGAGGAAGGACCTCCATTAGACGTGACGCCCCTTAAGACTGGCCTTTTGACGGTACGTGTGCCACCTGCATTTCGGTTACCAATTTGACGGGATCTCTACTTTCTGTTCGCCCAGCTGAACTGGCTTAGACCTTGGCTGAAGTACCCAAAGGACTCACAACAACTTTGCTGAGACCTACTCTCTTGTGAGAAGGACCGTAAAGGGTTAGACATCTTCTGTGCAAGATTTCCATCCAAGTCGCATTCAAGACGACGGGTCAGCCAAGATCTGGGGTTAGTTAAGAAATGTCCAAAATGCATGCATGTATTACGTGTAATAACTTTACTTTGTGTATACTTTAAAGAGAGGCATTATTAAGGTGTCGGGTTTTATGGTTCAAGCCCTGAAAATAATGTTAAAGTATTTCCAAAGAACCATTCATCTATTTCTCTAGGCTCAGTCTATTCCCTTACTATAAGTACGTTAGACCAAGAGGCACCTCCTTTTAACCCCTCTGTTACTGTTACTAGTACGCTTAGTGCCCCGGAAACCGCCGACCAAGTAGGCTCAATAGGTAATGGTACTGTAAACCAACGTTCTAGTTCCCGTCAAAGACAGTTTACAGAAAAGGGGCTTGAGTATGAAGTTGATAGAAGGGAACAAATGTTGCATAAAAATCATTAATTCTATGATTTTTGCACACAAAAAATAAGAGAAGGGAAAACTTGACTCACAATAAGAACAGAAAGATGTGAATTGTTAGATAGCATTAATTTGTCACTGCCATTCTCCCGACTGTGGCTTCGGCCCGACTATGTACTATTGAAAATGGAATATTGGTACATGGATGT
>WURT03000028.1:754105-773621 GCA_009936505.3 Holothuria glaberrima
ACGTACTTTCAAGTTCCAACCTTTCACATCATGCTACAAATTAGATTGAAAGATCCCATATTGATGTAAGACCCCTACAGATCTTTATTTTTTGAAATTGTCGTGTTCACCGTGTATTATTACCCTTCATAATGGTCATGAGATGGAATGCAAACCGTGACGCATACGCGCGCAGCGCGCCGAAGCTTTTCGCTAAATACGATTTCCATGACAAAACCTACATTCAGCGTTTAGAATATGCATCGAGACACTTTCAACTACCGAACAAACATACATGCCACTCAAAAAGCCAGTCTTTCAACCGGTAATTTGTAAACAGCTTTGGACTTTTGTTGCTGTGCTTTTCTGCGAGTTGCTATTGGAAGATATTGACAAATACAACAACACTGCGGTAAGGTTTGAAGCGGGCGAAAAATTTGATAGTTTGCGAAGGATTTGCGAAAATTCTGATGGTTTGAGAAACATTTGTGATAGAAAAAGGATTACAATAGATCCATCACTTTGGTCGAAAACACACCTCACCCTACCCCCTTCAGAAATCAACAGCTTAAACGTCTCTTTGGATCATTAAAAAAACCTCTTTTCTCGCCTCTCTTTTTCTTTTCTTTCTTCATTTTTTCTCCTTTTTCGCTTTTTTTGTTTTTCCTAATTTTTCAAGGGGGGAGGGGGAAGGCCTGCTGGACCCCCGTGGATACGCCGGTGGGCACTACCCTCATCGCGCCGCGCCTCTGAGAGTCCGCATTGGGTGTCGCAGATTGTACACTGGTCCGCTTTCATAATAGAGCAGGCTGATCACTGCTTTAGTTACATGTCCGCTACATATATAGTACAGGTACGTACCAGTCCTGAGGATGGAAACTACGCATGGCCACTTGGTCGTCATGCGTGCAGGTTCAGCTAGAACAGAGGATCAGTTAAGTGTACGATGAACGAAGGAAGCAGCATCGCCTAGGCTACGATATGCATGTCAAGCCTAGCCTAACGTGACGTATTCTACACGCGCCGCATGCATGATAATGAAATCTGTACCTCAGCTCTACGATACGATTGGATCGGAACTTAATATGAAGTGTGAAATTACGTATGAAGTGTTGGCATACTAAGTGTTGACATGACATAGCCTAGGCCTACTCTTTATCAGATTTTCATCATTAATGTGGACAGTGATATCGGAATGACCACAAGCAATAATCAGAAGTATTGTAAGTAGCCTATAGGCCTAGCCTATGGACTAGGCCTAAAGCTTTATATCGTAGTTAAATATGCTTGTCCTCGAACAGTGATCTAGTGTACCGTTAGGCCTAGGCTAGGCCTATGCTAATATTACTAACGTAGGCTTAACGTTAACTTTTAGTCCTGTTTTAGATCTAACTTAGGCCCAGGGCCTAAGGTACATGATTAAGGCCATAGAGCAGAATGTTCCTTGGCTAGCCTATATCATAGGCCTAGCCTACTTAGCCTAGCCCTTGAACAGCTGATCTAGGCTAGGCCTAACGTTAGGCCTAGCCTAGGCATTTGTAGGCCTAGGCTAAATTGCCCAGATTCATGAATGGAAGGATTAGGCCTAGGCTATTTCAAATATGAAAGTTAAGACAATTTTGTTTCCTAAGTTGCACTTGGGCCTAGCCTAGGCTACCTTTTGTATCATGTGTAGGCTAGGCCTAGGCAACCAAACGCTATGAAAAGTATACACTGATGCCTAGGCCTAGTATAGTACATTCAACTTGTAAGTTAATTGACATGAAATTTCTCACAATTACTTTGTAATATGGAGAGAAGAAAAGAACTTGAGCATTTAGTGCATCTGTGAAGTGCCCTTTATTATTTTAATTCAAGATGTAAATTTTCTTGCTGAAATTTCAGAAAAATGTGGTAAATTTTTCACTCTATGACTGATATCCAGTGCATCCCAAATAAACTTGGGTACGCTTTGTTCCATTCTTGAGTTATTATAGAAAACACATTCAAACTACCACACAAGTAGGCCTAGCCTCTAGTAGAGACCTATATGAAATGCATCACAGTTATCAAATTGTACTAGCCTAGGCCTAGGCTTATTTACATGACTGCCTTGCAAATAGAAAAACTTCAATTATGCTTCTTTAATGTAGGCCCTGTGCCATGTATTTTTCAGGGAAAAGTTCCTTACCTGAAAGACTTGTGTTACTGCCACCCCTCCATTTTCTTTGCAGCATTTCCCTTACTGAAAACCCCATGTGAAAACAGGGCACAAGCACCCCCATCTAATCAAGGACAGTTTAAGACTCCAACTCCTGTGCAAGGATCATCTGCTGTTGGGGCCTCAAGGGCTTTTGGTTTTTTAAGCCATGGCAGATGTCCCAGAAAAAGGTTATATTCTAGTAGCACAGCTCCAGCATCATCAAGCAGGTAAATAAGGAGAATTTATATCCAGACTGGTTGGGACAGAAATAAATCTCTTTCACTTGTGAACTCATATCTCTTTCTGTGACCACTTTTTTCCCCATGCAGTCTCTTTGCTCTTCATTCAATGGTGCTTGTAATTGTAAATTAGTATAGTTTTATGTTATACCAATATTCTGACTACTTTTTTTTTTTTTACTAAGAACAAGATTTTATTCCATCTATTACATCTTAAGAAATGTTTTTCTTCAGAAAAAATTGAAACCAAACAATGCACCATTTCAACTTGAACATATCTAGTTGACCATTGTACTACCAAGCACATACTCCCATGTTAACTTCATTAAAAATTCTGATAAAGTATCACAAACTTAGAAATGTCATAAAGTCTTGATAGGGCCTGATACAATATGAGGATGACTGAGTCATGAATATATGCTGTGACAGATGGTCAAGGCATATTTTGAATCAAGTAGCATTGTTTTGGGGGCTAGCAAGTTTGGTAAGGGTTATTCACCTGTTTGTGTGTGTGCCACCTGTCTAAGTAGGTTGCTGATGGGGAACTGAGTCAGAGGCTAATGCATAATCCCCCGCTAGATGCCTCAAATAGTCTTTAGTGAGGAAGGACTTTAAGACAAAGAATGAAGAAGTTATTTTATTTTGGAAATGTTAGTCATGCTGTGCTTCATTTTCGGTGAATTTGTAATGTCAAACTCTACTATAGAATCATGGTTCTTTCTGCTGGTTGTATACTAACTGCTAAATTATACTTTGCCCCATATTTATCCTTCACATTTAGATTTGTGTATGTGTGTTATTTGCTACTGTGCATGTAACCTACTCAGTAGATTATCTTTCAGCAATTTTATACCAAGTGGTGTGGCATATGGAGGATTGAGCAGAGGGCTTTGGGGTCAGAACCCACCTGCATCTAGTTAAAATACAGAGAATATAAAAAAAATGTGAAATGAAAGGAAACCAAAATATTTTTCAAAACAGATTTCAGTTTGATTTGTTCTTCAATTCAGAGTTTTGTGGACTGAAAAAATTCTCACGCTTTGCTTTGATCCATACCAGGTCAGACACAAATACACCCTTCAGGACAAGCAGTACAAGTGGTCGCACACCATCATCAAGGCGCACACCCTATCAGAGTACCACTTCAACTACCCCAGCTGGAGTTCCAAAATCTTCAATTATATTAGGTATGGAACTGTGGAGCAACTTACCTTTATTCCCTTGTATGTAAATAGTACAAATTTATGGTTGATATACCCTCAGCCATTACCATGAAGTGAGATTATCACGGGCGAGGGCAAATTTCTTCTGTGACTGTCCTCCTTGACAAAATCAGCTTGATACAAAAGGTTACATGACACAATATGTTGAAGTTTATTTCGATCATTCAAACCTTTTTCCTTTAGATTTCCTTCTTAAACTGTCAGATAACATAACTCAGACCTACTGCAACATTCTGTAATGTGTTAGTCATATCTACTACTATGTTTGCTACAGACTAAGTTTTCTTCAAGAAAGGGATTGACGTGTTCATTTCAAACTGTGAATATTTTTGATTACTGCACTCCAGTATGAGAATATAATGTTGCACTGAAATTTGCCTCCTACATCACCTGCTATATTGACTGCACATGCTAAAATAGTCTGTTTTGAAACCCCACCCTTCTATTTTTTAAGTGGGGTATATCATGTTACCATGTTATCCATCACCTATTAGGCCATTGAAAAAGCAAGGGCTCTGAAGGGCATCTCTGTAGAGGATGTTTGTGTCAATCAATTTTGACTTCAAACACCTGAACTATACACCCTACACCCATGCACTAAACTAGGAAAGTCACAGCTGACCTTTAAGGATGGCCATTTGTCATGCGGGCTTAGGATGTAAATCAAACATTTCTTGCTTTATAAACACATGACTTTCCCTGAGGAGATACTTTTTTACCAAACAGAAGTGAAGTAAAGTGATACTTGTGAAAGCCTTTTTTTGTATTCTTCTGTTTGCTTGAACTGCTTTTCTTTCTGTTTGACCATTTTGATAGTTTCATCATTGTAAACATTGTTTTTGTTTGGTTCTCTGTATTTCCAGCTATTGTGGAGGGTAGAGGCCAGGCACATGGTGAAATAGGTTTAGCATGTATAGACCTCAGGCAGCCAATCCTTACATTATCACAGGTGAGTTATCTAAAGTTTTAAATCTGAATATTGTTTCATATCTTATTCAGGGGCAACACCACCCAAAGAACATTGTCAGTGTGGGTACACTGTACCCTTACTTCGCTTATACATACTTGAAGCATGCTCTTGGAGTGAGTGATAGAGGTCTCCAAACTGCTCAGTCTGAGACAGGTCTCTGACCCACAACTTAATTATAGATAATTGGTCTTTGTTTGCCTTGACTTGATCCCTGTCTTAGTTCTGTGCCCCAATATCTTGAGGTTGCATCACATCAGTTCAAAATAGTGGAATAAAAATGCATTCATGCCCACCTCCTGAAATTGTCTACTAATTTGGCAATATACCACAGTGAATATACTTTGAATGTAACTGTAGCATGCTTGCTCTGATAAGTAGAAAAACACATGCAGTTATTGCAGGTTTTGTAATGAGAGGTGCTGATCACAGAAACATAAAAAATGACATAAAATTAGTTATGAGACTGAATCTTGGAAAGGTTGAAAAAAGAGGAACAATGTTTTGGAGAAACTGGCCTTTTCTCAGAACAAAGTTGTTTTAGCAGGTTTGATGAGCAGTTTCACACTTTCCTTAATACATATATGTGTTGGTGTAACTAAAATTGCAGTACCTTTTAAAGTAGGAAATGGTAAACTTTGGAATATTTTAGATAGCCAACTGTTATGAAATCCAGAAATTGTGTTCCTTGTTTTAATTTTTATTTTCTTTTAAAACTTCTATCTATGTTTCATTCAGTTTTCAGACAGCCAGACATATGTCAAAGTGACAACAAAAATACAGATATATCAACCACTTGAGGTAAGCTAAGACATCATTGAAGTCTCCAGGCCCACTAGGTGCTGTGTGACTCTTATTGATTGTTGCCCAGTTTACATTGAACAAATTTTATTATTTTCCCATTGCTGTCATGAGCACATATACTATAGACATTATATAATATTTTTAAGGTTCCATGGCCTGCATTTTACACTGTTATCAGATCCAACTCTCATGCTGCAGAAAATTTCCATGCACTTCTTTTAATTGTATTAAAAGTCAACCTATTTTCTGATGCCTATGTAATTTTTCTTTCCCTTGTTCTGTATAGATAATTATGCCGCATACAGCTTGTGATGGTGGAAACATGACAAAACTCTACAAGCTTATCAGTGATAATTTTGAATCGACACCCATTACAACAGTGCAGAGGAAGTATTTCAATGAAACTAAAGGTGTTGTAGACTTGGTTTGATTATAATTTATTTTACAATGCCACTAAATCATAACAATACCATGGTCCTCCCAAAATGAAACTTTGCACTACCCCCTGCTTCTCCATCTTATAAGATGGAGGAGAAATATTGATTCTATTGGTCTGATGTGTTTTTACCTGTCCCATGATCCCAGCCCCTTTTCCTCTTTCCACCCTCAAAAGAATCTCATTGTGATAGATATCACTGACAGGACAATTGCAGTAACCTAAAATTTAGCTTACCTACCATGGACATGTTGTACAAAGAGTTTTACTCCATCCTGATAGCACTTATGAATGATACAATCAACCTAAAAATAAGCAAAGCCGTTTTCCCAAAAGGTTCAAGGATACAGTTTTACTAATGTGTTGTTTCTTTTAATCCTTTGACAGTTTTATTTCTCAAAAATATGGCAAGTTGTGAAAGTTAACAATTTGGCTTGAATATATAGATACAACACTTTTGCTGGACAACAAAAGATACATGTGAGAGGTCCAGAGAAGATTTAGCACTATCAATTGTTTGGGTGACTGCTCATGCCTTGAACAGCTGGCTTCCCTAGAAGTTAATTTGTTATCGTTTATATGTCAAGCAGGAACAGAGAAATCAACACAGGTTCATTTCTGAATGGTTTTTTTCAAAAAGGATCCACACATCAATGGTCCTATCTGTTCACTTTAAAGTGCGGAGGGAAAAATAAGCATGCCTTATCACCCTTGTCACAAGGTGCAGGGTGTATTTCAGCATGCAGCTTCATCCAAAGTGGATGAATACAGAAGTAGTGTTTGTGCATGCTTTTGTTCAAAATTTGTTACGAGCATGAATCGGTCAAAAAACAAAACATAATTGATGCAATAAATTGGGGAGTAACTGGAAAAACTGCCCTCTTTCAAAGTATGGGTACAAAATGATTCAGTCATCAGTGAATGATCACAGGTCTTTTTTATGGTAACTCTCAGTCAAGGTGCATTGTTGTTATTAGACCATGGCAACAATATGTTTATAAACAGATATACACCTAAAGTTAACACTGGACAGTGTGAAGTGGGCTGAAACATGAATTCAGGAAGAGCACCACCAGTTTTAAGAACATTCCCCCCCCCCCACCAAATGTTAGCCCACAACTATAGTCCCTAAAAAGTTTGACAAACTGTGAAGAGATGTGCACAACTTGCAATGTGGCTGTTGTAGCAAAAGAGTTGAAGTACTTTTTGTACAAAAGTGAATAGAATTAAAGGTGTTTTAGGCACACTTTGCACTTTAGTCTATGCCTGTACAAAAAGTTGTATTGAGCGAGGTGTCAAAGAAAGACACCACGATATTATAAAAGCTAGGCTCTTTGCTTAAAATCTCAACAGTCATGAAATGCCTACCCATGTATTTTGATAAAAGGGATAGCTTGCACCCACTTGAAACTTTTACATTGATACAAACAGCTTGATGTAGACCAAATTTTGTGTGTAAGTGAATGTGAGCAAAAATAAGTGATGAGCTACTATATCTTCAGTGGAGGGCAGTGCATGTCATGTGATACATGAACTTCCGTCCCAGGAAAAGAAAGCCATATCTACAAAAAATTGTATTAAGATTTAGTTTTGTTATGATTGATATGGTCATAGCAGTTAAGTTAAAGTAGTATGACCTCAGTAATGTGTGGTTAACTAGTTTGAAGGTTACTTGTGCACTTCAATTGCTATATATAAAAGAAAAATACTTGAAACTGGGAATTAGAATCGTTTCATTTTTTATTAATCAGTTAATCATGTTTGCCATACTTAAACATTCCTCCTAGTTTATAAATGAAATTGATTGAGAATTATGTGCCTTGATATACCCCTTTTTAAAACTTAGTGACTTTGAAGTATGTTGGAAAAGGATGAAAGAAAATTTAGTATCCGTATTTTTGAGATGTCATTGTATAATGTGATAGTGCCTGTCATTAACCTTCATTGTTTCACTCATTGATCAAGGTATACAGTACGTAAAACAACTATGTGCCTCAGACTTCAGTGCAGTTGAAATGGAACTCTCATCCAAGTAAGATTCTTTGTTTCATTATTTCTGACTTTTTTGCTCCTTAAGTAAAATTCCAGTATTTATGTTTGAGAAATGTGCTGAACGTAACAGTATTTCTGGATTTACTGTCTTTTACTATTGGACAACTTACAGTCATCTTTGTAATCATTTTCTCGTAAAGTAAGTGTCGTAATGAAGCTCTAAAACTTCATAATGTATGATTAAATTGGGACAGCAAATCATTAACAAAAATAAGCAGGAATTATGTTGAGGAAGTTGATAGCTTTCCTTTTTTTACAATAGTAAATTTTAATCAATAGATCAAGTCACCATTTATAAAAATGTCATAGTGGTATGATTCTTACTGCCAATTCCTTGTATTACATTACCACACAGGTACTACTGTCTAGCAGCAGGAGCAGCTCTCTTGAAGTATGTTGAGTTTATCCAGAACATTGTTTATGCTCCAAACTCACTCAAAGTGGTCTTCAAAGGAAGTGAGAGGACCACTATGATTGGTAAGTATCAGCTGTATGTTCTCATCTTGAGTATCAGGTTTGCTATTGATTCAGTGATTAACCAGATGTCATACAGACAAAGAATTAGTGTTTACACCGGGTACAAAAAGCGGGAACCAGGTACCTGCTGGTCCATACCCGCCGGGTACCTGGAAATATTGTGTAGTGACATAGCAATGTCGCTAAATACGATGACTTCCCAACACAGGCTACATAGTAGGCCTGTCCTGTATATACATGATCGATAGTGAATGTACGAGGTAATGAACTTACGATCACTTGAATCATTTCACCTGTGGAATTTGTGTGTTTTTGTAGCGTCTCTTTCAAATAAAATTTGAATAAAAAATATATTTTCTCTTTGATCCCTTCATTTGTACTCATGTTGAAATTTTAATTTGCAGCTGGAATGCCGTAACATTTTTTTCCATCAAAAAAGCTAGTTGACCTGTATTACGGACTGCTGCAGTCATTACACGATCAGTAACTAGCCTAATACTAAGTAATAGGCCTGAATGATTGGCTACTAAATTTCTCATAACAGCCAATCACTGCTGAGAACCGATCTTGTCTGCAATTCTGCACATAACACTGACCATGTGGAGTTCTCACACAGTGAACAGACTGTCTTGTACAGACAGCACAGCATGGCGTGGAAGCTCAACGCGCCTTAGGAGCTGCTGTGCTGCATGTGCTTTGTACAAAACGTACAGTAATTCACTGTTTATGCTACAAGTATATAGCCAAGGTTACGTATTGTGCAAACTGCGAAAGGTTACGTGACTCGAGTAGTAAATTTGGAACCGAGTAATAGGATGGCGGGCGGGTACCTGGGTACCCCGTGTAAACACTACAAGAATGCAGTATAATGTTGGCAAAATATGTAATAAAAGTAATTATAACATTTCAAGAAAATTGGCATAAAACCAGATAAACATTTTTTTAAAAGTGGATGGGGAGGCCTTGTGTTACCTTTTTTTGCATGCCTCAGAAGACTTTTGATGAATAAGGAATTTGACAAGCACAGAGTTGTTAATTAAGAGTGATTTTCTTTAACTACAGATGCAACTACTGCGAGAAACCTTGAGCTTGTACAAAATATGAAGGATGTGAAGAGTGAGCACACACTGTTTGGAGTGTTAAACTATACCAGGACATCTGGAGGAGGTTGGTAGATATTTTCAAGATGTCTGCTGATATTTCTATCAATTTGCCAAATTGAGCATCAGATGTTCTGCTGGTCAAAAAAACATTTTACAAATGAGGGTTGTTGTGAAATTTTAACTACTTCTGTGAATTTCCGATTTTTTTTCTTTGTTTTTTATCAAGGGGCTTTGTTTTCTCTCTTACATCACTTTAAAGGATGAATGCTGTCACTCTAGTTTGAATTTCCATATGCAGGCACCATGTTTAAATATGTACAGATTTTCTATGTTAAATCATGTGACAAATAGTGATCTAAGAATTACTAAATTACTGAACAGCATCGCCTGTATGTGCCAGTGTTAATGAACTATAATATGTATTGTGGTGACAACAGTACAACTGTAGCATAAACCCAGAGAGAAATAAAATAACATTTTGGTACTTTTTTTTTTGTTTTTGATGATTTTGCTTTTTCTGTACTTTATAATTTTCTGTGATTCCTCTTTCAGCTCGGTTACTAAGAGCCAACATTTTACAGCCACCATGTGGTAAGATTATACTTACGCTGTATTGACTGCACCAAAAAGGAGTTCATTAATCCACTCCACTCTTCTGTCTACATGGGGTATATCATATTACCAAACCCATCCTTTCAAGTCATTGCAAATGCAAGGATTTCTAAAAACTGCCTGTAGAAGATGTTTATGCAAATCAGTGTATTTGTGTGAAAAAGTTTTGGAAGGGGGGGTCTTTGAAGCAAAATGTACTGTGTGAAAAAGTGAAAGTCAGTGTAACATCTCCAAAAAGTGGAGGGGGTGTATATGCACCCATCCCCCGGGATTTCTGCCTATGTCATGATCACTGCCTCACCTGAACTGTAATAGGCAAAACTAGGAAAATAAGATCTCAACATTTTTAAGAAGGGTTATTCATAGTATGAAGATGAGTGTCATTTTGACAGTAGAGTGCTATCTGCTAATTGTTAGCCAGTTAACTATATAACAGTAACTAAAAATTACAAACTAAAAAATTACAAATGTTCAAAAGTACAACCTTAATTTAGCTCTTTTGCACATATATGTCTGACCTTATTATACTTATGAAGTTGGTGAAGGTAATGCTTCATTGTAATAAATTGGAAACCTCTGTGATTCAAGAACTGCTTATGAAGGGAAAATGCAGCTGCCTTAAGCATACCAAGATACCCTTCTTCATGTATTCCACTTTTTAAGTATGTGACAACATTTTTCTTGAGGAATTGTTTAATTCATGCAGAATAAATATACACCAAATATATAAAGTTTATTTTCAGAAACAGCATGAAATGTACTTGTCTGGAAAATAAAAGAGGCTCTGTAAAAATTGGTTAACTGCATAATGTGGTTTAAGCAGTGGCATATCAAGAATTGTAAAATAACAATTATGCATCATCTGTCCATCATTTTATTTTAGCTTGTATTATCTTGTACAAAGACTTTTTGTCCAGTTGAGGAGCAGTATAACAAGTATATTCACAGCACACATGAACACAAAAGACATATTAGTAGTGTGCCTAGTAAACTTTACATTGGTAAAGGTCTTTGGTCAATAAATTACTTTTCTTAATTTTAGACCATGAAACCATCAAACTCCGACTAGATGTTGTAGAAGAATTGACTCAGAGTGAGGAAGCATTCTTCAATGTACAAACTGGTAAATACTTTATCTCACAAAAAATATTTTTGTGTTAAACATGAACCGACTGTAACTTTTTGTTCTTAGGATGGGTGTTACATCCAGTGTTTCCATGGTATGAATGCAGTTTTATTAAGACGTGCTTTGGCAAATGTTTTAGTTTTCAAAAACCTGAAATGACTTTCTTCATACCATCTAAAAAGATTTCATGGATTGCTATGATTCACCCAAGAGTGACTATTCTGTTCATAGAAATTAATTTTAGTGCTAAATCATTCTGGGGAAGATACTGTAAGAGTTTGTTTTATGTGTTGTTCATTTTTTCTCTTTCATCAGTTTTGAGCAAATTCTTGGATGTTGATCATCTCCTTTCACTGTGTGTTCAAATCCCAAAGCAAGAAACTGTCAAGACGGCAGAAAATAAAATCACCAATGTGATTTACCTGAAGCATGTCCTTGAACTAGTGGAGCCGTTGATAAAGGCTTTACAATACACCAAATCAGAGCTTCTTCAAGCCTACTACAAGGTAAACAGTATTCCTCCCTTTGATATAGCTGTTTTCTCATCTAAGAGTCACAAGTGTGCATGATCTTGGAAAATGCAAATTCTGCTTTCTGACATGAGCAAATTACCATATTCTCCTGAAAACTTCATGTTTAAAAACTTCAAAATCAGGATGTTCTTTCTAAAGTTAGAGTAGAAGTGTATGTAAATCCACTTTGCCAAAGAGTGTTTTCAATTGCTTATTCATTATTCATTCATGTTTCTCTAATTTATAGAAATACATGATATGCAAATTCTCCCTCATTGGGACCCATGGAACAATCCCACATGCTCATTAAATTGTTCATGCGCCGGGTCAGGTACAACTGTCTTATTTAACAAATATGTATAAGTTTCCACTAAAGATAAATCTTGTGAGTGGACAAATAGAAGAAGAAAAAAATTGAAACGGGACTGATGTAATGACTGCACTTTTTCATCTTTTTTCTTTATCTGATAACAGACTTTAGATGACCAGAGGTTTGGTTTAATCTTAGAGAAGATCAGAATGGTGATACATGATGATACTAGGTATCAGAAGGGTACACTTAGTATGAGGACACAAAAATGCTTTGCTGTGAGACCTGAAATAAATGGTGAGTATGTAACTGAGAAATTGTTTCACATTAAGTGAAGAGTCATATGTTAGGCCAAACTGGAATGTGAATGTCACCCATCTGTTTGTGGGAATAGAAAGGAAATTATGTAAATTGGATTCTTTTCTTACAAATTTCATTTAGGATTACTGGATGTTGCTAGAAGAACTTACACTGAGGTAGTGGATGACATATCAAGTAAGTCCGTCCCATCATCTGCATAGAACTTGCCAGCTGAGTACCTATGAGGAGTTGCAGAATGCCTCCTCTGACAAATCATATTGTATTGTATTGAATTGCATTTATGTTGAGATTTTCACAATTATTCATACAGATATGGCAAACATATTTACGGTGCTACAAAATGGTGGAGGCCTGAAAAAAGCTAAAGCCTCATACAGGCAAATCGCTTTTCCAGATTACTATAATAAGGTATTGAAGAACTTTACCAGAAGAAGGAAGATAGCTTGTAACTTTAAGGATGAAGTATACAAAAACAGGGAAATAAGGTGAAAAGGTTTCATGTTTTTACCAAGCATGGATCATTGTTTCTTTACTACCTTAGTTGTCCAAAGAAGATGGCTCTTAAAGAACTTGTAAAATTATGAGTTGATGAACAAGTTAGTAAGCATTGTGGAGACTGTTTCAAAGAATACCAACATTGAATATTAGGGAATTAATACTACAATTTAAGCTGTTTGTTATAGGAATACTAAGATAAGCATGGTCTTCAGTAGGGTAATGGTGAACATTCGAATTAAAGGAAAAGTAATCACAGTATTGACCAAATCTGTATTCATAGATATGATGAATAGATGGCACTAAACAAAAGCGCAATACCCTGACAGATATTATTGACTGAAGGCAGTAACTTGGAGTGATTGTGCACGAAGCTACCTAGCTGGCACTTAAATATTGTGAAATATATATTATGTACACCTGTAAAATGTTAACAGCCTGACATTCTTACTTGCTACTGTTTCTGTGATCCAAACGATCACACTTTTTTGTGTGTTTTTCAGTGGTGGTGAAACAATTGGCTGAGAAAACTGGGTGGCCTTTAAAGACAAGCTACAACACATCCAGGGGCTTCTTCATCCAGTTACAATGTGTTGGTGCATGGTCATCCCTGTCAGCTGAAGCTATGCCACCTGAATTTATTAAAGTCATCAAGACAAGAAATACGTTGAGTTTCACCACATCTGACTTGGTATGTCAAAGCTATTTTGTATTTGACAGAAACTAGTTTCTACAGGAGCATGGTGAACAAAAGTTTGCATGGGAGACTGCAGTCTAAACAGGGATGGCTAGTTTGAATAGCAGCATTAAACATGCAAATAATTTTTTAAGCACCTTTGTTTCACATATCTAAATGGGATGGTTTATTTATTTTTGTTTTCTCCCAAATTATTTTGTGGTGTACATTAAAAAAGTAAATATCTTTTTCTTACATTTTACTGCCATAGTCCTGTTTCAATTCTCATTACAAGACAATGGAATAATGTTGACACATGTACCTTACACCTTCAATTTAAGAAAGTTTCCAACATTTGAAATGCCATTTCCAGTCTTTGACAACATGTAAACATTTTGACGTTGTGTAGACTCTCATTTTACTGTCATTCTGTATATATAACTTTACACAAGTAGCCGTTACCTTATATACATCTTTATATCCTTTTTTCTGGCAGATAAAATTCAATGGTAAGTTCTTTAAACTTTCATCTTATATTTCTTTATGTTTTGACAATTTTATCAAGTAATGTTCTCCAATTTAAGTTGAGAATTCTGGGCTTGTACCTTTGTGTTGTTGCTCACTTATACAAAATGTATCAACTGTGAAGACATTCTTCGTAAACTTGGTTCAGGTTGTTATTCAATTTGTTGAAACTCTGTGAAACAGTGACCACATTGAAGTTCATCAAGGAATCTAGCAAGTAGATCAGTGATGAACATTGGTTAGACTTTTAGTTCTTAACATGGTTTTCATCTAGAGACAACAAGGAAGGGTTGCAGCAATTCATCTGAAGTCATGGTCACATGCAGGCCTGTAACAAGGATTTTATTTACTTCTGTTTTTTTTTTTGGGGGGGGGAGGATCAGGAATAATGGTAAAACTATTCACTATAGGTGTTCTCAAAGCCCCCCAAAGAAAAAAAATGACCATGTGCTTGCTCATGTTTCCACTATTGAACTTTCCCTTCCATCAGACAAGTGTACAAAGGTCCCAGCATAATAGCCACTTTTAAGGCCAAAATGGGTGGAACAAACCAATTTCACAGCATCTCCATGTCATTCTCTATCCCATAATCCTTTGTATTAGACTACTTTTCTGAAATAGGTCTATGTATGGTTAGCTAAAACAGTACTCTGAAGTTTACATAGAGTTATGTCAGGGAATTAGAGTTATTTGATTGCTCTTCAGTAGCAGGATTAAGCATTTTGGATTTGGGGCAAAGGTGGGAAAAAACTTATTCCCTACTTTTGTGTTATGTTGCTGTTGGATGAGGAGTTTAATTTGCTGTGACCAACAGAAAAACTGAGCAAGTTGTAATGAACTGATAAAGTATAAATACAAGGTCTGTTAAGGTTGTCTCATCTTCTCAAGAATCAAGAAATTATGACATAATTGGCATTGTCTTTAATTTCTCTGCATATGACATGTAAAGAAATTTCTTTTAATATTCCAGACAGGATCAAGGAATCCTTGAATGAAATTTACCTCATGACCAACATGTGAGTAAGAGCTGAATGCTTTGTTCTTTAAGTAATAGGCTGAAAATAGTTGGGATAATGTTTTGCACATAGAATATGAAAAGTGAAACTGTAGCATATAGAATACTTCAATATAAATAGTTTACAATGCTGAGATCATATATTTATCTACTGAACAATAGCCAAAAGGATAAAGACTGATCCATTCATTTATTACTGGTGTCTGGTCAATAAATTAGTCAAGGGAAATCCTCCTTTGCCAGGTGAATATCAGATTTCTGAATCATGTTGTTTAATTTCTAAATTAACCGCATCGTTGACATGAAGTCATGGTCAAATATTACAGGAAATTCATTTAGCTATGGAGAGTTTCATTTTCTGTTCTGAGAGGATTACGAACCAAGGCTCTGGGATAGTTTAATATGATAATAAATAGTGCTAAAGATAATAAACTTAGGAAGGAATACATTGAAATTTCTTAGAAGGAGTGTATTAATTGTACTGTTTATTAATGAGAGAGGGTACTTGAGTTGTCATAATAGTTTTGTTTATACTTTCCTTTATTTTCAGAGTTGTCAGTGATTTACTGAATGAAATCAGGGATCACATTGGTTGCTTATACAAGCTGGCTGAAACAGTTGCTATGCTGGACATGTTGGTGGCATTTGCTCATGCTTGTACCCTGTCTAATTATGGTAGGTTCCAATGTCTTTGTGAAAGTGATGTAACTGGAATACTGACACTCTCTGTGGTAGTATTGCATTTTAAGTCAAGTGAGGAATGTGTAAAATTTCAAGATTTGTAATTCATGGTATTTGGTTGATGGTGAAACTCAATTGGCTGTGGAGCCAGTGGAGTATAATGCTGTAGCACTACGTCTATCTGTTGTGTGTCTGTCTGCCTGTCTGTCTGTCTGTCTGTCTCTGACGGTCTCTTGATTTGTATGCTGCTGTTTTCAGTTTTGAAGTATGTGTTGCTCTGACTATATACTGAGGGAATCTCAGTGAAATTTCAATCAGAATTGGTCAATTTGTGCAACATTATAAAGAATACTTATATACGAAAATGTGCAGTGCATTTCAAAAGCCATTTCAAGTAACCAGAGATCAGGAAGCAACTACCTGCAGAGGTTAAATGAGAATGCTCTAAAGAAAAGCAATGTTTCTTCCCCTGGTTAATTTAGCCAATTTCACCCACTGTCAGCCAGTGATGACATTAAAGTAACTCTTGCATGATCAAAGGAATACTTAGGAACCTGAGGACATATAAATTCACAAATGGTGACACCACTTGAATGACGTAAATTCGAATGATCCTCTTCAATATAAGCCCATCTGATTGGTCAGTGCTGTTACAAAGTAATCTTGTTAAAATTGCCAATTTTTTTGTTTTCCTGTCTCCATTATAATAAGTTCCTAAGACTGGACAGTTATGGCTTCAATATACCCATGCCATATAATACAACCAAAGAGTATAGAGACATTTGAATTGACACAAACTACTTTCAGAAAATGCATGTTGCACTGCATGGAAACATGCATCAGGATGTTTTCTGTGCAGCTTGCATTTTAATATAACGATTAAATATAGGATGTATGTAATTGAGGAGCATGCACTATTGTGTTATTGTTTGTCACCTGAGTGGAAGAGCTTGCTCCATGGTGATACCAAATAGAATTAGGTGGTGGGGTTTGTAACATGAAAATACCTCAGTAGAACAAGAGAAAGGTGAGGTTTGGAAAAAAAATAGCATTTTTAGTGGAATCAATTTAGCATGTTAATTTGTGCAGATAAGTGAACTGAAATATGCAGCCTGTATTGCACCAAAAACAAGTGCAATCAGCACAATAAGACTAACTAGCAATAGTTTTATGGCAGGCTTTTTATAGGAGGTGCTGGAAACTGCTACATTTTAGAAAATTTTAACTGTCTGGGACAAGGATACGGGCGGATCTTTCCATGATTTTCATTTAATGCTATTACAGGAGATATAACATTGTGTACTGTTTGTTTCATTCATTACAGTGAGACCTACATTTACAGAGACCCTTGCAATTAAACAAGGCTGGCACCCAATACTTGAGAAGATCTCATATGACCAGCTGGTACCAAATAATACTGTAAGTAAAGATCATACCTGTAATTATTCCTCTTCAGATCACTTTTTGATAGAAAGGTGGAGCTTACAACCTCTTTGATCAGGGTAACAAAATAAATTTTTGAAGTGCAACATCATAAATTATCATTAAATAATGAGCCACTGACCGTGAAAGGGGAGCAGTTCCCTTGGGGAGATGCATTTTCTACACTTTAAGAGTGGCATGGGTGGGCTCTCATGGCATTCAGTTTTTATATAAAAAAAAAATAACAATTTGTATGATCTCTCTTTATGGCTGCAAATTTTTCAGTGTATAGGCCTAGTTTTTTGTTCTTAATTCCTTTTCCCATGATGCTTTTAGATTGGCTATTTGAAACCATGTCCCATGCCACAAGTGCCACCACTTGGGGAACCAAGTCTTAGCTTTTGCTAAAAACTATTGCCTCGAGTAAATGTGACATGTAGTTATCTGATCCTGTGTCAAGAATTGTAAGTATAAAATTACCCCTAATGTAGGACCATGATTACATGACAAATACTTCAGAGAATCGTTTGCCAATGTGGAAATGCTGGGAAAGGATGTCCTCTAAAAGAGCTGCATTAAGAAGCCAAGTTCAGTATTTAGAGTAGTCTGTTCCACCCTTTCCCCTCTTCAAAATCAACTATGGTATTAACATTTAGAACATCTGTTTCAGTCTAGATATTCGTAGTGTATGGTAGAGGCAGGTTATTTGTTTGTTTAATTATCTTTCAGTGTGCCTCAGTGGAGAACAACTTCATCATAATTACTGGTCCCAACATGGTAAGAGAAATTACTTTCTTTGCATGTTAGATAGTAGATGGTGTAGTAAAATATAGCCCTGGAAAATTCATTACAAGTTTTAGCTGCCCCATCTTTGTGGTTTGTATCATAATCCAGTGAAATCCAAACAGTACCCAAGTTGTGATGAGATGTCTAGGCAGGGATAGACTATCCAGGGGCCCCCAAATCAGTAGCAAGCTCAGGGACTCCCTCATAACTATGAGAATGCACAGGGCTCCAACTTTTCAAAATATAGTCATAAGGTTATGGGAATGTGGTTTTTTCTACCAACTGTTGAGTGAAATGACAGATGGTATACATATTAAAGTTGGGATTACCTCATTATCTGAATGTTTAAATAAAGTTGACCTAATAATTACCGGAAGTAAAAATCACAAAAGTTATTTATACTTCTTGTCATGATTTTCTCTCCCAGGGTGGAAAGTCAACTTACTTAAAGCAGTTAGCATTACTCCAGGTTATGGCTCAAATTGGCTGCTTTGTCTCAGCAGAATTTGCATCTTTTCGACTCTGCGATCAAATCTTTTCCAGAATTGGTTGTGATGACGACATAGAAACAAATGCATCTACCTTTATGTTAGAGGTATGTACAGGTGCTCATTAATCAGTATACAAGGACTTATATTGACCATCATGAGACTAACATTCTCTATCCATAATCAGAGGATTTTCTTAAATGAGTGAAATTGACCAATAGCTCTGGTTCAAAAACTATGTCTGGAATGTTTAAGTAGCAGTGCACCCACATCACACCTAGTGAATGAACCTGTCCCCGGAGTAATTACCAAATCACTAAGTGCTAGCAAAATTAATATGGTATAAAAATGGGGTCTTCCAAAGAGTTTTTGATCTGCATGAAGGAATTAATGTGTACACCACAGATTTTTGAATTCTGATTTACACTGTAGAATAAACTTGAACTGCTGCTATTGCATCCATTTTGCTTAGCCTCCTTTCCTATCCTTTCCTACTCCCTCTATCCCTCTTCCACCCTACCCCCATGTACCCTCTTCACCTGCCCCTTAGCATAATTGAAACTAAATTGGAAAATTTTTCAGGATGCTGTTAGGGTCTGTGAGGAATATTCTACTGACACATCAATCACTTGACAATACAGATTCCAGGCCTAGAATTTCAAGGCAAGTGAGTGCCATTGCACCCCATCACTCACCTCAAATCACTGTCAGAAGTGCAATTTTTTGCACACGTAGATAAAGAATGGGAACACCTGGTAACCCTACTAAGGTTTAATAAAACAGCACATCTACAAAACTCCTTAATTTCCTGAGGAGTGTGATTTGTAGCATACCTGGAAAATCTAAAACTCAAGGCCTGAGATTCAGTTTCCACATGGCAAGTCAAGATGTAGTAGGTGACATATCTGCAAACTTCTACTCAGTGACAAAGTATGACATGTGAAGAAGCCATCACCCCTTAATGACCTAGGGGAGCCTCATTTTTGTAACCGGTCGGTCCGCGCGGTCGCCGTTGCTAGCCTCTGTAATGAACTTGACAACAAGCACTTAATGAGTCACACTTGAATGCACCTACTCCCTGAACC
>WURT03000028.1:773721-783908 GCA_009936505.3 Holothuria glaberrima
TTTCACGCTCAAGTATTTTTTAGATATAAAACTGTTTCCATCATTTTACTGTACGTGGGGCAGAGATTTTCCGATAGACAAACTTGCGTGCAACTTAAGATATCTGCATAAATGGTTGAACTGGAAAATCTGAGAACCTCATGGCTAGGCCATATATTCCTACACTATAACGTTCACACGGAACTTACAACAAATGAATGTACCGTGGAACATTGTGTAAGCTACAACGTTGAATGCCTTGCTGCATTCGTGCTTTTACTAAACATTTATAGCTACGATAGCAACCTAGGATGTATGGCATCCCTCAAACCAGGGAGTTGCCTAAATCCTTGCCCAAAAATGTTAAAGAATAGCCCTAAACAGTTTATGACTGCACTTTGATTGACATTCATTCAAAAATATTGCTTCACTCTAGTTGTTCAAGGATGACTTGTATTGTACATTCTATTGTGTTCCCAACTTAAAGGCGTTCATTGAGTTAGCATCGATTAATTTTGTAACAAGTTTGAAGGAAACTTTTGCACATCAATGCCTCTTATTAGCCTTAATACACATGTTTCACTATCTACAGTCTGACAGTTACCGAAAATGTGAGAAATTGTAGTTTTTGTGGAAACGGACTGCATATGATTAGTACATAATGATTAAAAGTGCCTGGTCACGAATTTGTAATCAGTGATTGTAATCACTAATTACCCTAGCAAAAGAACCTGGTAACGAATTTGTAATCAGTGATTTTAATCATTAATTAACCTAGCATTGCCACTTCAATTTTGCAGAATCTCCTAGTTTGATCATTTTCCATGAAGATGTAAGTACATCTTAACTTTTGTAAAAAAACCTCATTAATTTTGTGAACCAACTCAATAAGCCCCTTTAAGTTATTCAAAATTGTTTGAGACTTTTAGTTCTGCTGAAATTTCAAACACATCTTCTGATTGTTTTTAGGAAAATTGAACAGGTTCCATTAGGACTTATAGAATGCATACTGTGGTGATGATTTGTATTGCTGTGAATCTGTCATCATTGATAACTTTGAGTTGATAGTATTGTTTGAGGATTCATTTTTTGTGGGCTAGCTGCAAGCACCAGGAAATTTTTTAAACTAGCATTAATTTCATGAATTAGTAGGAATTAACTCCAGGGGCATTAAATCTCTGAACTATAGGCAAGTCTGTAACCACACTACCAAATTTCCAAATAGTTTCAGGACAAAAAAGGGTCCATAGAGGTGTAACATTTTATTTTGACAGAGTAGTATTCTAATATGAATTAGTAACTCACAAGAGATCCGAGTGTTCAAACTGTCAATGTTTCTGGATGTCTCAATTGAACTAGTATGAAAATAAAATGAAACATGAATTGTCGTTACACATAGGAAACGAAGCACGCACGTCTCTTGATACTAGGGGCACATTGTACATCAGTAACTGGCTCCTGTACATTTTTACAATTTTGTGACTGAGGTCCACCTTTATCCATTCCTTAAGGTAGCGCACCTTTAATGCGAGGCATTCCCTACAGAAGGTATTAACCAACAAATTTAATACATACACAACCTTATTAGACACAGTATTGATCATGTTTTTGAACAGATGGGCTTAATTTGTAATAACTGATCTGAAGTACCCATTCAGCAAAATCTAAGAAAAGACAACTTATTTGTCATACTTGTCACGATGCACACATTTTTCACATCATGCAGTGTGAATGGGCTACTTGTTAGTTTTTTTTAAAAAAAAATACCGATAATGTAAAACACATTTACCGATAATGTAAAACACATTTACCGATAATGTAAAAAAAATTACCGATAACGTAGAAACTCTCGTTTACCGATAATGTTAAAAGTTAAAAATAACGATAAATGTTCTAACGAAGATTTCATATGGTCCTACGTTCATGTGTTCGTGTATATGTGTGTATGTAGGTAGGTTGGCATGTATGTAGGTAGGTAACAAACTTTTAACGTCACCAAAAGGAACTTACCTACGACAAAAAATATCTTAAAAGGTTTTTAAGTATTTTATGACATAAAGGTAGGTTATAGTGATGGCACAGCTAATTTGCATATGGTCCATAAGAGGGCGTCCTCTTATAAGAACCAGATATCTCGAAAACTAAAGGATTGAGAATTACAATTTTAGATCAGCATGTCCGAAAAACCCAGGAGTGCTGTTATCGTTATTCTAAAGCTGAAGAAAGGTTATTTATTCCCCTTCACACATTCCCCGCCCAGAGGAAGAAGAGGCTGAAATCGGAAATTTCTCAGATTTCATAAAAGTGTGGTCCTAGAGAAAATCAGCCACGCTGATTACAGATCCGACGTCAGTTTTCCCCTATTTTGATCGTAGTGGGATATACCGGGCGTCTAAGGACGCGTTTTTAATTCCACTGTCCCTAAGTTAGAGCAGATTTTGGGCTTTCAAAAGCTTTTCGTTTTAATACTAGATGGTTATGGCATGTATAATATGTATGTATAAATATATATATATATATATATACTTGCCACGGTCACTAGTTACAGATCGCCTTCTTACTGGAGCATGATGTCAATGACGGAACTGTTTAACAAGCGCACAAGACTAGCATGTCTCCTCGGGGCGTATTCAAAGCTTAAAAACACATTTTTTCCATATATGCTAAGTTATCACTATTTTGTTTGACCCGAGCGGGCCGTATTTTTGCTGGCTCTTTTTTGACGCCACTCAAGACCTAACAAGAGCAGCCCCTCCAAAAGCGTCATCAACATGATATACAGGACACATAGGCCTATCAACCTATCGAGTTTGAAGGGGTTGACCCCATCCTTCAACACACGGGGCTCATTCAAAAACCACGAAACCTTCCCATATAGAGTAACATTTATTTTTGCGTGAATTTCGACTAGTCTCTTTGAAAGACCCATTACAGCCAACCTAGATGAACCATCCAAAAAATCATTCAACTTGTTGCTGAGAGTAATGAGGGTGTTCCCCCTTCTACAAGATACAGCGTGCATTTAAATCTGAAAAACGCATGTTTGCCATATAATGCTAACATTAAGATACCCGACCGTTCGGCACGCTATCGACCTACTCTCACAAATCGCCCGTTCAAACCCAAACAGGGCAGCCCTCGTCCTTATGTTACACAGGACACTTGGACCTATCACCTTTTGAGTTTGAAATGGTTGGCTAAGGGTTGGTTCGAGACAGGGACCTTCCCTGGGGGAAAAGTAAAACACCACCCCAAAATAAGTGTTATCATACAGGGGAAAAACGCGTTTTTCAATTTTACAAATGTAGTGTAGCAGCTCGTAGGAAGGGGAACTGGCTTGGTAGTCACAGGAACGGAAGGCCCATGTGTTGTGCATGACATTTCGAAGGGCTAATCCCCTGCCACTATCATCTCGTAGAGAGGGATCTTCTCAGGAGGTAAGGCGCAACTCTCCCCCAAAATAGTGACAACATATATGAAAGGGAAAACTTTCACCTACTTAACGAGGGCCATCGAAACCATATTCCTAAATTCTAATTGGTAAGCATCTAGTGTAAAAACGAAAAGCTTTTGAAAAGCCCAAAATCTGCTCTAAGGGACAATGGACCTAAAATGGGCCCTTTGACGGCCCGTATATCCCACTGCGCTTAAGATACGGAAAAACTGACTTCGGATCTGTGATCAGCGTGGTCGATTACCTTTAGGACGCAACTTATATCAAATATGAGGTTTCGATTTCAGCCCCTTCTTCCCCTGGGGCGGGGAATGGGTGAGGGGGAATAACCTTCCTTCAGCTTTCGGATAACGATAACAACAATCCTGGGTTTTCGGACATGCTGATTTAAAATTGTAATTTTCTAAAATTGCAATTTTCAATCCTTTAGTTTTCGAGTTATCTGGTTTTTATTAGCGGGGGCCCTCTAATGGACCATTTGCAAAAAAGCAGTGCCATCAATATGATCCATCTTTATGTAATAAAATATGTGAAGTCATTTAATGATGTTTTTGTTGTAGGTACGTTCCTTTTGGTGACGTTAAAAGTTTGTTACCTACCTACATACACACATATACACGCACACATATACGTAGGACCATATGAAATCTTCGTTAGAACAGTTTTAACATTATCGGTAAATTCGTTTTACATTTTCGGTAAACGAGAGTAATTTTCCGCGGGTTTTTTTTTTACATTATCGGTTCAAAGAATTTTTTACATCATCGGTAAATTTGTTTTAAATTATCGGTTGTTTTTACATTATCAGTAATTTTTTTTTACATTATCGGTCGGTTTTACATTATCGGTTAAGTTTTACATTATCAGTTGTAAAAAAGGGTAGTTTTTACCCTTTGAGATTGAAGTGTAAGTATCAAAGGGAAAATGCATAAACAGACAAAATTTTTCGCGTACCGTTTAGGTAGCAATAACTACCAATAGTAGTCCATCGTATCAATCGTGAAACATTGTCCCTTTTACTGTTATGGGGCCATGCTGAAGCTTTAAAAACGTACATCTGTGCGCTTGTAACAGTGTGTACAACAAGAGCAGTCGGTCCAAAAATGTGATTCTAGAGCACATGTCTTGGAAACCCATTACGTCTGTACCGCTCGAGTGAACATAACCATAGCATAGAAGTGTGTGCGTAAAGCATTCTAGGATTGTTCTCAATGCAGCTCCGTTATGTAATAGGAAAGGTGAAAATTTGCCAACTGACCCTATTGTCCTGTCAGTTTAAGATTTTGGAACACGATGAAAGGTAAAAAAGACGCACGATGAGTTAGATGAGGTTTTGCGGCTCAGTTTCTAACCAATTGGTTAAGTTGGGCCGGCCACGGCCACGGCATGTCTTCCAGTTGTGGATCACTGACTCACGATGAGTGGTTAAAAGTTCTAACATATTAATCGGATTGCAAATGGAACTATACAATAAGATATTTGAAAACAATCTCATATTTTTTAAGTTTACCATCCTAGTAGCTAAACTTGACTATTTTCTAAGCTACTTGTTCAAGTGTACTGTATTGTAGACTGATCCAATCATTTAACTGAGGTCATGAAACAAACCTTTCCTCTTTCATATAATTTTGGTAACTTATAAAGGTAAACATGCCGATTCCAATCATATTTAAAAGAATTTGGTAAAATTAGGGACTAGTCAGATTTCCACAAGTTATTTCGTTGTTAAAATCCAGGTCTGCCTTTATATTTCTTAACCATTATAACTTACATCCATTAGAACTTGGCCTGCACAGAAATGAGAACACTCTGACTAGACCTCAAAAAGGTGACATCGGGTGCAATAAAAACTTACTTATCTGCTCATTTTTTGTTGTAAGACACCACTATCACTTCTAGAATAACACTTAATCTCCGACCAGTGAGGAACTTTGTCCAGTTGGTTTCACAACAGATAAGCCTCTCATTCCACAGTTAAATCTTTTGTGTAGAGTATGCACAGGAAGTCTTTAGTTACTGAAAGAAGGACTGAGATGTCCAAATTTAATTAGATTAGTCAAATGATACACAGTATATGGCTCTAATAGTAGGGTCTGGATCTCTAAGCAAAAGAGTGCCTAATGTCCCTGATTTCTGTCCAGATGTATAAGCTCTATTTCTCGGGATGCCAAGAGGGTGACTGAGACAAAATAGGTTAGGAAAATTTGCAGGCTTTCATATGGGAGCACTTGACCGCTTTGAGTCTTGCATATGCATGGAGCCTAAACTCTGATTGGCTTAAACCCTAATCCTAACCCTGATTGGTCCTAACCATACGTGGTTCAGTCGTTGTGCCAAGTTTACAAAATATATCTGTTCCACGGCTGATCTGCCAGAAGAACGCTGATTAGTACCCTTAAAGGCAAATGACAAGTGTTTTTGGTTTGCTGCCAAAGACAACTTCCACCTAAGATCACAGCATGATTACAGCTAATCCTTAACATGACACAACTTAATTTATTAAGCAGCTTATTACCCTAGCTCACCGATTGGTTAGTGAAATAGGCAAAAGACATATGCAGTGTACGTGGATGGATTTTAGTGGTAGCACCCATCTAAGATCAAGTTGGGTAATCAACTTGATAGAGCTCTACGCCGTCGCAATAGTCCAACTAGCACAAGTGTGATAAAATATAGAATGTTTTTAACAAAACTAATTAAGGAATAAATCGCATTTGGCGAACTATTATTGGTGAATAAACCGTCGAGACTCCAAATTTGAAAAAAATAACGGACGAAGCCAAATTTGGAGTCGAGACGGTTTATGAGACAATAATAATCCGACAAATGTGGTTTATTCCTGTTCTACCAACAAAAATGTGTGAAAGACTTCATTTGTATCAGTCGTTACGTTTACTGACGGTGTGTTGTAGAATAACAGGTCAGTGTTTAACCAAACAGAATGAAGGATTCTCAATAACGGATGGCTAGAGGTAGCAGAATAGCAGTTAAACGTGATATGTTATTGAAAAGCTTAGAAATTTATGGCACTAGAAAGTGACGATTATATGAATAACGGTACTTGTGCAAGTTTTAGGTTAATCAACTGGGCATATTGTTAATCTTGCTTTGAAATCGGGGGGGGGGGTTCAATCACAAGGGTTCAGTTTTCCTCTTTGATGTGGCCAAAACAGTATATAGTAGTACCTCTACCTAACGTAGGCAGATTAGCAACTTGGTACTAGCCTTTACATATGTTTCGGGAATGACACTAACATATGACTTTTGGTGTCGTCATTATCAATTTAACGGTGACATGGCTCAATGCAATTGATATTGGTTATTGAAATAGTACACCGTACATGTTTTTGCGACGGTGCTTGGACAAATATTAAGAACCTCACCTAATTAAATCTACAATCTGATAGGTGCAAAAAATGCTCGTAACATAAAAGTATTATATTATCAAGAATAAATGATAAATCATTAAAATTGAATTGATTTTCAGGTGAGCCTGTCTGTTACACTCGCGTATCCCTGGATGAAGGTAACAGATACATGAAGAGGGTTAATTGTAATGGTACTGATAAAATTTGCCATCGGTTTGCTTCAAGTGAAGATGTAAAACTGGGTGCTTTATTAGGTAATTATCTATTCAAACAATATTTTTGTTTTTCGGTTCCGATGACAAGAAAAACTTAAGCATTATAACAAGGGCACATGATAACTTAGGGAAATGGTGCATAGGATAGGTATGGTAACTGAGCACTACTACAAATATTTGATATGCATTTCTGAGTTCTTTTTACCCATGCACAGTTATAGTGACAATTTGTGAAGGAGCCGTGGTTAACACTTTTCAAGCCGTACTCCCAGACCATCTGTTTCAAGGTAACCTACGATGAAAATGTTGCCAAAATGGCTCCCAAATTACATCTTGACATTTTTATCCCTTGCTAAAGGCAAAAGGAATTTTTGCAATCACACGGGCAATTGTATGTGTGTTTGCGTGTGTGCGTTTGTGCGTGTGTATTGATGTGTTTTTGTGACACTTGGCCTGTAAACACGATATCTCAAGACAGCAATGATGGATAATTTTCATACTTTGTACATAGAATGAATATATTAAAAGGAAGGTCTCTACTGTTTTAATGAAGTCAAAAGCCATGTGGAGTCATCAGAGGTAAAGAAAAAAACTAATAACCTTGCAAGCACGATATCTCTAGTTCGCGAGAATGGGTGCCTTTCGCACGTGGATGCATTAAAGTCAAGAGATAAACCTTATTGATTTTGGTAAAGATGAAGGTTATCTGAGGTACCCGAATTTGAAAGTGCAAAATTCATTAAATCTGCTTGTTAACACGATATCTCAAGATAGCAATTTTGGTCAATCTTTATACTTAGTACATTACTATTGATTTCAAACACCAAAAACAAAGAAACACACGATATTTCAAGACAAGAGTGATGGATCCTTTTCATGTTTGGTACATAGATATGTTACTTTGACAAAGAGAAAGAGAACCCTTCGGACTTGTTTTGTTGGAGGTTGAATATCATAGGTCACCAGAGCTAAAACAACAAAAACCCCGTTATCGAAATAGACAATGGGAGTTACCTTAAAATTGTATCTGACAAAAAGTTAAGGTTGAATTTGTACCATTCCAAAAATACAATTATAGAGAGAAGCATTTTATTTTTTTTCACAATAATAACTATTTAATTAATCATTCTTATTTGAAATACCTAATTATGAACACGTGTAAAGGATGCTGTAACTATAGGATGATTGGAAATATTATATGGTGAACGAGTTCTTTGATGGTGTAGTGGATTAGAGCTCAGTTTCTAACGCAGACAGTCCCGGGTACGATTACCTCCTAGGACATGGTTGTTTTATTTTTGTTATTCCCTTTTTGATAGGGTTCAAGGTAACATTAGGTCAGCAGAGGTCAAGATGTGAAAACATCGTAAAATATTAAAAAGAAGTCAAGAAGTGTAACTTTGAGGCATGAACCTAGATAATGCAATAAATCATTCCCTTTCATCAAGGAATCAACAAAACTTTGGCTTTCTGGTTTATTTGGAGATCCTATTTGCAAGAAGTTCATTTCGACAATGATTGAAAATTGGAATATTTTTGCCAAAGTGTTCAGAGGTATTCCTGAAAACGAAACACACAATATGAGCAAGATATGAAGTGTTCACCCACAAGCACTTTTTAGGTAGATATGACATACAGAGAGGGTAGAAACCTTTTTTTTAGTAGGGTTAAAGACCATCTAAGGTCACCAGAGGTGGAACACTTTAAATCTTTTAAGCATCATATCTCAAGATAGGGGATGTGGATACTTTTCGTACTTGGTATTTTGATTATCTGTATGTGAAAGGACACAAGTTCCTTTATTAGAATTAGTTAGAGGTAAGAGACCTTTTGAGTTAAGCAAGCGTAAAATACTGAAACCTTGTAAGAACGATGTTTCAGGATAGAAAGTATAGATATTTTTCGTATATTTAGGACTGTGGAATATCCATGCCCTGAGAGAGGACTTTAGAGAAACGAGGTAGTGGCGTGTCAAATGTGTTCCTTACATTGCTCGTAATCCCCATGTACCAGTCCAGCCCTCCATTCCTTTCACCTTATAAACCTCCTGATAAACTCAAATTATTTCAGAACAACGTTCTTTTCAAAGAAAAATTTAAGGGTGAGCTTAACTTGTAGATATTTCTTCTTGCAAATACGTTTATTCACATATTAGAACCAACCAGCATCTACTGAATGGGGTTTAGGATTTCAATAAAATGGTATTACAACTCATAACATCCGTCATTGTTTACAAATAGGAAATTTGTGCATTAAAGTATATTGCATATTCACACCTGCTATGAAGGTTGGGGATACCCATATGTGAAGTAGGATTTTGCCCATCTTAGAGCAGTTGGACACCCTTCTCCATTCTCCAATTCTTTTCCAATACATTTGTTGAGCTTTATGAAATTGATCTGGTGAAGCGAACACCTGCCGGAAGCCAAGTTAAATGCGCCTTTACAACATAGTTGTGATAGATGGGGCTCTTACAATTTGTTGGGATAATAGGATGACATTAGCAAATTCAACTGAAAATCCGTTTTGTACAATAAATTGTTTTAAGTTGCCATCTTTAAGAGAAGCAGATATTTATCTTTATAACATTTTACTTTGCCATCAGATTTTCCCTGTAAATACCGAGAGGACTATCCATTCACTCATGAAGGTATGTTTTGATATGCAGTTTTTCTACGCACTGCTTCAGTCAGAGCAGGGAGGTGTAAACACATCCCTGGTCAGCGTCTAGTCAAGTCTTGTTTCCGGTAATTTTCAAAAATACTTTATCTCCAATGAGACTAGAAGATAGTTTAGAAATGCCCAACTTTTTCTTTGTTGTTAAATAAAAAAGAAGGTATATGTTTTACTAATAACAAGTGGAAGAAACCTTACAAGTTTAGGTTTGTGACACAGATCAAAGATCATTAGAAGTTACTCGGTATTAGCGGAGATGTGCTATTATCCATCGTAAACAATCTTTGAATCCTACTAGTTACCTAACTGCATTTCTTACTTGACTGTTGGTAACAAGTTAGTTATTAAAGCATTTTTCCAAATAATCCTCTTTGTTTGCATCGCTGTAGATATGAATGAGATTGCCTAGATTTAAGAAGAGGGAATCCAATGACCTTTGGTTTGATAATACCCAATTAAAGGATTCAGTCTCCACTCTGAGATCAATCTAACTAG
>WURT03000028.1:784008-794649 GCA_009936505.3 Holothuria glaberrima
AGGACTGGTTTAAGTCATTTAGTATCCTCCTCTGTATGTTGTTGTATGTGATATGTAGAATATAACATGGATTTCTCTATATATATCTTCTTTGTAATAGAATTGTAGATTGTAGATAGCAGAATGAATGAATGTCACATCTTGGGGGGTCACAGTAGTACAGCCCTTTGGTACTGCAACAACACTGAAAGCAAATAGCTCCTATACTGTAGTTAGTGGGTTTATGTATTCAAGTATGCACTGTAGGAACAAGGGGCTATATATATATGTACCAATATGATTCACTAATGCAGCACCAGTTGGCTGTAGGACTTTTCATGGCTTACATTCTGGTGTTGTAATGTTTATCTTGTAACTAGGATATATTGATGTGAAACAAAATACCAGTGACTTAGTCATATTTTGTCCCTGTGAGTGAATCTTTGGTTGCTCACACATGCTTGGATGCATAAATCAGGGGAGAGACTGTGAAGCCAGTTTAATATGAAGGCAACCTCAGAATAAAATATCAGTGAATGTTACTTATAGGGTACTGTCTGTTACAGGGGGAGCCTGAGGTCTAGAATTACAAGAACATATATTTAAGAGGTTGGAAAGTGAATCTCCTTAACCAACTCCCTTTTTCATAGCTTTCTTAGTTGCTGAGATAAAAGATGTTGAAATTTGGAATAGTCAGTAGGGCAACAATCTGTGATGTCCTTGTACAAGGCACATTACCTGGTTTTATTTTCTTTTCAAATTAAAATGTTTTGTGACCTTGAAAACCATTTTTGAAAGAATGAAACTGTCATTTACACAATTGTAAATTTAACCACTGGATGGTGCTAAACTGTCCTCATATTGATAGAAAGCCGTGACTGGATATAAAGGTCAAATTTGCAGAGTTTAAATGGAAAATAAACTTCATAGACCTCCTTTTCTGAATGATGTAATCAATAAAAGTTTGTAGGAGAGGATCATGTGATGTGGTCACAGTTTTGTAGCAATGAAAATAATTTGTTTTTTTTCCTTAGCAGGTTAAGCAACTCTTCAGCAGATACGAGTGGAGCAACGAGTGAAATAGCAAAACTTCTAGAAAGTGGAAATAAAAGGTGAAATTCTTCATTTATCCATATCTTGCTTGATTTTTGTCTAGCTCCCTGCATTCTTTGTACTTGCCTCCTATCATGCTTTGTTTCATAGTGGTATGGTTACAGATATTTCCCCAACACAATCCTTATTAGACACAGCAACAAAATTTTCCGACTTGAATTTTCCAAAAGGTGCCTGCAAAGTTTCTTTTTTTCCAAAAATTTCACCCACATATTTCCTTTCATCCAGGGACCATTTTTAAAGGATGACAATGGTTGCTAAGTGATCTTTTTAATGTACATAAACTTTTTGTGATATCTGTTAGATCTGTTTCCATGACCACCAGTACCCTCCCCCCCCCCTACCCCCCCCCCCCAAAAAAAATCTTGAGATCTCAATTTTCAGCTTTTCGTGATATCACTGAAACAATTGAGAAACACTGCATGGCAGTCATCTAATCCAATAAGCATTGATGAACTTATAGTTGAAGTAGGTTGAAGCCTGAAGGTGGAAGGGACAGGTCTGTGGGACAGGTCTGTAGGACAGATATTGTTATAAGATGGTGAAGTGGACCTCAAATGAAATAATTTATCTACTGGCAAATTATAGTGAGATAGGGGTAGAGACTGTAGTTTTGAAGTGTTTTGAAGAAAGGATAAATAGGAGAATGAATTCCCCCCACTTTCCTTTATAAATGAAGTTTCATTCATCTTTACCTCTTTGCAATACTCTACATTTGTAATGCTTTGCCAGTTTTACTGCTTTCAAATCACCATGTTGCAGGAGAGGGTGGAGGTACACTAAAAGGGACGGGAGGGAGTGGGTGTATTAAGAACTGAAACAAATATTGTGTACATTGTAGTTTTTTTTGTTTTCCTTATGGTACATGTTTGTCTTTGAGATGTCTCCAGTCTGTACATATATCTTTCTTATCTTGTGGCATGAATGGCACAAAATAAGAAAGGGCATACACAGCCACCTCCAGTGCCAAGAGGTACGTTGCATCATTCAAAACTGATTCCATTTACCTTTCTGTCTCCATACTTTCCAAGGTTTGTGAGAACCTAAATACCACAAAACTTTATCCAGGGAATAACCTGGTATATCTGTGTACAATTCATTATATAGCAATTTTTTTTGGGGGGGGGGAGGGGGGTGCTGGTGAGGGGCTGGAGGATTCAGAGAAAGAGAAGTAGAAGGGACTGGGGGAGAGGAAGGGAGGATGGATAACCAGACAGATTGGATGGGATTAGTTTGGTAAAATGACTTTGGGGGATTGAATGTCCTTTCTGTTGATCTGTTAAAGGGTTCTTTTAGTTTTTTTGACAAACATGTGTTTCAGATTAAGAATTAAAGCCTATCAAACTTAAAGAATGGCCTGCTTTTAAATGTTGCATGTTTGAGCATCAAAGTGCAGTATATATTCATATTTATCCGACTGTCAAGTTCTTTATCTTTGTCTTGCTTGCTTGTCAAACTTGCTTCTCATCATCTGGCATCTTTTCCCAGACTTGGAATGAATAGTGAAGAACTTCGTTAGACCAAAACTTGTAGAGTTTGAAAAACAGCAGTGAAAACTCAAGGGTTTAATAACATTAATTAACTTTGTGGTTGTGAGTTACAATATCCCTCTGTTAGGCTTGCTAGAATAAGCCTGGTAAGATTTCAATCATTATTTGGAAATAATATTTTCCCTTGGGTAAAGGGGGCCCCAAGACTACAAATTCCACAGGGCTCAGGGTAGCTTTGGGTGACCTTCATCCCTGATATGTCATTCAAACAATTTCCAAAGGGTTTGTTACTACAAAAATGCTGAAAGTTGGAACACCTTAATTAATGGTTCTTTTAAAATAGTACACAAACAAAGCAGTAGCTTGTAGCAGAGAAGTGGTGGTTAAGGGGGGGGGGGGGGCAGGAACATCTTCCAGATGGACAGAGAGGTTAAATGCATATGCTACTTTATGGCATGGAAGCTGAATTCTGATCAGGTGTGAGGTAATATTGATGTGGTTCTTTGGTGCATGTTACATGATCACCCGTGTGTAACAATAACTTGCCTTGCATGGCTATCCCCTTTCCCCTCTTTTTATCTGCTAGCCAATGCATATCACCTACCTATTCCTTTTCCCCTCATCCCAAAGGACAAATTTTTTGTAAGTCTGTCCCCAGACAAACTCAAAAAAATCTTTTGTTTGCTTTAACTTTGCTGAAATCTTTGTTTTGTTTAGATGAAGGAAGTGAAGTGGCTTTAGAATTTTTTGTAGGATAAAAAAGAAAGTAAATATGTGGTGAATTTCTGTTCTGTTGTCACTCTAATAGACCCTTAGTTTGCCCAAACTGTTTTAATTTGTAGACTTCCTAAGCTAGTATCGGACTTCATCTTTGGAGAGTTCTATTTCCATACCATTTAAACTTTAACTTTGAACCGTTTCCTAATGAGCTTGTAGTACTTTAACATCAATGGGAGAAATATATTTGAATCTACTTCTTAGCAGAGGCAGATAGTTGATATGTTGTGTGTTAACTCTAGGAGGCTTCATCAGATTGCTGGTTTAGCCTAGGATTTAGAATTTTTTATGGTTTATGTTGTTTTCTTTTTTGGAGAGGGGGTGGGGGTTTGGGTAATTTTTCTGTGAAATGAGAAATGATATTTATCTGCTTGAACTTTTTATCTGAAAATAGAATATTTTTTAGCCCTAATGAAATCCATTAAAAAAAAAAAAAAAAATAAGAATCAGTGCAGAATACAGTGCCTAGGATGTTAAGGTCAGTTTAAAAGGAAAGGGGGGGGGGGGGATGCAGGTGCTAGAAAAAAATATTTCCTAGGAAGGGAGGATATGGTCCCTTGGTCAAAAATATTGAGTAGCAGTCCATCATAGGATGTCTTCAATAGGTTCCACAAGATGAAAGGTGAATTGTATACCTTCTTTCATATAAAGTTGCAAGTATAACATGCTGCATCTCTTCAAGGCTAACCCAATAGGATGATGTTTGGTCTAATTGCTGTGCCACTGTCATGGTAGGATGATAAAGCTAGCTGAGAAATACTTAAGCAAAATATGTCTAGCTCTGTCCTACTTTTTTTGCTGGCAATATACCTATCATAGGAAAAATTATGGGAGAGTCAACAAAGATAAACATTCTGTAGAGCGACCAAAGTAGTTCACCCCCTTCTAGTAAATTCAAAATGACAGTATCCTCATCTAACTCAGTTTATAAATTGGCCAAATTTTTCTGTGTTGTTCACTCCATAGAGGTCAATTTTTCTTTTCTTCCTGTCTTGCAATTTTCTGTTTTTCTTTTGCTCCTACACAGAGGTATATGTGTCAGGACGTTGTATGCTTGCGATGCTGACAATGAATCTGAGCTTTCGTTCCAACCCAACCAAATCATCGTGAATGGTCAGTCCCGCTTCTTATACGTGATTTAAATTGATTGGTCACGAAAGAAGCTTTCTTGAAACAAAGTAAAGGCAGGTGCCAATTTGTACCAAAATGAACAAAGGGGAAAAAATGGGGACTTGCCATATTTCTTCCAGTAAATGTTGAAACAGTCATTAAACAGACCATTTGCTTACATAACTGTTAAATGTAACAAAGCAAATGTATTCATTTACAAATGCAGTCACAAATTTTCATCTCTCTTCAGTGAGTAATTTTTGTCACATTTTTAGCTTTGTGAAAAAAATCACATTCGCTGTTTAGCAGTATTAAGGAAATGCTTCTTTCGTGACTTAAAAATTTTGTTTGAAAAGAGGTTTTGGTAATGTCTAACAGTTGTTGTCAGTTTGTATGTTAATCAATGTTTCTGACAAGTTTTAAAAATAACTTACCCCAAAATGCACATTTATGAAAAATAACATTTCTAATGTGAGAAAACATTCTAAAGTTGTATTATTTATGAGTTGATTATGATGCTTAACAATATGATTACTTGAAAAGCAGGTTTGAAATAAATTCCTGTGCAATGTCAATGAAAAATTTTTCAAAAAATTATGGTTGGTTGTTAATCTGCTTATGAAAATAGTTTCCAGGTTTTATAGTTGATATCACGGTAGGGGAAAATTATGCAGATTGTTTTCCTTTGTTCTCTATTATCATAAATATTCATTCATGAAAGGGCCTGCACATTGTCTCATAACTTCTCAAGAGCTGTTGATAAGATCAGTCCATTCAAAGTAGAATAGGCTTGGAATGAATTGTGTTATTGCACCTCTGTAACCATTTTTCTGGGTAGCAGTATGGGCTTGTGGGGAATAGTTTACAGCATTGTACCCTCATGGTTCATGGTTATTTCTTATACTCCTCTGCAAAATCTTTCTTCTTTTGGCTGCTTGCAATATTTCTTCTATGGTATTACTGGCACTCTTGAAACACAAAACATTTCTTGGTGATGGTACTGAAAATTTTACATATACATATGGTAAATGCTAGTAGACTAAAAGTAAACTTTTGTATCTCTTCCTGCTTGCATAAATAGAAGTGCAATGTACCCTTGAAAGCCTTTTACATAAAGTAAGCAAAGGTCCCTATGAGAGTTAAGTTTATTTGCAATTTAAAGTTTGTGAGAAATTTTTCTTTTCTTCCCTCAGTCCGGTCGTCGAAGGAAAGGGGTTGGGTGCTGGGGACGCTGAACGGAAAGACGGGTCTAATACCTGAAAACTACATAGAACCCTTAACATGATGTTTGGAGTGCAGAGGAGTGCATTTTTTGAACTCCAAAGGGTAAAATCTGATGACACCTTCCAAAGGTTTGCAATTATCATCTCCAGAGAGAAGAATTTGATGGTTTGTGATTCCGTATGGTGTCATGGTTGATCCGCAATGAAAGGAGTATGAAAAATAACACTTATTCCAAAGAAGGTGGAGAAAAATGAGAGAAATTCTTCAGCTGGCGATGGAATAGCTCCAGATTGCCAGGTACTAGGAAACTAGATGGGAAAAATAGCCACATCTAACCACTGGGAAGGAATGCACCAAGAGTCAATATAGAATAGAGCTTAGACCAACCATGTTGCTGCAAAGAGCATTTTGATTTCCAATAATTCAAACTTTTCTGTTTTTTCAGTTCCTTTGCTTCTGAAATGTTTTTTGATTTTGAGAATATACAGGACTCTGTTACATAGGCATTTATTTATGTTACTGCATACAAGGTTATATAAGTCTGTCTTCCGCTGTTTGTAATGTCCCTTTCATTTCTTCCAAAGCAGTCCTATTTTTGTTATACTCAGTCTGAAATTATATTTGCTTTGTACACAGGTCACATTACTGTGTACAAGCATAATAGATATCATTAAAATTGGTATCATGGTTTGTGGGATAGTAGATGGTCAGACAGAAACATCTATTCGATTATCTCTTAGAAATATAAACTTTGAAAAGATTCTTCACTTCAATACTGCAACATCTATAGTAATTTAGTGTGGAACACTTAACATTAGTATAAACGAAATGTAGAGGTTATATTAGAACAGTATTATATCAACATTCCAGAGATTGAGATTACTTGTGGCTGAGGATTATAAGCCTAACATTGTGAAACAGATCATTAATTGAATCTAAGATTCTACACTAATCTCTGCATATATAAAACTTGCCCTTAGTATGTAAATGGGCAGTACAGACCATTACATAAACTGTGCTCTCTTCAGTTTTAATCTTCAAGCAATCGGCATGCCATAGCTTCATATGTAGTATGCTCACATGTTCTACACTGATCATTTTCATGTAACAATTTACTCCCATGTTGTAAGAAAATCACTAAGTCAGCATATATGCAAATGTTATGGCCATCAAAAGTGAATAAAACTCAGAACAAATTTTCAGGAAAGTGGTATACTTGTGACCTCATCAGTATGTTTAAAATGTTGCTTAATCTGATGCAATAATTAATTTTGGGGTGTTATATCTTTTACTTGTTAATAACCCTCTTCCTGCTCTTCAAAGGTGTATGCTCATAGTGCCTTGAGTTTCACATTGCAGAATATGTTAGGTTATTACACTCTTATTATCTGTGTGAGGACGGGTTTTACATGTCTGAGATGGGAAGTGTAAGGAGGAGAGTGGATTCAGAGAAGAAGAGTCAAAGGAAGGTTAGAATCTTGTTACAGTCTTAGAATTTTCTTAGGGACACTGTGGGAGGGTCTTAAAAAGGGCCCAAGAGTTTTCTTTATATGTGCAGAGCAGACTATGCCCTTTTGAATGATGGAATCAGCTGTTTTATGTGTATGAAAGTGTCCCTGAAGTGTGTACTGATACTAAAGTGGCTGTAAAACAGCCATTACTACGTTTAATTGTGTGCAAAAGCAAGCCTTTCAGTACAGCTTAGATTGTCATTCAGGGAGTGGGGGGGGGGGGGGTAGCTGTAAGTGTAAGAATGATGGCAGGGGAAAGGGAAGAGATTGTCCCTGTGGGTCCTTCATTCTGCAAGGTGGTGGTATACCTGGTGAAAAGTCTCCACTATCAACATTAATCTTTTTCTAGTTGCAAGGTTTTACTTTTTAAACTTATGTGAAATATGTGAAGTGTACATTTAAAAGATATTTCATGACTACAATTTTTATACACTTTGTATGTATGTCATTAAAAATAATGTATCTCATTTTTGTAGATATAGGCTGTTCAGAATTAGTGTACATATATGGAGCAATTAATTCTGGTTTAGTCCATGGTTATAACAGATTTGGAGATGTGCAGTTTTGTTAAGCCCAGTTAATATCAGAAGTAGGCAGTTTTGTTAGGCCCACCCTTTTTCCACTTAAAAGAAATACTTGGCGCTTAAATATTGTGAACTGTAAGGCAAGCTCTGAAAGTGTGTGGGACTTGTGTGCAAGGAGAGATTTGTGAGGAAATAATAGCTATAAAACCATTAAGGACCATTTAAAAATAAATCTTTAGTAACCTCTGTCTGAGTGTGTGTTGAATGCTTGAATAATTGTGTTGTTTGAGGTCTTTAGGTATCTATTTTTCTTCTATTGTACTTACTTTACCTATTACAAAAATGGAACAGTCACAGTTATTGTGGAACAGCAAGTGGCAGCAACTGGCAATGAAAAGAGCCAGCAAAGCCTGAAATTACATGCAATATATCCTTGTATGTTCTACATTCAAGTCTATGGCCCTAGAAAATTCAGAATAACTAAATGATGCCTTAAGGCATTTTAGAATTTCTCACCCCATAAACAATATTTTGCCCCCATGGAAGCTATTTAGCCCCCTTTAGTACATTATGTGGCTTCAGACCTGTCTAGGGCTTTAAGGTTTGCAAAGTATTCTTAAGTAAATATGAAGAATTGAATCTGCAAGGAAATATAAGAGAATTTATAGTTCTTTCTTGGCTCCTTATGTTTGTACAATTTGATTTGTTTGAGATACAGATGTCATGAAAAAAGAAAAATGTAGATATAAATTGCATTCTGGGACTTTTGCTAGTTTGGGATTTTTGAATGTTACTTGACAGCCTTTACAGAGACTGCCCCGTAGAGATTGATAGTATTGTTCTTGGTTTATCTTTATGAATGGTTATGGAGTTTGAGGGTACTCCAACAAAGTGTTATGATTTCCATGTAACACCTTAATACTGTAGAGCATATGCTGCTAATACTTCCAGATACCCTCAGTAATTAGCAAAAACTTTTTATCAAGCATTCTCTTCAGGAGGATATAGGTAGGGGAAGGGGTGGTGGTAGGGTTATAAATTTAACTTGAGATCTACATGTGTGAGAGTGTGCCTTTAAGAGCCCCTACTCACTTGTACAATTCATTCAAGGCAGACTTGTAAGTGTTACACCTGAAGTACAAGGTGTGCTGAGTGTTGAATAAGGTTGTAAAAGTAGTGATATCACTGATACAAAACTTATGCCAGTGTTACTCTTTAGAATGCCATAAGGATGAGAGCATGCCCAAAACAAAAGCAATGGCTAATTGTACTGTATTATGAGACTGCTTGATACAAGTGTGTTGTGGGTTCTGCATTTAAGTTCACAGCAGATGAGAGATGACCCACTCAGCTGAAGAACTTAGTAGTAAAGATTTTCCAAAGAGCACCTAAGAAGAGGTTTTGGATTTACTTTCTTCTCAAGTGACTTAACTTGACACTCAGGGTCAGACACTAAGAGGTGGCTACTTCCCCTTGGAAAAGTTTTCAAAATTAGAAAAGTTTTGTGAGCAAAAATTTCTTTTGCTGTAAAACATTACTTGTCCTCCCTCCCCCTCTCCAAACATCTTGTCTGGCCATGGGCCTGCTCAGGGTGCAATGACATAAATTACCTTAGATACCAGTCTGGCAGAAGGAAATTGTCACCCTAGCTACACTGTGTTACTTTAACTTCCTCAGTGCTGATGGTATTTCACAGTTTCTTTAAGTGAAGTTTTTGTGTGAAATCGTTCTAATGCTTTTCGAAGCATGTTTACTCTCTTCGTAAGAGATCAAGTTGCAAAGTCTCAGGCAAGACTGCAAATTTTTCCTTTACTCCAATATGCAAACTATTGGCTTTTTGTACATTTAAATGATTGCATAGTGAAACAACCAAAAAGAGAACAAAGAAAACTATTCCAAAGCAGCAGCAGAATAAACAGTTTCAATCAGTTGTAGATTTGTTTTAAATAAGTTGGAAGATTGCAAAGGAAGCAATAATATTGTTAGCATGATCGCAACAAATCATGACAAAGTTTTAAAAGTATCACTCAGACTTCTTTTCAAGCATACTTGAATTTGAAAATGTACCAGTCCATGTAACGGCTGTACCTTATCAGCAAATACTGGAAAAGTTGGATGGGAAGGAATTAGACAAAAGTGGAACAAGGAGCATTAGTTTCTGTAACTAGCTTGTGGGCACAATTGAATATGTATTGTACTTTATATAGAAGGTTAACACAGCTAGTTGTAGCTCATTCCATGCTATTGACTTGCCCCTTAGCTGGCTTGGGAAAGTTTTTTCCTGAAGTGGGCCATTTTAAGAAAAGGAGGTTTGGAGAAATGTCATGTTCTCCTTAGGTTTTATTAACTTTCTAAGCACATTTGGAATATCTGAAAGCTGAAGTTATAGATGATAAAGTAAAATCAAAGGTAGTGTTTTAAGCGACAGTACCTAAAACTTCTTGTTTGAGATAAACAGGAGCTCTTATGAAGGTGTCCTTTGATACTTTTGTATGTACATTGGTCTCTCAGCTCAGGAAGTGATGCAAAAATTGCAACAAAAAAAAAAAAAAAAAAGACAAATCTTTTTATATGACTAGGAGTTAAATAATGGATTAGAAGTGTAGAGTTGATGGCTTCATTTAAATTGTAGATGTTATCAATATATCTTATCTATCCATTAGAAGTATATTAAAAGTCTATGGTAAATTGTCAATCTGTCTGCATGTATGTGAATGGCTCTTTTTTGGAACATGCTACATGTTTATCTAGGAAATCATGGCTTAAGAGTCAAAAAAGTTAAAACTTGCTATGTCAAAGACCCTTTTTGCCAAATATATTAGCCAGTTTCTCTCTGAATCTTTTCTGTTCTTGTAAAATGTTATTGAAGGAGTAATTTATCAAAGAATGGTTTCCATGGTATCAGTGATAAAC
>WURT03000028.1:794749-821905 GCA_009936505.3 Holothuria glaberrima
ATGAGTGGAACAGTTTGCCTGAGTGGGTTGTCAATTCCTCTTCAGTCAATTGCTTCAAGATTAACATTGACAAGTTTCATGGTGACTGTGGCAGAATCTGATTTTGCTGGGCTTTGTTAGGTATTCAGTTTGTTTTGGGTTTTATTTGGGGTTTGGATTGCAGGGCATCTTATGGGGCTTTTGTCCTCCTTTGCCCTTAAATTTGTTATGTTATGTTATGTTATTCACCCTCACAATATACTACTCTAACAAAAGGATTACAAATAATAATGCTTTGACGCAGAACTTTAGATGCCGACGTTCAAGTAGGAGTATCTGTTTTAAACCTAAACGGCTGTTTATCACCACGGACAGAGAACATGCTGGCAATAAACGAACACTACCACTAAATCCAAATGAGCAAACGATATTTAAGGCAAAATTTAGCTGTTAGATTTTGATCAACTGTTGCATTTTTAAGTAAGTTGAAAAGGTGTATCCATGTACAACATGCATCACAGAAACAAACTGAGCATTTGCTTAGGTAGTCAGACCGCGTCGAGACCCCCTAAATTGTCAAGCATTGCTGAATTCGAGTCAAATCAAATGTATTTTACAAATGATTCCAAAAGAGAACATAATCAACATTGATATACATAACAAATAGGAAGAAATCATTTGAAGGACTGTGGAAAAACAGAAAACTTTCTTACAGAAATAAAAGAAAGGGTGGTCGGTGATGTTATAGCTCCGATTTTAGTTTTCGAGGCCTTTAAAACTCATACAAGCATCAGAAGTATAGCAAGCACGACTTTCGTCATAACTATAATTGGAGTAACGATTAATTTCTGTGATGTTACGATGACGTAAAGCTATCGCACTATGATCATTTCAAGAGGCTTTGAAGTGGCATGTGAAAACATCCAGGAACGCTTTAGATTCAAACATCTGCTGGTTTAAAGATTTTCTGTTTCTAGCTATTGCCTCGCTTATTTGGACAAAATACGTAAATCGTCGTAAGGAAAATCTCGATGAGATCAAATCATTTTCATCCAGGTCAATTTATCAGCTTATATGAATCAAAGAAAACACATGCCATAGAGCACTAGAAATGTAGTAATATTCGAAAATGAGATGAAATGATTTACTGTCTATAGAAACAACTATGGCCAAAGCAGCGGTTTATTGAACCCTTGAAATATTGGATAAAAGTTATACTCCTCTTTGGACTAAATTTCGAGTGAATATAGAATTTCTTCCAATTTGGGAATGTAGCTCGTACATTGCGTTGGAGTGTCATCTGAGCAGTCCTTTTGAGATCTGCTCGTTTCGAAGCAGTTTCCTTATAGACCTAATGCACTGACGTCACACGACGTGATTTTAGAGGGTGAACAATGAAGGTAACTGCACGCGCGACATAGACTTTGCAAGCGCGCGTAGTAGACGTGCCTGCTTACGCAGGTGTCTGAAGGGTACACAAATCAGTTGTCTGCATTTGTTGGTATAAGTTACAACTTTAAGGGCTAACCTCCACCAGATAAGGGGAAGCACTTTCTGTTCTGTGACGTTATATGCATAAGTTCTATTCCCTGTATATACACGTTCTTTCATCAAGTCGAACCTCAACGCAAGCTGTAGACCTAATTAACTTGCCCCCATACCAAATCTTGTCAAAAAAATTTGACTAGATTGACTAGATTAAAAAATGAATCATCTCTGGTCCGTTTTAACCAACTCTAATCAAAATATTAATGGTTCAGTCAAAGCCAGGTTGATCAGGTATGTCTTATAGTTTAGCCAGACTTCATTGGCCTATGTTGCAACGGTCTACGACTGAACTATCGATCACGTTTGGTCTTATGGTAGCAAACCTCTTATTATTGGTTTCGATGAAAGAGAAACCTACGCGGTCATCATTGCGCATGTGTGGTTGTGTGTGTATGGCTGTGTGTGTGTGTTTGTGACACTTAGCTTGTGTGCACAATATCTCAAGAAGAGAAACTCTAACAGTTCTTAAACTTGGTACATAGATACCCCATATTCAGAGGAAAATCCCTGTTGTTTTTGGTGGGGGTTAATGGTCATCTGGGGTCACAGGGGTTAAACTCTGAAACCTTGATAGCACGATATCTCAAGGTAGGAAACTTGTACAAATTACATACGTAGTATATAGGTATAGTAAGAGGGAGGACCCTATTGTTTTGGTGGTGGTCAAAGGTCATCTAGGGTCACCGAGGTCAAACTCTGAAAACCTTGTTAACACGATATGTCAAGAAGGAAAACCCTGAGTTCTCAAACTTGGTACATAAATACCTCATATTAAGAGAAAGAACCTTATTGTTTTGTTGCAGGTCGAAGGTCATCTGGGGTCACCTGGGGTCAAACACCGAAAACTCTGTGAACACGATATCTCAAGGTAGGAAACTCCGATTAATTTCATACTTACTATGCAGATGTGAGGAAGAACCCTATTGATTTTTTAGGGTGAAAGGTCATCTGGGGTCACGGGGGGCAAACTCTGAAAACCTTGACACGATATCTCAAGTTAGGAAGCTTGGATGAATTTCATACTTAGTATGTAGATGCGTTACAGTAAGAGGAAGAAGCTTGCTCTTTTTGGTGGGGGTCAAAGGTCACCTGGCGTCACCAGGGGTCAAACTCTGAAAACCTTATTAGCACCATATCTCAATATAAAAAGCTTGGATGAATTTCATACTTAGTATGTAGATGCATTATTTTAAGAGGAAGACCCTTTTGTTTTTTGGTGGAGGTCAAAGGTCATCAGTGGTCACCAGGGGTCAAATTGTGAAAACCTTATAAACCGGATATCTCACGGTGGGAAGCTTGGATGAATTTCACACTTAGTAGATGTTTTATAATAAGAGGAACCCTGTTGTTTGTGGTGGGGTCAAAGGTCATCTGGGTTCACCGGGGTCAAACTCTGAAAACAAACATCTTTATCTGGGTTCACCACAGCTCAAAAAAGGTCAATAAAGCAAAGTTTTCCAAGAATTCCCAAGATCGTTATCTGGGGTTACCAGAGGTCAAAAAGCAAAATTTCCCAAGATTTTCATCTGAGTTATGACTTGCTAGAAAGCAAAAATTCCCAAAAATTTCCAAGATCTTCACCTGGAGTCACCACAGGTCCAAAAGCAAAAATTTCCCAAGAATTCCCAAGACGTTCATCTGGGTCACCACAGTTCAAAAAGCAAAATTTTTCCAGATATTCACAAGATCATCCTCTGGGGTCTCTAAATGTCAAAACACAAAATTTCTCAAGAATTCCCAAGATCAAATATGAACCCGAAACTGTATTTTTCCAAGACGTTAAGATATCTATTGACCAATGACTGAAACAAATGGGATTACTTGACATTTTTTGGAATGAAACAAATCATCGAAACCTCAATGTATTTTTGCATTCTGGTTTCTCTATTGATTATAACTCCAAATTTGGTCATTTCGTGGACTCTGGACACTTGTAAAAGTTTTCACAGGGCTCAAGTTACCCCTCCTGTGTTAACCTACAGGTAAGCATAATTTGTGTACCATGAACGTTGAGATTTTGAGATATGAAAGGTATCATATAGTGGTGATCCCAGTCTTGGCACTTCACACAATTTTGCTTAGCAGAAGCTACCTTAAGTTCCTCCTGGTGGCATTACTCTGCCAGAAAAGTAGTTTTATCGTTTGGTCTTGTCTTAAGATTAATAATACATGAAAATGTGATGTACTGGGTGTCATCCAGAATCATCCCCTAAAGTTAGACTCAACCTTTCGTCCAAAACCAAACCTCGAAAGAAAATACCAGATAGTGTTGGGTGTATACCGGCTCATGTGTCATAGGCGTAGGAAGCTGTTCGAGACAGGGAACTGAACGTTGTTTCGGATTGCCGTCCTGGGGAGGGTTCTCAGACGCAGTTTGGTGCGAAATATTGGGCAAATTTTTAGGTAAACTACTGCAAACTTTTGGCATTTCTTACAGGGCAAAAAAGTAAGGGGTTTTCGTCTTTGGATTGAAGGGGCAGAAACATAGTTCCACGCCACCAAATTTTGACGGCTTAAGCCCCCTTGCCCCCTCCCCCCCCCCCCGCTTTTCACGCCTATGAGTAAACATACTAGTAAATTTGTAAGTATAGAGTAAAATGCTTAAGATAATAAGGTATGATATACAGAATTAGTGTAACTTTACACAGGTTAAACATAAAACGATATAACAGACTACAACAAAAACAAACGTTCAGATTAAATGAATTATTTCAATAAGATGGATCAAAATAATGCCTACAACATGATGTAATGATTGACATAAAAACCCATTCTATCATCTAAGTGCGGTATACTATGTTACCAACCCCATTGGTTAATGCCATTACAAATGAAGAGAGTTCTAGAATGTATTTTGTCTATCAATTGTACTTCGAGATCATTGTCGTTACTCATCTGTGTAATCTCATAGTAAAAACTAAAAAAGTAGAGACTGATTAGTTTCAAGGAAATCCATTCATCATGAACTTGTCGTCTGTATTTGAACAAAATGAGGGCGGTGATATCTTTCACCTGTCAAAGATGTCTGGTCAAATTTGAACCAAATCTGCTCAGTTGGGCAAAGACGGGGAATCCCATCTATTAGTTGACTCATTTTGCTTCAAGATTACTATTATTGACTCATATTTCAAACCGCATTTTGTCAAACAATTTGGGCCTGGATGATCAAACTTTTTATTAAAGTGTATCTGTCCGATTTATGCAAAAGACTTTTAAGTGTAGTATACATGGTCCTTTTGTAAGTAGCAATTACAAGTGATGATGAAATACAATTTTAGAATGGGTCGTTTTAGCCAATGTCTTTCTGCTGTGGCCAACATTTTTATGCCATAATCCTTTGTAATTGCCATTCCAAAAGGGTCTATGGATAATTTTGGTTATTGTTTATGTTTGCCATTCCTGTTAACTCATTTCCTGCAACATCATACACCTTTTGTAAGAGTTTTTGTAATTTCAATGAAAAAAGCTAGTTGTACATGTAACCAACTTAACATTAACGCCCTTCACATGGGAATAGTCTGTCTAATCAAACTTTATTTCATATTGTGTACTAGAATACACATCCCTACAAAATCCTCGTGAATAAAAGGCAGAAAGAAGGCAAATTGTGTTGGCAGCCATCTTGCCTTACCTTTATTATTCATAAATCATACTCCATTGTAACTGCCAATAGCCCGGAGTGTGGAAAGCTATTTGAACTGTGTATAAACACATAGTATTAAACGAATGGGTTGATAACACATCATTTTCCCCCGTTCCCTCTAATGGCTGATTGAAGGAGCCAATGTAAGTGATCAATAAGTTACCCACAGGCAGTAATGTAAGTGATCGCGTTTTGTTGAATCATCCATGAACTACCTTTCGTGAGAAATATCGTTCTTATTGTAACTGGGGGCGTTTGAGGCTATCCTTGAATGCATTAAGTTGAATTTTTGTATGTCATTTTACTTTCTAATTTAACACACTATTTTAATGTAAGACAAAGTCAGACGAAGACAATTCACAAAGATATCCTTATAATATGTCAGAAAAATTTGAGTGTGCTTTAACTGAGCAGATCGTTGACCTATAACTCACATTTAAAACTTTGAAGTTTCGTGTTGATAAAAGTACTGCAGGCAGGTACGAAAAACATGTTCGACACTTATTGGGGACTTACTCTTCTGAAGAAGTTGTTAATCGTGTCAGAATCGACAAAAAATAACTTCGGTAGTATGGTAACACTCGAAAGGGTTAAGCTTAGCTAGAAATAAAACACACGACGAAAGAAGAAATTAGCCATATCATATTCGCGACACTTTATTCCGATAAATGTAGTCCAATACTGGGTAAGTCTTTGCATACCCCCATTCGTTGCAATCCACCTAAATTCACCAATCAGGTGACAGAAACCCTTAAAGTTAAGACAAAACTGTAATTAAGTAATATATTTAGTTTTCCTTCTAAATAATTTGCATGCACAAGGCTGAAGAATTCAAAGAACTTCTTTTGTATTTCCTTAGATCGCATAAAAATATTAGTTTTTTTTTAAATTATAACCTAAAATATTATAAAGATTCACTCATAGGACTATACATACTTTAACTTAATAAGCCGAAACAATACTCTTCATAGCAACTCGAAATAATCAGAAGGATATTTCTTAGGCTAGAGATCCATGTTGGATGATACTTTCTTGTTTTCTTGTTGGTAGGCTATGTTATCAAAATCAACATTTTCTCGATTGACGAAAGACTGATCAAATGTCTTCGATAATGATAACAATTAAATTAAAAAAACTTACACACCATTGACTTACCGTCTTCCAACTGAGTTCTCGTTATATAGCCGACCGTGTGAAGAAAATACTCTCTATTTTGGATCAGATAAATTTTATCATTATCAAGTAATTAGAGCTTGACTGACTATTTATTTATCGAGATAAATAAACGGTAAGCTGAAAGGCTACTAGACGAATGCCTTACTGCATATGCGAAGTAGCAATGGGGAAAAGTTTGTGCAAGGATTAACAATGCTATTTGACAGCTTTTACAGTGAAGTTTGGGATCACTATCTTATGCTCAGTTCTCACGGAAGAGCTACATCTGCAGTCTGTACGACGTTCTCTTATTTCATTTTACCATGTTAATTATACTTTCATGTAATCATAATTTCTTTCATTCTTACCCCTGTATAAGCACAAAGTAGTGTATTATATTATCGGGGGAAGACGAAAGTACCTCAAGGGAAATCCCCTAGATAAGACGCACTGTTCTATATGGACAACAACCCGTCATTCTGGGCAATTTTCTGATAGAAGCACCCATTCCCTTGGTCAGTTACTTCTGGTATCAACTCAGTTTCCCGCCGTCATTTCAAGCACCCAGTTACCCCCACTCCCTGTTAGTCATGTTTCAGTTATTGGGTTGTGGGACTTGTCCCCGGTCAGACTCAAAGCGATATTTATTATGTCACGAAGTTTTTTACGAACGCCAAATCACCAATTTTCAATTTTTCCTACGGACTAGAGGCAGGCGCGTAGCTATACTGAGGAAGGAGGTGGAGGCTGGAGGGGCCTGGGCCGCAGGATGTTTGATGGGCCCCCTAAAAAGTGTTTAGGTCCTAAAAATGTAAGAATTAAGAAACATTAAATGTGTAAAAAAACACATTTTGCCCACGAATGAAATCAAAGAATAATTTTTGAAAATTAATTCAGTTAAAATGATGAAAAATATAGCACCAGATTGCATCCAAGGGTACCTAACCATTTGAATTTTTCTCAAAGAGAGGGGGATACCCTCCCTTAAACCCCCTTCCCAGGACGACTATCAATGCCGTAACCCTCCCCCATTTGATACATAGGCCCCATAAAAATTTCATTCTAGCTACGTCCCTGGCTAGAGGAGACGCATTATTCTCCCATCTCTTGCGAAGTGCTTCAAGACTTCTTTCAATGTCAATAACCTTAGGGATCTTAAACCTTAAGAACTGTTAAGTAGGTCATTGGAAGATCGACACTTCATTTTAAAACAATATTTCCAGTCGTTTTCTCTAAATATACTAAAAGCCTATGTCGCGGAGAACAGAATGGTGCTCTCTGTATGAAGAATGGCCCCTATCTACTCTCTTGTTAAAACTCACGCTAAGTTTGACAGCTGTGCACTGTCCTTTGCCATCTTTCAGGAGTTTCTTAAGGCACCACAGCCGTGATATTATGCCCTGTAGGGAGATGAAATTAAAATTCAACGTCACGTCTCATATCCCAATATTACTTCGTATAAAACCGACAACTTGTGCATGGACAAAGCGTTTCCTTCAGTCTAAAGGGATTAAGCTCGTTTCAGAACACTTATATGTGCTTTTCCTCCGATTTGTGATTGGTCATACGTATAACTTTTCTATACGTTTTGTTCTGCACCGTCGCTCTGCATCAACTGTATGGCAGCAAAACTGAAAATTGAATCTTCTATTTATAGTCTTATGCACAAACGTTCAAAGATCATTTTGAAATAATATATAGGACTCAGCACTTCAACTATTTACGTTTGTCTGTAAGAAATCTCATCGAATTTAGATGTTTGAAATCAACATGGACAAGAAAACAGACGCAAGGATTTGTTTAGGGAAGGGGACTCTCGTCGAGCAGACCCCCAGCCAGACTAGATTTTGAAGGGAGCGAGGCAGCTTTCGGAGGACTGAAATATTTCTAGGGGAGGGTCGAGGTATGCAGTGCAATGAGCCAATAGGAATTTTTTACTTTCTAGGGCCACTGGCCTGAGGCGAAGCAGTTTTTCCGGAAACCTTAAATCAACCGCTTTTACCGAATTGCTCAGCTTTTTCCAGCAATATGCTAGAGGGAAAATCTTCACCACAACCCCTCAAAAATAGGCTGCACCACTCCCTGAGCAAAAAAAAAATCACCAAAATTAGTGTTCATTAAGATTGATTTATGATCAACGTAATTCCAGTTTCATAAAATGGGTTTAAAAACTTACGACTCAATGGAGTCCGTCTCATCAATTCGACTTGCAATAATCGTGCTTAACTGCTTCTGCTACGTAAAAGCATGACACCATTAGCTTAAACTCATAAATTGAAGATATTGAGCTGTGTTCAAAATATTTTTGAAAATAATTTTGCGCTAATTGCACAACACATGTAGTTTTTTTCGTATCTTTCTCAGTAATACCTCGTTTTACACGTGCCTTAAGTATCGCATATTTTGTTATTTGTTTCGCTCTTGCAAAGTAAAAGATGATGACAAGTAGACTTTTTAAGATTACACTGAAAATTGTCTGCAAATGAAATATCTCATTTATAAATAAAGCCGTTATTAGTCACGTGGACTCGCTCTTGATGGGAATAGCCATCATAACTGTGCTAGAAACAGCTATAAGTACTAACCTTCTCTGGAAGCAGAGGTAATCATGAACGTTTTAATATTTCCAAGACAAAATAATCGTCTTGACTTGCTTTCAGCTATATAAAATTTTGATGAATGCATGCCAAGAAGTATGTTTAAATGGTCGAGCAATAATTATTCCTTTGGACATCACTCAACCAGCCTTTCAATTGCAATTTCGTGACTAACGAAGGAGAAATTATAAACAGGGACGACACGTCAGTCTCACTTTACTGACGTTTAATAATCACTACTCACCAACATAAACAAAGCCAACATCAATATCGACTGCGTTAAGCACGCCCTGTTCATTAAGTCGCCGTGTAGATATTACAGTCAGATGCACCTGTGTGCATTACTTGATATTCCAAAGGGATGATGCGTTGGGATAATTCTTAAAACAAAGGATTCGATATTTATAGGACTAAAGCGGTTCCTTTAATGTAGTTTCATACACAAGACTGGGTTGTAACAACATTGTTGTCGTATTCATTTCACTTCTATCCATTATATACAGACCTTTAATAACGATCTCTCTGTTATTTGAACTACAACTATTTTGCAGCGATTAATGCGCAACTTTGATGGCTTTGTTTCTCCGGGATTAACATCCCTCCTTTCATTTTCTGCTAAGATGATGTTTGCGTGTAGATTATACACACTGGCAAAAGAGTACGTTAACCAAAACCGGTTGGACCTTTTTGAAAGAGGGGGCTAGATGCCAGACGGTACAGTGTTGCAATTAGCCTATGGCATCGAACTCTCTCAGGGAAGTGGAGTTCAGGGTCCAGGGGCAACTCCCATGAAGGGGGGGGGGAGAAGTCTCCTCAAGTTTTAGGGGTACTCTTAAAATCACGGGTAGGCACTATTCAGATTACAAAAATCGGTATTTAACTTTTTTGTATAGTATTGGACAAACGACTAACGATTTGACGCTGTTCATCACTGTACAAGTCAATTTTTGTTGTTCTCTTTTCTTCGAACTGGAAAACAATTGAGGAAATGAGTACATTTTACTTTTGAAGTACTAAGACACACCTGTTTGCATCAATGCCTCATCGTGACCTATGTAAACATGCTTCTAATAGCGAGACCTATTAAAATCTTCTGGGTATAGTCATACATAAGGGTGCATAGGCTGTAACGTCAGCATCCAACTTTTAAGTAAGAAAAGAGGCATTTCACAGGTCAACAGAAAAATGCAGCTTCTGCAGGTCTCATCGTATAATGTTACTCAAATGATGGTACACTAAACATCACTGTGGAAAACGTTAAGGATATGCTCCTCAACTCCACCCCCTGGGAACTCGAGTTCATGTGAAAAAGTGTTAACTATGCTCTAAAGATCACAAAGTAATACTTTTAAGCTTTGGTACTTTTGCGTATTTTAGTATGGACTGTTCTCATTTTGGCACTCCCTGTCTCAAAATTTATAAAAGAACAGTCGCTTTTTTAGTAATTTCGCAATATTACAAATATGTGAGGTGATGCAATGTTTCAAATGGGCATGTAAGGTAGGTATGGAACATGTAAGGACAATCAATAAGGGTTCAAACCAGAAGGTTGTCATATTTCTGTCTATATGTGCTTCAAAATTAACCAAGTCTAATAATATTTAACCAAATCTATTTCAATATTTAAGAAGAGCTTTGTTTCGTGCCTCTTAACGAATAGTACCCTATCAAAACTGAATATGTTTTCTAAATAGTGCATGCAGTTTAAATTTTAGATAGAAAATACGCAAATGAAAAGAAAAAGAACGTCTAGTTTTTAGCAAAGTACACTCATAGTTAACTGTATTATTATGATTCATTGCCGATGGCGAATTGAATCTATGCAATCACGCAAGTGTATGTACGGATGTATGTTTGTGTGTATATATAATATGTGATGCTTGGCTTGTAAACACGGTAACTCAAGATAGCAGGATGGATATTTCTCATACTTGGCATTTCTCATACTTGGTAAATGGATGTGCAGTAATAAGAGAAGGGTTCATATTGTTCTGGTGAAGGTCAAATGTCATGTGAGGTCACCGGAGGTCATAGACAGAAAACCTTGTAAGCATGATATGTCTGTGTAGGAAGCATAAATACTTTTCAGACTTGGAATGTGGATGCGTTATAGCCAGGAAATGACTTCTATCGTTTAGGTAGAAGTTAAAGGTTATCTGAAGTCGTCGAAAGGCAAAATATCGAAGTCTTAAAAATTGCTTGTGTACAAGATATCTAAGTCAAGATGGCAATGATGGACACTTTTCGTAACTGGTTAATAGATATATCATATCGAGAGGAAGAAGCCTACCTTTTCAGTGAAGGTCACATATCACTTGAGGTCACCAGAGGTAAAAAACTGAAAACCTTGACAAAACACAGTATTTCAAGACACGAATGATGGATACTTTTCATATTTCGTGTATAGATTTGCCATTTTAATAAAGAGAGGGAGACAGAACCTATGGGTTTTCCTGGAGGTAAAACGTCATGTACTATCACCAAAGGTGAAACTGTGAAAATCTGGTAAACTAAATGGCAGTGTACGCTGCCTCCGAACTGTGTCGTTTCCTGACCAAGGAAAAGTTGGGGCTGAATTTTTGTATCATTCCTAAGATAAACTTACATAGAATGACATGGTTTTACAAGAGCATTGGTTTTACAGTAATTGGTTATTCTAATTTTAATTGCCTAATTGTGAGCATGCGTGAAGAATGCTGTGACTATAAGATGACCAGTTCTTTGATGGCGTAGTGAATTAGAGCTCGGTTTCTCACGTAGACGGTATCGGGTGCGAGTCCCTCCTTTTAAGTCCGGCTAAGGGGGAGGGGGTTATACATCATGCTAGTCTTTGTTGTGCATGTTAGACCTTGACCCTTCACGTTACAGTGTTAAGCTATGTCCATAGATTAATGACTGCAGCTTTAGTCGGAAAAGTTGTAATCCGAACGTATTAATAAATTTTGAAATGTCTGCCAAATTTGTTACCATGAGTCTGAGGACAAAAATTTATAACTTCTTACCTGTTCGTAACAGTTTAACTGTGTTCAGTTTTATTAAGAAGAGGGGCAAGTATCTTACGTTGTTTAAAGTAATCCCTGTGAGACTGGAATGTGTAAAACGCTGTATTACACACAAACCCTTTTGGAATTCACGTCGTTTATGCGCAATTAGATAGAATTCCTTTACAGTTCCTATTTTTACAGTCTGGGATATTCTGCCATTTGGGGAATACAAAATTCTTACGCATTTTAAAATTAAACTTATGCATCACATTGTATGGGCTTGCTAGCAGAACAAAGACAAGGTTTAGCAAGAACTAAAACCACTCAAAAACTTGCGTTTTCACTGAAACGGCTAGGTGGAAAAACCTATTAAGACTAGGCTTTTCGGTAGCTATGCCAATACACGTAACGAATGTACAATTAATTCCATTACCTTAGCGCCAAACATTTTACAAGATGTTCCAAAACCCAGTCGCCACTGACAATGTACACAAAGAGCGAGTGGAATTATGGGTAAGAAAGGCAATACGGCTGCGCCCATGACCAATTTTTCCACTAATCGGGGGAAAACTAGACTCCCTTAAAGGAGAAATATTCCTTACTGATTTTGTTGGCCCGTTGCTAGAATATGTCCAAAAGATTTTGACAGCTTTCTATGTTATCAAGCGGGTTTATTCTAGTTATCTCACGTAGAAGGCATTAACTTGGAGTGAGACGTAATCAGTGGGAGGATCTGGAGACCATATTCTACAGGTGCCTTCTAGCTACCTGACTACGTCAGTCAAGTTGATCTTGTACTAATATTTTCATCTATAATTTATGTACTAATATTTTCTTCTATAATTTATGTATAATGTAACACTTCTGTCTTCACGACCAACTTTCTTCAATCTATAAAAATCAAATATGCATACTAGTGCAACATGACTTAGTTCATCATCTATGTCTGCTAGTATAAGTTATGACCATATCGCTTCGTTATGATTCAATGGTCTTTGGTTTAAATAATATTGCACTACTCAGTGGAACCTACATGAACATAAAATTGTAAATGCCCGCTTGCGGGCTTAGACTGATATGAAGCAATAAAGAGATAAATCCCTAGAGAATTTGCTTATTGTTCGTTAGACGTCCCCTTGAGCCTAGCCTGACATATCATAAAAGAGTTGTGTATACATATGCATCTGTATACATCCGGATGCATATAGCTTTAAAAATATGAGGAAGTCGTGGGGGCTGTATGTTAATTAAGTACGGTAGCTTTGCTTTCGACAGTTGATCACTGAGCATCTACAAGCAGTTTTTGCTGGCAGATACAACTCTTTTAAACTTTGCGTTGTCTTGGCTTGTGTTTTTCTGTAGCTCAACTGCTTTATAAGCATCCTTTCCAATATTTGACTAAAAATCATTCCCACTGGGCCCTACACCTACTAAATATATCCTTCTTCAAGTATGCGCAATTCTCCTCATAGAGCCCTGCAGACAATAACAACTGTTAACAGTCGCTAAATTCCGGCAGTTGACACAGAGGACAAGAGACAATTATTTCTGTCATTTCCTTGAAAGTTTTCCGGCCGGTTCTAAGAGTCTTCCGGTCTGTGCCACCTACAAGCTGCTTTCGCATTAAGAGGAAATTAGCAACTGATTGTACTTTAGTCACCCTTAGTGCTAAGTTATAGGAATTTAGGCCCATCTTCCTCAGTAAAAGAGGACGTCTTGCAGCTATAGGACAAAAGGGTCAACTGTCTCAGACCTCGACTTTAATAGCTCCAGTTTGGCACTCTTGACAAGCTTTACTTGCAACTTTTACTTGAGAAAATTTGGTCTCAACTTATTCAAAAAAAAAAACAAAAAACAAAACACGAAACGACGAAATTTTTCAGCATTCCAGTTGTGTATCGTGTATGACAGACCACTGATTCTCCCGCCGTTAACCTTGCACAGTATTTTTAATTTACAGATCATAAAACAACACCAGGACCTGACGGGAGTATTTATCCCGAGTCCCCTAGCGTTTTGTAAACAATTTAATTTCATAAATCCACGTCTAAAATCGTTTCTGCATTTTCTGATTTATTAATCACCAGGGTATTGTTGCATCCAATTTGCAGAAGGCAACGCAGATCGACTTCAAGGGACGACTTTAGTACAGCATACAGAGGAGACGCATTCACCTATTTGTTACTAGGTTATTACCACCTTCATAACCTTTACAATTAGCGTTACACAACATCCCCTGCAGAAACACTATTTTTAAGTCAGATTGTCTTTATGAAATTAAGTCTTTGCCGAGAGCCGACAATAACTTAGTTTAATTGAGTTTACTTCCCACTTCTTACATAAATTATACGGAAGATATGGAAATGAAAATCGGATAGTCCAATATTTTTTCTCTCTCTCTCGTACTTTAGTTTTTGTTGTACTTTGCATCGGCGCTATGAAAAAGGACGAATATATATATATATATATATATGTCCTCACAATTATCACAATGCAACTTCATTCTATAAAACTCAGCAAAAACATTTACAACTGTTTTCAACCTTGAATATTATTAGCACGGCTCACTTCCTTTTAGAATATCTACGGTGAGAAGTAAAATAAAAATGCAATCGCGTAATGCGAATAACTGAACGCTTCGTTAACTCTGTGTCCTTAGAGCAAACTAAGCGAATCAGTTGTTCATCAAAATGTCACCATTGGCTTTTGCATATCTATAGGCGCTACAACACCGTCTATCCCTGCCAACGAGACACACTCTCATCCTGTATAACATGCGACATCTTGTTCAAAGAGTCAATCATACAAAACCCGGACTATGGGATTCAACAAGTTGTGCTATTGGATTGTTACGTTACTAAAAGTACGGACGATAAGTCGGTAAATTGCTCTTAACTGTTTTGTTTTGGGATGTGACAAGCTGCCTATTCAAAGTAATTCCAAGCTCGTCAGGATGATAGGAAAAATTTATTTTCCTTTAGTTTGAAGGTAAGATTTGAGGAAGACATAATAGAATTTGACAAATATAACTTGTTTAAGAGTCGTATAATTCAGACAGTTTTCACCAAAAGGTGGTAATTTCTATCGATTTATATTTTGAAATATGAATACGATCGTTTTGGTCATTTTCTGGACTGTGCGAGTTTGTTTGCTATTTGATGTTGTTTTGAAGCCTTCCGTACACGTAGAAGGAGATTATTTTTTACACCTTTTAAATCTAGTCTGTTCGCTGTTTTCATGCGTTCATGTGTACCTCATTTTGAGGGTAACTCCATTCCGTATGAACAATCAAAGTCAGAAAGTTTAGTCTAACTTGCAAATGATATAATAATATAATTTAACTTTTCGAAGAGCTTCCCACATATCAAATGATTAATATGAAGGAAAAAGAACTACCAAGTGGCAACTATTATTCAACTTTCTTCTTTCTTAAGTATTAACACTTGTCGTATCAATTTTAATGTCTCATCTCCGGTCCCCTAATCTTGTTTAAAATTTATTCTGCTATTCATGAATATAGAATAATTGGGTAATTTGACGCAAAATGCAATAGTTAAAAGAATAATGGATATTCTGGAGAAAGTCACTACTGATTCAGTGAATTCGTAATCATGGAATATTCCTTGCGAAAGAGACATCTGATAACTGCTTGACTTAAAGATCAACAATTTTTTCATCATTTTGACAAGCGATCAAAACGTGGAGGGAGAGTGTCAAAGACCCGCTTTTAAAATTGTTTTTAATGCAAATGAACTCTTGCGAAAACGTCATTATTTTTGACATTTCGAGGAACGAATGGAGAGAAAGGGGGGTCCCAATAAAAAAGTATGTGTTTTTATCCTATTTTGATAACGAAGAAAAACTGGATGACGCCTTGTGACTTTCATTTCGTGTATAACGCGTCAAGTTCCGCCAAAGGACTGTGCAGAATTTTGGGAAACTTCGTAACACCACTTGTTAGATTATTTCATTTTTCCATTGACATGGAAGAGTTATCAGTAGCCTTCTTCAAGAGCTTAATTTAATTTCACACTTGGGAACAAAAGTAAGCATTATAGGGTAATACTGCACCAAAATACACTGGGAGACCAAACATTTATCATCCAGTCTAGCCATTTGGGCCTATCTCAATGAACAAATTGCTTCTTGCCTCACAGTCTAAAAATTCATAGTGGTTTCGTTTCAACAAATCCTATGCGGTCAGTCCGATGAATTTCTCGTTACTTCCGTCACTATTTTCACTAATGTTAAATCTAAATTACAACTAATTTGTTGGTGTTAATAGATTTTTCAAAAAGCATTTCCCATACGTTCTGAGTTAATTGTTTTACATACATTATAAGCATGGGTGCCTTTTTTATCGTGATAATCTAGGTCTTCCCTGAAAGTTACTTTATAAATTCAAGAAACTTAAGAAGTGTGAGGAACGAGGGAGGGTATTAAGCAATATTTTTACGCCGAATGGTTCAACTGAATAATATTCATCTTCTTTGGATTATTAATAGGTCATCATTTACGATGACATAAACCAACTCGACGACCGCTGTAGGTCTCCCTTTTACGTTTACAGTATTTACCCGCACAAATCTGTTGAAGTCAAGGTGTTTACTCTAAACCACCTTTCTCCCCTTTTCCCCCTCTCCCACTCATGGTATTTTTTTGAAAAAAAAAACTAAACTAAGTACTTGAACCAGTTGGGAAAGTGAAGCCAGAGTAGCAGTCAACTTAACCAGTCAAATGATATTGACTAACGACAAACCCACTATAGATGATTCACGTAATTATTTCATAATGACTGTTTTTATCATACTGTTTTGGATACATTCTGGGCTTTTAAGACCTAACAATATAGTAAGTAATTTTACATCATTATACAAAATGCAATATGGTCGTAAAAGGGCTGAAAATTGGGTACTTTTGCGAAAGTATATCCCCTTTTTCTAGAAACGTTGCTTCAAATTTCGACCAAAACTGCATATCCCCCAGTGGATTAACTTGTATTAACTTCCCATTTTATGAAAATATTCTGCAACCTTGTAAAAGAAGTTTCACTGGTCAAAAAATTTTCGTTACATCTGTAAATCAGGTCATGTTTGAAAGTTTGAAACAGCAGAAATGAAAGAAGATAGCATTACTAAAATTGCATGTTTCTTTCAAGGGGGTCCTTGCGAAATCAGTTTCATATAAAGAAATGACTGTCACTAACCACTCGGTAGAATTTAATCGTAAATATTGTAATCTACTCATGTAATGATCATTATTGAGTCTGCTTCATAAATAAAGGGATATTACAAACCACGTCCTTGGCTCTGCTGCTCAGCCTTCCTGTTTGGACATGAATTTCACGTTGAATCCAGAACAAAACTTACGCATCCAATTTGTAATTGCCTCGCAATTAAACAAACATTGTGTCACCGTCTCAAAACAGAGATAGGTCGATTCTATAAAGGCTGAAAGGCTTGCATGCAGAAATAAATATGAGCTGTTCTGACGGCAAGGTGTTCATTAGTGGCCACTGGTCAATGGAGATTGATGTGTGGTACGTGTTAATAGAACGGTCACCATCTGTTCATATCCTTTTTACAACCGTGCAGTCAATGAGCTCGTTGTAACTCTCATTATGGAGAGGCCGTTTATTAAAGAAGTATGTTGTTTTTCAAGTGACAGGTATTATACTTCTTAAACCACAGTAGACTGTAATGTAAGCATTAGTTTCGATCATTTTTATCTGAATTATTTTGTTCTTGTAGCGATGTTTCCAAAATGGTTCTTACAATTTGAAGGGATGATGTTTCATCCCTTGATATCTAGTAGCTTTTAACGCTTTCGAGATAATTAAGCGTGCTGTAAATATAACTACGTAAACTAGAGAATAAGGTCAAAAAGTAAAAGTATAAGGACCATCTACACGAGTTAATAACTATTTGAAGGCAGTATTTAATGACCAATTAAAATTCCAATTTTCAACATTTTTGGTGGTTCTTCAAACTCTGTGCAGTAAACACTCAAAGGGCAAAACTGTAAAACAAGAGACACTACACAGCACAATACAACAGGATTTAAATTCATCAGTGTAATTACGAGAATTTAATGCCCTTTAAATTATTACAGCATAAACCCTTCGAGACAGATATCGCGGAACTGATGTATTGCTCGTTTGTCATGATCCCTAAAAGGGGACATTGTGCACTTTGTGTTAGAGTTAGATAAATGGCTTGTGCTAGCAGTCGTGAAGTGAAATACTAGATAGAACATGAATAAGTAGATCTGACTTATCATTCTGAAATTTGTTTAGGAATAAATAAGGAGGACAAATTGTGCACATATGCAGTAGCGGAAACTTGTGTGAAATGTGGGATTGGGGCTTAAGGGACCTTGAAGTTAAAGTTACAAAAGTGTAAATGCCAAAAGGAGCATCTACAAACACAAAAAAAAGTAGAGAAATATATTCTCTCCTTTCACGATTTTTATCTGTGGACATATGATACATGGTATACGGTGCGGTTAGTGCGACCTGGTCTATGAAGGTCAATTAACGTAGCTATAACATTACCATGATTACAGGAGTAATGTTATCACTCAATCGAGGATATGAGTACGCATGCGCAGTACCGGGATACGCCTGTCTTTAGAGAATTTGGTGAAAAATATACATATAAATATAATACAAAAATCACAGAGCGAGTAAACTAAATAAACGAATGAATGAACCATTAAAATATTAAACATAAAAAGTAAGATATAACATAAAATCTATCGACAGTATTGAAAATAGTCAAAAGGGGTTATTTCCCACTAAAAGCTGTATTATATCATTTTATTGCACGTGGAACAAATGAGGAGGAATATCGGTTAGTTAACGCAAAAGGAACTCTCAACCTACCAGATCTAGAAATAATACAATTATTAAACACAGAATGCAAGGGTGACCGTCGTCCTCCATGATTTCCCTCGATTTACCGACAACCTCACTGTTATACATAATTTCTACACCATGCGGTGTCTCCATGATGATCCTTCACGCCCCTCTAATAATTTTATCCAGTCTATCCAAATCACACTTTGTAGCATTCGACCCAGCAGACTTAGCAATAACGCCAAACACTAGCTATGACAAAGTTGTAAAACGTGTAAAATGTTTGGATTAACATTAAAATAATTGAGCTTACGCAAGCCATGAATTCTACAACTAAGCTTTGTAACGGTATCGTCAATATAAATATACGAATTAAATTTGTCATCAATAATTACCTCTAAATACTTATACGTTTGCACACGTTCAGTTTCAGAACCTTTGATACTTAAAGGGAGAATGCAGTCACCCCAATAAAGAATTGTAAAGTATACTATCCCATTTCCTGAATGGCTCTTGAGAATCATGTGACAGTATTTTTCTCACTCAATTGCAAAATTTACGAGGAGCAACTGTTTGGTTTACCTTTAATATGCAGTTTTATGTCCTAAAATATCATGATGAAAGATACTTGGAGGAGAAATAAGAAGAAATTTTTTATTTATTTTTTTCAAAATATGGGTCGACTACTTATGACTTTTAAAGGATTATAACCAGGAGTATTTAAAGGAAAATCAATTGCCATTCCCTTAGTTTTTGACACATTAAGTTCTAAAAAGTTACGGTCACAGTACTCAGTTCATAGTACTGAACTCCACTGATTTTCGTACAAAGTTGTCCTTAGAGATTAGACCTATCATAACAGTGTCATCTGCAAACTTAAGTAAAGGGAAAGATGATTCAGTGGATACGCAATCGTGAGTATAAAGAGTGAAACAAGAAGGGAGCAAGAATGGTTCCTTGAGGAGCCCCTATATTTGATGTAATCATTGCCGAACTGTTACCAGATAAGGTGATGTTGACATACAGAGTACGGTTGGTCAGATACTCAAGTATCTATTGCAAAATGTTATGCGGAACTGATTGACTTTCATAAAGTTTCTTAATTAGCAAAAGGAGTTGTATAGTATTAAATGCAAATGAAAAGTCAAAAAACATTTCACTGGCACTATTGCTATTCCTTGTTTTCTCAAGGTGTGAATAAATTTTTTTGTAAAGCTACTAAAAGAGCATTATTACAGTTTCTGTTTCTCTGGTACGCAAATTGAAGGGGATCTGAAATATCGGTAACATACTTAAATCATGGGTTTGAAGGTATCTAAATTGTATCTACCACTAGCGCAAAGTTAACCTTTACACCGCAATATGAAATTGAGAGACATCAGCATATTAAAGTGGATCTTAAGTCTAGAATTACAAGAATATATATTTGAGAGGTTAGAATATAAATTTTATTCATCCAAATCCCACTTTTCATAACTTGCTCTTGCTGAAATATAAAATATTGAAATTTACTCACTTAATTTGAAATAGTCGATTACGCAATATTGTGTAATGTCCTTCTTGTACAACTCACTTTAACTACTTTTGTTTCCTTTTGAAATTAAGATGTTGGAACATTTACCGTTCCCTTACAAAGCATATTGTATGAAGTGGACTTACACAGCCAAGTCACCCTACAACAGTAAGACAATGATCACGTTTTGTTACAAGGTACAGTGGCTGTTGAAAAAACCAAGAAATACAATGACGGTTATTTGATTTGTACAAGAATAACATCAAAATTATCTAGCAATCTACCATTTTGAATTGACTGAATAAGCCTTAACATTTATTTTCAGCTCAGGAATGTCCTATGAAGATGGCAGTTGGACCATTTGGGTGAAATTTTTGAGCTTTGTAACATATATTTTTTGAAATTTTAGACTTTAGGTACATTTTAAAGTACTCTAGAGCTGTAGAGTGTAGGCTACAAATGCAATACGTTTCATTTAAAAGTATTGGTTACACAGTCACATATTCAATTTCACATGAACTGCTTTCCCTATTTTTGTGTTACAAAACCGGTATAACTCTAAGAGAAATCGATGTCATCTGATACCAGTCATTGTTTACCGATCTTTTTTTCTGTTACCAAAAGACAATGTGCTGAATTTAGAAGGAAAAAAAATTGGTATGTTTTACTTTATAGGTTGAAATGTGCACGCAAAATGAACATCAGACACTATAGCATTTGTTATGTAAACATATTTTTGAATTGCTCACTAATTAGGAGTTTGAATGTAGTCGCGCCTACTACAATAACGTCATAAATGTTACAGAAATGCATACCGTACCCGCTATGAACTATCGATTACTGACCTACCAATGAGTATTATCACAAAAACTACAAATATTAACACACCCACTAGGCCTACGCTACAGGATTTTTGACGACGAGGTGTCTTTCTATCAATGTGGGAGAATCGTAATGGCCAACCGAAGTGAAACTTGTGAACAAAATTAAAGACAAATGGAAAAGAAGTAGTTGTACTGCAATATATCATTTTAATATGACAGACTTATAGAACACAAATGTGATTCTGAATATATGATTTCGTGCATATTTTACAGTACGCCTATTGTAATTTTCTCAGGGGTTGCAATTCCAAGGAATACATACTGGAGACCTCACTCGACTGCAGTACAAGAGTTGCGACTCTGAGGGAGAGTTAGGTAACCCACGCGAGCCTAATGAACATTCGTTGACACCCCTCATGGTCATATGATGACCTATGTTTATTCAGGCTGCATAACAGCAGATCAGGTTACCCGAGCGAGCCTAATGAACATTCGTGGACAACCCTCATGGTCATATGATGACCTATGTTGACTCAGGCTGCACATCAAGTAACACACGCGGGCCTAATGAACATTCGTAGACACCCATCACGATCATATGATGACCTATATTGACTCAGGCTGCATAACATTAGATCAGGTTACCCGAGCGAGCCTAATAAACATTCGTGGACACCCCTCATGGTCATATGATGACCTATATTGACTCACGCTGCATCAGGTAACCCACGCGAGCCTAATGAATATTCGTGGACACCCCTCATGGTCATACGATGACCTATATTGACTCAGGCTGCGCATAAGGTAACCCACGCGAGCCTAATGAACATTCGTAGACACCCACTATACATACATAGCTACCGTGACAAGTACCGAACCTGCTTTCACATACTAGAGTAGAGCGGGGCTCCTGAAAGTTGAACGTCAATAAGTACTTAGATATAATTTACCTAGGTTATATCTCAAAGATCTGAAGCTTGGACTGCCAATAGCAGTCTTGGGTAGGGTATTCCAAAGATTAATGGCACGATGCTGAAGGCTCACTTGAGAGTGAGATGTGTGATCTCCAGTATGTAGAAGAAGTTGAGGATTGCGTGCGTTTTGACTGTGAAAATGGACACTGGTTGTAAAAAAGTTGGAGAGGGCGTGGGGTAACATATGATGGATGAAGCGATAGGTGAACGAGGCTATTCCTAGATTCATTGTACCGTTAAGTTTTAACAAGTTCAGCATTTTGAAAAGGGGAACAGTGTGATTACGTGGACCAGAGCGACACATATGTCGAACAGCCCTTTTCTGTAAAAGGACAAGATTATTAAAGTTTGACTTTATGGTACTAGACCACACAGTACTGCAATAAGTGAAATGTGGATGAATTAAGGTAAAGTAAAAGGTACGAAGGACACTTCTGTTGAGGATGTACTTGAGCCTACCAATAATACCGACTCCTTTTGCAAAATGGGAGGATAAATAATAAATTTGTTTCTGCCATGTTTGCTTGGAGTCAATAATTACTCCCAAGAATTTTTTCGTACTAGCTAAGTCAAGATTGTCACCGTTCATATTGAGTTAAAATTGTGATGATTATTACACTTATAGCCATTAACCACCATATACTTTGTTTTACTGATATTTACTGATAGCTTGTTTATCGGAAACTAATTATAATCATTTCTAAGTTCAGTACAAATAGTATTTGCTAAGCGATATGGGTCATCATCAGAAAACAAAATGTTTGTATCATCAGCAAATAAAACCAGTGAAGACCTTTGAGAAACAGATGTTATATCATTTACATATATAACAGAGAGAAGTGGGCCATCGATTGGACCCTGGGGAATCCCACAACTAACAGTAGCTAAATCAGACTTTAGCTACTGTTCGTTGTTGGGTTCCCCATGGTTCAATTCTTGCCCACTTCTCTTTGTTATATATGTAAATGACATAACATCTGTTTCTCAAAGGTCTTTAACTTTAATCCATGTAAGCAATGGTACATCCATCAAACCCCATTTTGTTTATTTACAACTTAATAACATCAAATAGTAATTTACATCACTACTTGTCTGAAACATTGGTTACAAATGTAATCAAACTTAAAGGCCATGAACTGAACCCTTTTTGTATATCAAATAACTCTTCTCGGTTCTCTTCATGCATTAAACGAAAGGAATGTTGACATTTAAGTTGGTTCAGAACCGCTCGACTGCCTACATCTCTCGAGAGGCAAATATGTCTCAAAAAGTGTTTGGCAGTAAGTCTTGGTTAAATTATACCAGTGTGACGACTCTTTTATCTAAGCATACATGTTACCTTAACGATGCAGTTCCATACAACCTTTCGCTGCATTGTCTTTGTTTTTAATAATTCATCATGTTAGAAATGGGATAACCTTTCTCCTACTTTTGATTTCCTAGGTATAAATGAGGAGTAAGTAGTTGTTTCTGTGGTCCAATACTAGGACAGAAAATAAGTAACACATACGACATACAAGTGAGCAGGTGCCTATAACGCATGACTGTGTCATCGATTTTAGCTTCCTTTTTACTGCCCTCGACAGGTAGAGAGAGAAAGGACACAGTACATCAAGAATGGAGTCTTTCTACATGAAGAACTTGATTTGATAATGAAATTGAAGGAAGATGGGGGTATGAAAAAGACAGGTGGGATAATTTAATTTCTAGGAAACAATTTATTTAGTTATTTCTAACGAGCCGGATGTAAAAATATGTTTTCATGTTCCAGTTGTTGTACTAGACAATGTGTCATATTTGTTTATACACATTACATACTACAACGTGAATAAAGACCTTAAGTGAAAAAATGTTTGATAATGGCAAAGAAAGCGCAAAAGTTCATTCATCTCAGTGTTAGTTCGAGAACAGGACCATCGTACGGACACCACGACATGGGGTAAGGGTATTGGTACGAGGCTATGAGAACAGGTACGGGGTAAAGGGAAAGTTGAAAATGAACACGGGCTTGGGTCCGGGATTGTTAGTACATAAACAGGTCCGCGTTCATGAGGACTTGTACTAAATAGGTCACTCATTTGGGTAGGGTATACCCACTCACGATCACGAGTAATGATTCTCGTCTACAATGGAACTGCATGAATCATAGGTAGCCTGCAAGTTGATCATTTGACTACATGGTCAGTTGTAGAAGAGGGCTGTCATGCTATACAGTCTTACTTAGTGTTAAATGTAACATGAACTGCTGTAACTTGCATATACACTTGAACACAGTACATTGCTCACATTGAATAAAAACACACAATTACACTTTCATAACCTTAAGAGTATTTGATGTTTCCCATGTACAGACCTTGGAAAACCTTTATATGACACAGGTTCAAACAAAGTTAACAAACAAGGATAGACTCAGGAAATTAATGATTTCCAAGAATTTTGTTACTTTACTGATTAAAGTGCTGTCTAATAATTGGGAATGTCGACAAATAGTTGACAAAGTAAGTTTAAACAGTTGATTCTAAAAGACATACATGTTTCAAGTAGTCTATACAGCAATATACCAGCGTCGTTCAAAGGTTGTAGGTGAGTGGCTCCATGTATAGGTTACCCTTTGGAGAATATTCGCCACAAAGGTGAATACAACTGACGGTACATCTTTCTCGGTGCGATGATTTTAGGAGATGCTTTAGCTCTCCATACTCTCCATCGAGCTGTGCTCGAATTAAGCGGCTATGGCTCATTTGGAACAGAACAGATAGACAGAGAATCCGGAAGACAGACAGACAGATAGACAAACAGACAGACAGAGACAGAAAGACAGACATACAGACAGACAGACAGACAGACAGATAGACAGACAGGCAGGCAGACAGACAGACAGACAGACAGACAGAAAGACAGACAGACAGACAGACAGGTAAGGAAAGTCTTTATGCCCTCGTGAGCCATTTTTGGTTCTGACAATATTGCCCAGAAGCTTCAAACCTGTGTTCTCTCACAAATGGAAAGATCAGAGAATAAATGTGGAACATTGATTACTAGGTCAAAACCGAGGATTCCGTAAACACCAAGGGCAGACGAAGGTTTAATGTGTATTATTTTACTACATGGTTTTTAAACCAAAATAAGTTATTCCCCATCTGTAAAGATAATTCTTCGTTTTGGTTCTCCCGAAAGATTGTAACTTGGAAACGTTTATGTGAGTTGCAAGTTTTCTTTAGCCTCCAGCTACTTCTATATCGCAACTGCATCCTATTGAGTTCATGTCCTCACCTACAGCATAAAAAATCTATAACGGCTGACAACGACCATATCGGAAGTTTAACAATACCTTTGCAAGTAAAAAAGTGATACAAATTGTGGGTCACCTCTTACTAATCTGGTGATCAGGGGGTCAATTCAACGGGCAACGGATTTGTACCCTTGAGGAGTTCTCAGTAATATAAACTTGGCTCTCTTCCTGTCTATTCCTCAGCCATCTTCATCTCAACTCTTTGCCTCCTTTGAAGAAAAAACCAGTAAAAAATCGTTAATGTGAGCAATTTTGCTCATCATAATCATATTTTTGTCAAGCAAGTCCCTTACACCCCTATCTGCACATCAAAATTTATACTTTTGAAAAATCATTTTGGTGTTTTCAAGACATGGAAAAAAAATTGTCTGTACTAAAATAATTTGTCTTTCATAATTGTGCCAAAAATCTTACTTTAACGAGAAGAAAGTAATGGAGAAATGTTATTCTCCTGCTTTGATAAAGTGTATTTGGCATATTTTTGGTAAAGTTATACTGTCAGTAAAATTTAGTATATAGTTCAAGGTAGACTACCCTACCATTCCTGTCCTGTAATTGGTAACATTATCTCTCATACTCCCTCAGACTCTGGTCACTCTTCACCAAGAGGATGAATGTGAGCTTGCAATAAACAGATAAAGAGAAATTACTTTCATCTAATGACTGCGTGGCTAGCAGAAACGTATTTTTTCAAGTTAAAGTTATAGGCTTTAGCACCATTTCTCCCATACTATAAAATGTTAACTATTTTGGTGCGAGGTTAACCCATATGTCATCGATGCAGTCGTGACTACGCCACATAGAGAAGACACTTCTTCCAATATCATTAGATGACTTTCATGGCGTTATCACCAATCTGGAACATGAAATGGAAGCTTTATATTTAATCACATTACAATAGACTTTACATCCCGGGTTTTCTCTCACCCTATTCTGGCTGATTTATCACTTTGTTCTGTATATTACCGTCGTCCTTTCCTATAAATAGAACAGTTTGACATTTTTTATACCGGCGTTGACCTATCGAGAAGCACGAAAATATTTGCAACTGGAATGAGAAGATATTAGTTGATTCATAGTTTAATTAATTATTGACGCCTGAAAAGAAATATGGAGGACTTCATTTCAAGTTCTTTGCTTTTCTAAAGAGGCTCTTTGATCCTGTTTCTTAGTTTTTAAAACTTTTTTTTCTAAAACTCAACTTTCAATGAGCAGGAAAGCTTTCGGGGCGAAAGTTCAAATCCTAACCAGGTGAACATATATTGCCGGGAAAGACCTAAAATATGAGCAACAACTTGTATTTAAGAGGAAATTAGTGAATGACTGCATTCATAAAATGTACCAAGCTCATACTGCATACTGGTATATCTGTGTTTTCGTGGTCCAGTAGAAGAAGATCCACTGCATTTTGTGGCTGATCGATTAATTACCACCTAAAACTTGTCCTGTCGCCATCAAAAACGTTTTGGTCTTAATATCAGTTTATCCAATATAGTTGCACTACATAAATAGGTTGAATGGATACAACTTTTCAGGTACATTTTAATCATTTTCCTACTTAGTATGTTCAAACAAAAACTACAGAAGTTAAATGATAACTCGTCGAACCTTCGATGCATATAGCAAGACTAGCTTATATATATATATATATTATTTATATACATATACCTATATATATATATATACACACATATATATATATATGTGTGTTTGTAACTGACGAAGAGCGAGGTAGCTCGAAATATATTGCTTAAATTTTCCAAACTGGATGATATGAAGGCGTCACCACTT
>WURT03000028.1:849914-864919 GCA_009936505.3 Holothuria glaberrima
GAAATTTGCAATAATTGCCAGCTATAGAAGTATTGATAGCTCTCCCTCACTGTTGGTGCAAAAGATGGCACCATATTACCTGCATGGATTTATACCACTTCACACTCTCTAAAACCTAGGGGACACCCTGTTGTGCTACACATGACAACATCTGCTGCAAAAAATCCCAAACAATTGGAGTCTGTGGCAACAATTCAAAACCAGGGAGCAAAAAAGGTTTCCAGTTAACACTGGCTTAGCACTTTGAGTATGACTTGCATAAAGACTTCCAAAATACTCCATTTAGCACTTAGGATTAGCAAATGAAAAAACGGGGGAACCAGCTCTCTTTCCCCTATAAATAAATCCATCATTTGCATACAAAATTGACCTTTTTTCACTTCACCAAACAAGTTGCATGCTGTACATGAATAATCTTCTGTTGTAGTACAATTATTTTGAAGAATTGCATGTAAGTTTCATAGAATCAGTACCAAGTGGCCAATGCCCTTTGCTTGGCCTTAGATTTTTTTCTTTCAAATATGGAATGAGGAGCATTCTGATAACTATTTATCATGCAGAAAGTCTGCAGACTGTACTCTGAATGGACCTCAAACCTATGTGAAAGAGCAGCTTGAATAATGTAATTAGTTTGTAACCATTTTATGCGCGCACCTTACGCAATTCAAAGTCGTGCTTGTGCAATATAAAGTCATAAATATGCATCCTTATAGTTATGAATATTATCATTATCCCACACAAAAGTCAATGAATGGAATTAAAAAATGTGTTCAAAATGAACTGGAATGTCAACCAAACCACTTGAGCTTACACACACTGAAAATAAATGAGATGTGTAATTCATCTTCTCACTTTTTTCCAGCTCTTAGAGTATCTCTTGAAATATTATCAAAATAAAGAAGTTATATGATCTCTTTTTGTTCATAATAAACTACATGTGACATCATTTGGAAGTATATTTTAAGGATCCAAGTTCAATTAATCGTAAAATACACTGACTCTGTAAAGTGTTGGTTTTACGTTAAAGGTATTGTGTAGCAGTAGTAGTTCAATCTCATTTGTTACAAAATTTATTTGTTCTTCTTCTCATATATAAAGCACACTGATTTTGTGCTTGGTCAGATTTACATCCTTATATTGTCAAGCATACCTCAATATCATAGGCAAATCACCATAACTAACTGAATTGAAGCTAGTGAGGATGGTTGAATACTGGAATAAAAGCCACTTGAAAGTCAGATGATCCTTGTTGGACAGATGAAGTTACTGCATTATTAAGGGGGCTGCTGCACCACCAAACATATTTTAATATCCCCATACTTCTATTAACAATTGGTAACTATACTTTGATTGACATAAATTCAAACAATTGCATTACTTTAATTGGTCAATGACAACTTGGGCAGTCAGTGTGTCATACCGAGTGCATAGCAGACAGTTCACACACAGTTGTGTGTGGTAACGACCTTGCATGATATTATACAAATAATGTTTATGAGTGTGATAGAATGAATAATTTCACGAGTTGAAAGATTGAACGTTCTATTCAACATGGTAAAGCCGACTTGAATAAAACGTTCATCTTTCAACAAATGAAATTATTCATACTATCAAACTACTGAAAAACATTATTTGTTTTATATAACACCTTACTTCCTAAATAGGCCAGATTTTGGTAAAAATTTGATTCAAGAAATGGATAGGGCTAAACACCATGTGTTATTCTAGACTAAGCCACGATGGATAACACATGACCATGTGATAGTGCCAAATAACCCTTGGCATGTGACCACCAATCCTCCAATTAGATGTAGAGGAATTAATAAGGTGTTATATAATAACTATAAGAGCAAAGGCTAAATGCATCTTTGACAGGGAATTGCACTAATATGCAGGTGTTTTTCTTCTTAACTGGAGGAGAGATGGGAAGAAAGCTTTGTACAGAAATTTTTTACTGTTTGGGGAAAAATTGACATTTTGAGGGTAAACCAGCATTTGGCTGTTAGAATATGAAGCTGATTTTTTATTTCCTTCTTCAGACATCACTCAAAGAAGCTGCTCCTATGTACACAATGAACAACCTCCTCCAAATATCCAACTTGCTCATCTGAAAGTAGTGCTGATTTGCAAAATCTGCTCAGCTTTAACCTTTAAACTCACCAACATTTATGATTGAGTAGTCAATATGAGACCATTCTAGAATACATGCAATATGGTTTTATCTCAAGTAAACTGTATGTGTCATGTAAACATCACAGAAACTTCATTATTGATTTAATAAAACTGCAGCAAGAACCAAATTCAAGTATATCCCAAACTTAAGTATTCACTTAAGGACACTGTGATTTGAATATCATGGTCATGTATGTATATTGCTATGATGTTGGTATTCCTTTAGGTAGACACATGTAGGAAAAACAGTTGTAGATATATGCAGACATGTGAGGGTTGCTGGTCTTATAGCATAGTTTTTGGGTATATGGGGTAAGGGAGGGGTAGATGAGATGAAGATAACATCCTCATAGGACAACACTTCAATAATATAGCAGAAATAAATTTGGTACCATCAACCAATGGTCAATGCAGGTAAAATACTTAGATAATGAGGCTCAAGGGTCAGGAAAATGAATTCAAAAGTATTTAAGACGCCACACCTTCATTTAAGTGTGAGGGCAGTGTTCATCTTAAATTTCTATCTATCCTAGTTCACCTGTCAACTTTCAGGGCCTGTGGCTACTTTGCATCAGGCCTAACTCTCCCAACACCAACCACTGATCATCTCATACCTACTTGCCACCTATATTTCTTGACAAGTTTATTCCCTCTTTTGTTACTACATGAAAGCCACTTCGGAGATGATCTATGGGAGCACGTCATCACCTGGAAAACACAACATCTAGGTCATCCTCCTCAGAATCCGGGTTGTCATGGTATTCATATCCATTGCTTAGTAACTTTTTCTTGCCAAAGTCCTTAAGTCCTACTCGGTCACTGTATTCCTCATCATCCATGCTGTGTGTATCCAGCTGAAAGAAGCCCTGATTCCGTGGTGACAGCCGTTCTGGCTGACAACACTTGCAGAGACATATCACCAGGAATATTGTCATGGCAAAGGTAGTTGCTATGGAAAAAAATGAAAAACACACAACTCAGACTTTCACTTTCCTTTGAACACTCAACCAATACTCTGCTTCAGCAAAAAAAGCATGTAACATTTCTTCATGACTGAAAACTGCTAGACAATATGAATAACAATATAGACATATTAAAACAATGCAGTCTTCCCTACATCTGGCAAGTTGAGTCTGCACACATAAAAACTATGCCTGAGACAATAATAATTTATCACCCTTAGAACATTGCACTCACCAAGATGCATCTTCTAACTTCACGCAATTGCAAGTAGGACCCAACAACCCAACTAATCAGGTGGGTGGGGACTAAAAGGTCACATGCTAATTGCAGAATTCACGCATACAGTATTTTATGGCATCCTGCACTTGTAAACAGTATGCACCTTCTACACAGAACAACCCAATAACTTTCAAATGCTTTACTAATGAATCACAAATGTAATGTAACACAGAGAAAAAGCTTAGTACTAACCAAACTGATATAGATATACTGCACTGACGTCACGCAACATCATTTGAGTCAAAATAATGAAGCACATGACAAGCATGCAGTAGACTTCGCACATGCATGTAGTATACTTTCGGGCATATCCCATTGTTTGGACAAATCAGCTGTCTCCATTTGTTGGTGTGACTTGCGACGATATGTGCTGCCTCCAAACTCGGGAGCTTTTTCTGTTCTGTGACATCATATACAAAAGGTCCAATGATGTGCATGCAAACGCGCCTAGATGCCTGACTTTTGCGTCATAACGTCATACAGCCATTGTCTTCTTGACATCCAATGAAGCCTACATGGGGGCCGCCATGACACTTGAAATACGGCAAAACAATTCCGCAAAACAGCTATCAATGGTATGTTTAGCAAAACACAGTGAGTGTACAATATGTAAGCAAATGTGGCATGTAAGTTATATGCTTCACATGTTGAAGGTTTTGTTCCGATCTCTTCGGCGTAAACCAATTTTTTGCCATAAATTTCATTATCTCATCAGGAGAGACAGTTCAGCAATTTCAAACACACTAAGCGAAAACTGTATTGTGACACCTACAGCGCTAACGCACGCTTGCACGCGTTAGCATGTACATCATTGGTAAGGTCTATTGAAAAATCATCTTATTACCTCATCACTCCAAGAGGAGGACGAGATATTGTAGTCTCTTTGCCAGTTGAGCTAAATATGGCAATGCCAGCTAAAATAGCAGCCGTTGTGCCATGATCACACAGTTGATCTTCTCAAGCTGAAAAGTACCATCTACGAACTGGCAATTTGGCTTTCCTGTAGTAGACCATATGCATATGACGTCACCATGTCACTGAACAGAAAGTGCACCCTCAGAAGAGGTAAGCGAGTAACATTACAACATACACTAACACAAGAGCACACATTTAATTTTCAAACCAGTTGAACACATGCCTAAGTCCACGTGGGCGCCCCAAGGCTATGTCGTGAGAACAGTTTGTTTACCATTATCAAGTAGCTTCATTGTTCCTCCTCTATCATGACATCAATGCATAGAATCTATTGTTTCTCTAATAACTAATATTACCAGTACCTGGTATCTCCATTCTTAATACAAGCCACTGATATAATACCGCTTTTTTAGAAATTTACTGACCGACTGCATGGTCAAGGGGTTAGAGCATCCAACTTGCAGCTGGAAGGTCGGGGGTTCGAATCCTGGATGGGTCATACCAAAGACTGTAAAAATGGAACCTACTGCCATTGCGCTTGGTGCTCAGCATAAGCAATGGTGTAGGGAAAACAAGCCAGTGAGCCACAACTGGAAAAAATGGCGGCTTGACTTAAACCATTTGGTTACAAAAACTGAGCCGTAAAACCTCATCTAACTAACTTTTAGAAATTTACTGTACATGGAAACTATATTAACTGAGTGCTGCAGGGATTGTTATTTTACTTATATGAGGTAACATGAGCAAGTACAGTTAGACATAAGAAAAGAAACATAACCTTTGGAAAGTAGAGGGATGGAAGTACAGGCCATTTATAAAAATCAGTGTGGTAGTACCACCATTAATACAAATTTTACGGATACAGATTTAGGATAAATATGAGGAATACATCGGCCGATGCTGTTTTTAATACCGCTAATTAGTCCACCACTAATCCTATTCTACTTGGAATTACTGCAATTGACCTTTCAGAATAAAATTAATGACAGTTTTAAACTCAACAGACACTCTCTCATTAAATGAATAGAAATGTAATGAGAATACATCATGCTGTATTGACTGTGCTAAAAAGGTGTTTTTTCACACCCCACCATTCTATTGTCTAACTGGGGTATACTATGTAACCAATCATGTAGCCTATGGCTGTTACAAATGCAGAGAGCTCTTGAATGAGTTTTTGTGGAAGATGCTTGTGGCAATAAAATGTATCTTCTTGTGACATCTTCACCTGAACTGTACAGTAGTAAATCTAGGAAAGCGACAGTTGATCATTCCAGAGAGGCTGATTCATCACGAGTAACAATTTCAGTTTAACAAATATAACACTAAATATTAATCTCACCTGCTACACCAAACATTAATAGGAGTGATTCTTTCATGAACTCCGAGTCCTTGTGGTCTTCTTCTAGAGTTATCTCCACGTTGGTGATCTCTGCTGTCTTCACAGAAATTGTTTTCTCAACATCATTGAAGCCTACATGGCTCACTGTTATATGGTAGCTGCCAGGGGCCATCAGCTTAAACAATTCACCATTGGCACTTGTAACAAGATGTTCAGGGTAGTCTTTTATTTGGATGGAGGCTCCTGCAATGGGCCGACCTTCAGGTGAGTGGACATAAATTGACACTGCTTTCGCAGCCTGTAAAATATCAAAGAAAAAAATCATAAGTTTGTACCAAATAATTTATTTTCTGATGTTAACTTAAAATCAACCTCATTACAAAGGCAGTCAAGAAATAATCTTGCTTTCAATAAACTTCTATACCCTCACCCTCCTATTTGGTATTTTGCAACCATATCTCTGAAGGTAGCACAAGGGCAATCAGTTTGGCAGCCTTACTGACTTTTAAGGGAAGGGTGGGGTGGTGGATGTAAATTGACATATCAGTGATATGATCCTTAAAAACACATATTTATGTCCTAATATATCTTTGACAGAGGTTCATTTCCAGAGATTCATGCTGGGCTGCAAATAAATGAAGGCCACAGTGGCCTCTGCTTTCGTGTTTATGGCAATGGCCCTCGTGCCCTACAACATGGCACACTTTTCAAGGCTACCCTGGCAGTAGTGCCCTTCCTAACAAGATACAATTAAACATATACCAGAAACACAAAATCTCCTGTCTAGCCTTGGTGCCCTTTGAGATGCATACATGTGTCCAAAAAGCCTTGATATGAAAATGACTGTGGCCTCATGACGTCTTGTTTCCACCCCTGGTCATGCTACATAATACTTCTTTGGAGGTTGAACCTTCCAACCATCCTACTCATGACTTCCCCATGATGTCTTGTTTCCACCCCTGGTCATTCTACATGATACTTCTCTAGAGGTTGAACCTTCCAATCATCCTACTCATGACTTCCCCATGATGTCTTGTTTCCACCCCTCGTCATTCTACATGACACTTCTCTAGAGGTTGAACCTTCCAATCATCCTACTCATGACTTCCCCATGATGTCTTGTTTCCACCCCTGGTCATGCTACATGATACTTCTGTATCAGCTTCCAATCATCCTACTGATGACTTCACCCTTCCCAGATGTTAGTATTTCTTCTATTGATTTCTCAAGATGACAAAAAATCCTTTTGGATGTACAGGGTAGAGTAAGTACCATCACCTGTTCCAAGCAAGGCATTAGAGCAGGCTGCTGTTTTTTCCAACTAACCAATGGAATCATCTCATTGTTTTCACAGTTTGACCTCTGTTGACCCAAGGTCTATAGTGGGGGGGGGGCAGGGGGAGAAGCCCCCTGAAGAGTTTTTTGCCCCTAGAAAGTTTCAAGTTGCCATTGTCTTAATACACTTTTACACATTTGGCCCCCTGAAAAATTTTTGCCCCTCCCTGGAAGCCATTTTGCCCTCCCTGGAAGCCATTTTGCCCCCCTTCAGTACCTTATATGGCTACGGGCCTGGCTGACCCTACGGACATCTGATCTCCACCAAAATCAAAAGCCATCTAGTACTAAAAGCAGGATGCCTACATGTCAAGTATGAGCTTCTTCAAAGTTTCTTTTCTTGAGATACCATGTTAACAAGCTTTTCACAGGTACAGCATAGAGTAAGTACCATTACCTCTTTGATGAGAGATAGGAGAGCAGTCTGCTGTTTCTTCCAGTTGTTCTGCAGAATCATCAATTGGGCATCTCCTTCTCCTGAAGGGCAACAGTCCACCATTAATGAAAGCTCAGGACAATTGAGTTGGTGGTAATTGTAACTCTGGAGATGAAAGACAAAGTATTGTTTGAATGAAAATTGTTTGTTGTTATGTCATATGCTTCATGTTTTACTTCAATTTGTGTATTGTAAACACTGCGCCGTAAAACACTACACATGCATTACTTTGTAGTGCAAACTTCAAAAGTAAAACTTGTGCAAAAAAAAAATTGATGCATTACTGTTGCTTTTACAACAAATACTTGTGTAGTCATGCCATTATGCCAAACGCGTCAACGTTAAACTGAAACATTGCACTTAAAATGCATCAACATGGCATAAATTCCAATCATAATTAAAACTTTCAGTTTCCCTGAACTACAGCAACAACTTCCATCTTCTCAAATTCTTATGCATTACAAGAGCTAAAGACATTGCATCATTTGAATTTTTGATGGATTGGGTCAATAAATTAAGCCTGAGCATTAATCACTGGAATTCTTTCTGTGAGAACCCTATTTCTTCAAAAGAAGGTTTTATACTACCTTATTTTAACATATCTATCATTCTGTATCTATAAATACTAGTTTTAACCAGAATGTAAAAATACATTGAAGTTTCAATGAACTCATTTTGGTAGGCTTGAGCTTCATCCAGCACTTTAAAAGGCTCTACAATGTTAATGTTTTGGACCAAAAATGATTCAGTCCTTTTGAAGCAATGCATCCACATGGTAAATATAAAGATTATCAATGATTCCTATCTTAGGATATTGTGTTCAAAAGGTTATGAATTTGACCTCTGGTGACTTCAGATGACCTTTGACCTCCACCAAAATCAATGGGGATCCTTCTCTCAATATAATACATCTTCATACCAAGTACAGTTTGACTAGTTTCCATGCTTCCTATCTGGAGACACCATGTTAACAAAGTTTTCAGAGTTTGACCTCTGATGACCTTCGACCTCCACTAAAAATGATACAGTCCTTCCTCTTGATGCAATGCATCCTCATATCAAAAATGGAAATTTTCCATGCTTCCTACTTTGAGTTACTGTGTTAACAAGGTTTCCAGAGTTTGACCTCTGGTGATCTCAAATGACCTTTGACCTACACCAAAAACAATAGGGATCTTCCTTTCAATATGAGGGACCCATATACCAAGTATGAGGACTGTCAGAGTTTCCCTTCTTGAGATATCGTGTTAACCAGCTAAGTGTCACAAAAACACACATACATACCCACACATACATACACATGCCATCATAACTGCATAGGTTTCTATTTCATTGAAACCAGAAATATGTAACTTTTTTCTAAAACAAACACAATATTTCCCTTTAATATAGCAAAGGCTTTAACCAACTTTGACATGCATGATTCTAACACTGCTACCATGCATCCTTTGAAAGCAAATATCCCCTATTTTCACATCACCATTTTGCTATGAGGATTAAATAAATGGTGACATTATTTGTAAATACAAGCAATCAACTGTCAAAGATATTGACCACTACCAAAGATAAATTGCTGAATTTTACTTACAGCCATCGAGTGACCACCAGAAGCAGCTCCCTCTGAATATTAAAAAAGAAAGAAATATTTACCAAAAAAAGAAAAAGGGACGAATCAAACAAAATTAGATGGAAATTGAATTTTGTTTATTTAAAATTTTTTTAAAAATTTAAAATTATTTAAATTTGATTCTTTTAAGAAACTTTATGAACTTAAAAGAAGAACTTAAAAAAATAATAAACATTTAAATAATTTACATCCTTCAATCACATCCTCACTCCCAAAAATGCATGTTGTAAATTGGATGGAGAGAAGCTTTCAACCCAAGTAAGATACCTACCAGGGATGGAACTGGCTGAATCCGTGCCAGGACAAGGATTATCCATGTTTACACCAGTGTCAAGGTAGTACGTCTTAGATAAACTGTCCATCAAGGTTTGATCTGCTGGTGTAATGGTTTCATCTAGAAATAACAGTGCATAAAAAACAGAAATGAGGGAATTTTGAATTGTAGCTTAAGAGGACAATGTAGTTCTTTTTACTGTATGAGTGAAATCCGTAACTGTATTTCTTTATAGGTAAAATACATTGGTAAAAATTATTGGTATTAAGTATTTAAAGGGATATCATGTGTTTGTCTTACATAAAAATGGCACACATGGAGGATAGCCTAAAGCAATATTGAACCATTCAGTCTCCCTGACAAATTGTGGAAATAGCTTTTGTCAAAACTGTTATGCTCAACAAGAGTTGCATGTTGCATCATTTGAAATTTGAATGAACAAACTACTCGTAGGCTGGTTTACAAACCACATGTGAGCTGGTTTACAATGAATAAATACAAAATCTTGAAAATGATAGGCCCTATTTGATGGTAATGCTTTTCATATATGTACACTACTTGACAAATACAAAATAGTCCTTGTAAGAGCGTAAATGAAATAATTACCTTTCATGGACATAACACCTGAACCACCATAGAGGGCAACACTTAGTGCAAATGGACGAGAGCCACTCCATGCCATCAGGGCTGTGGTTTCTGGTTGTTGACTGGCCGCAGGAGATACGTCTGTGACTGGATATGAAACAAGCAGGTATTACATATGTAGTAAATGTAATCTACTACTGGAGATGACAGAATGAAGGACTTTTGTCATAATCAGGAGTAGAATACCAAAAGAGGGGAAGGATGGGGATAGTGAGGGCGGTAGTACGGCAGTCACCTCGGCTCATGAACTGAAAGATCCCTTTCATCCTAAATGAGACCATGAAGGTAATACAAAACACATGTCTGCAAGATTTGCATACCGCTTCATGTTTTTCCTCGTCAGCTACAACCTCACCCTTTTGGATGTTTGGATACCCAAGCAAGGTAGATGCATTGTGAGGTTGTGCCCATCAAAACTGACAAAGTGACAGAGGGGGGAAAGAGATGTGACATTGAGGCAAACTAAAGAATGCAGAGAATGCAATTTGTAATCCTATCTTGATATTGTTTTGGATCACATAAATGGAAAGGAAAGGAAGGGCACTACTTTGGGTGATTGAAAACTAGAGTACCAATGGTGCAGTAGCTCAAACTGAACTAACATGGTGACAGTTTCACCAAATTTTAAAAAGGTCTATCAAAGGCTAATTCTGAAGCAACAACTGCACCAAGGTTTGAGCGATCATAATATAGAGTAGTACTAGTTTCTAAAAAGATAGTTGTATTTGGACAATTTTATAACTGTATTGTTGAACATCTTTGGTGTAAGAGGGTGGGGGCATTGTGTCATACCCCCCTCAACTCCCCCATACACACATAACTACATGCATAGTGCAAAATTATGGGTATTTCGGCGACATGTCCCTCCCAAGAAAACTAAAATACTGTGTACACCACTGCATGGTGTGATTGCAGGTAACACACATGATCAAAACAAACACATTCTTTCCCATTTTTAAACTGCAAAACTGAGAAATTGAGACCTCCCTACCAAATCTCAAAAGCAGTGTAAGGAAATATCCTCTTTTTTCCCCCAGTGAAAATTATAGAACTAAGCTATTTTAAGTATAAAGCATTACCATTCCAATTGTCTATGATGCTAGTCAATATCACAGTGAGCTATTCAAGACAAAATTTGACAGAACAGTTTTGACATAAAACAATACTGATGTGCTCACATGCATTACCACAGGTCCAAAGATTCATATTTAAAATCTGAGAAGTGTCAATGTTGTGACAGTGAATAAAATTCCTCAGTCCTACTTGGTAAGTAGCAGAGAGCAAACCTCTTGTGTATCAACTTCTATTACTGTCTGACCTTAGCAAGCAGGGCAATCCTTAATTCCAACTGCTAAATTTTCTTTTAATCACAACTCATTGCACAATCTAAATGTCCACTAGCTTCTGGTCTTTACACACATCATTAAACAGATCATCTGGTATTAGCTCTATGCTGCTAAAAGGAATACTGTATATGGTTACCATGCAGTTGGGAGTGAGGGGTATTGTCAATTATAACTAATGCACAATGATGAATTTTGATGCCTACAGAATCATTCCCTCAAGCAATGTATACTTCAATCAGAACTTAAAGCAGTTTATCATGTAGCACCACTGTCATTTGTAAATCTGATGTATCCATGATTTACAAAACTGTTTTAACTTATTTCAGACAAACATATAAGCTCAAATGAAATTTCTTGCACACCTTAACTGAGTCACTACTCAAAGATTACTCTTGACCAAGTTTCAAGAAGATCCATTGCTATTTGTGGGTGAAAAAGCCCTCAGAGTATTTTCAAAGAATGACCCAAAATGACCCTTAAATGACCTCCGACCTCAAATTTTCACACATAGCACAAGAGCCAATACTTAAAGATTACAGTGACAAGGTGTCAAGAAAATCTATCGATATTTGTAGAAGCAACATTCGATGTATTTTCAAAGAGTAACCCCCTCCCAAAGGAGCGCAAAATGAATTTGGGTCTCAAATTCTATACACCTATGCACACCACCACTAAAAGATTCTTGTGACCAAATTTTGGAAAGATCCATTGCTATTTGTAGAAAAAGGAGCATTTGGCATATTTTCAAACAATGACCCTGAAATGACCCTTTCGACTAAAAATTTGGAGCATACTAGCTGGCCCATGGTCCAAGCATCAATTTATCCAAGTTTCATCGAGATCCAGGGCACAGCTTGCAAAAAGCAACACACTTTTGCATGAATTTAACAGACAGACCTTTTGACCTCTCCTGACCCCAAATGACATTAACTCAGAAATCCTTGTACAACTTCAAAACTAGGCTACCCAAGGAACATTCTCACCCACTTGCAGGATCATAAAGTGATCTGGGTAGGAAGAGATCCATTTTGAAAGTTTTCCTATAATGGCGTGCAATGACCCCTAAATGACCTTTGACCTGACTTCCAGGCAGGCAGGCAGGCAGACAGATAGACAGAGTGACGGTGGCAGATCACAATAGCTCAAAGGGCTCTTAGAGCTGGTTTGAGCTAAAAATGGAGGGCAACGCACTTCCCTTACATGTTCCTATGAAAAAATCACAGTCCTAAACAAACTTAAAATATGAGGTTTTCTTTTAAGACAAAAACAGTCATTAATATTGAAAACGTAATGAAAAGAAATTTATCTTTACCTTTATTAATTTACCCTAAAGTATTATAAGGCTGTTTGTGTATAAGGCAGAAATGAACCTCTATACTACAAAAACATCAATGGCAAAGCATCTCAGTTGCCTGGAAATGTACGATTTTCAGATTTCAAGTTTTTGGCTATTCCTGTCACCATGAATACCAAACTTACCATCCTTCTCTGCTTGTTTGTACTGATACGTTTACTCACCATAAATTAGCCTCACAAACAGGTCAAGGGTTAGAAAAGGTTTTTAGAACTGTCAATGTATAACCATGGCACAAAACAGTTGCACTCACACCACAATTTGCAACAAGAAACCCATTTGCAAATCAATTTTCATTTAGCTTACCATTTGTTGTGAACAAAATTTTTCCCACTCTCTGCTCATACATGTTATAACAGCAGAGTTAAGTAGTATGAAGCTGTATATTAGTAGATTTTAGTAATTCCAGAATTTATTAACTGCTCATCAACATGCAGTAATTCCTAATCAGTCTGATCATTGATTAGCAATTATTGCTAATCAATTCTCTCACTCTTTTGTTCCTTAATAACTTCTGAAGAGAAAACTCACCAGGGAAATCTGTAAAAAGTAAAACATTGTTTGCATTCTCTCTGCCAGCTATTCCATTACAGCTACCCTCTGCTATAGGCATTGCCCCGCCGTCTGGGTTTGCATTAGGTAACAGATGGATTGTAACAGTATCTAACAGCTGTGAAAAGAAATGAGAGACCAAACATCGATTTTTTTCAGATGTTAAAACACTTTTGAGCCAAAAGGTAGGTGTACTTTATAAGGGCATTTTGACAAAATTTGCATTCAAATTCATGTACTCATTTTTTGAGATATTAAAGGTTGAAGATTTTTCCTAATGTTAACTTGCAACAAACAAGTGTGATTTCATAGCCTTACATGGATAATCTTAGGTTTTTGTTAAGTCTTTTGTTCTAACCTTGAATTAGAAGTTGCATAATTTTTTACAACTGTGAAGCTGTGAAGCTTGCATTACTTTGGCAAAGCTAAAGTCAGACTAAAACTTGACATCATAAACTGAATCTTATGTAATCTAGTTGTAAAGAATGACAACTAAGTTTTTTTTTATTCCAGGTGTTGGTACCTTTCTTCCATCACAATACTTCATGACTATCCGATCATTCTTACCTTTGTAATTTCATCATCCTTCTTGTACGATTTCAACAAGAAGTCTGCCAATGCTAAAAGATATTCTCGTCCTGATCTCTCATTACCCATAATGCCACTGACAAGCTTGATCTCTGGAACACCAAATCTATGTTTACCAGGGTGCCTACTTATTTCCAGGGCATATATATCTCTACCTCCCACAGATTTGCCAATGCTGAAAAGAAAGAAAACTAAAATAAATTTAAGCAAACCCAACTTGGCCAATCATCATAATTTAATTTCATCATCCAAAATGGCAAATGTACAAGTACTCCTAACAAAGTTCATATGTATCCTCTCTTGCAAGTTTGTTTGTTACAACACAATGTTTATTTTATAATGACTCAATATGGCACACCACAGTCCAGCAAATCAACAACACAGGAACAATGTTATTATTTTCCTAAGAATATACTGAAATGAGACACAAATCTGTCATATGAGATTTTACCTTGATAACATGGTCTGATCTGGGTACTTTTCCGCAAAGTGTTGGAGGAGAGTTTCCATTTCTCCATAATTATGGTACGAGTCTATAACTGTTGCCTTCTCCAACTCAAAATTTATTACCTGTAGAGACAAAACATAGCATTTGATTTTCTTTTTATTTTCGATTCAATAATATCTTAGGTCTGCTAAAATGTGCCAAAGAATCATATTTTATCAAAGTTTCAAGCATTTGTGTATTTCTTTTGCCTGATTCATAGATTCTCAAATGTGGGCCCAGAGGCCACTTGAGGATGGGGTTGTACATTAAAATGGCCCATGGTAGATTCAATGACCACAAAATATTTATGGTTATTGGTTTGGTAACTGTTACACAAGCATGGATTCTGATTTCTACAATTATTACAATGTAAAAATGCAAGTAAGACGGGCCCGCAGACAAAATCACGGGCGAACTGATGACCTACATCAAAGTATACAATCTAGAATAAAAACTTTTACAAAATTAACACAACTTTCCTTCCAAATAGCCTTGACACTACAAAATTTTGAATTTTTTAATTATACTGTGAATGTAACCCACTCCTTTCAATAAAACTGAATGTTACCCACTCCTTTCAATAAAACTGAATGTAACCCACTCCTTTCAATAAAACTAGGGATGCACCGGATATCCGGTCCGGCCGGATAATGAAAAAATATCCGGTTCCGGTTCCGGCCGGATCTTTGA
>WURT03000028.1:865019-883840 GCA_009936505.3 Holothuria glaberrima
TTGTACTGGTATATTTTGTACATTTTTTACATCACAATGTTTGTTAAGTGATTGACATGTCACCATAACCCCAGTTATCATCATGTATAGGGGCCTAGTAAAGGAACTTCATATGGTCACGTTCAAATATCTGTTACCGGTCCAAACAACAATGCACTGCACATCGATAATTGCTGTCACAATCAGGGCATCAATTTTTTATGCAGCACGCCCACTCGTAGCACCCTGGCAAACGCCCATGGATCTTTTACATTTTTCAAGCATACACATGCCAAAACTACTGTAAGTCCTACATTCCTTTTCTTTTTTCTTGTTTTAGAAAAATGAAAACTTTCTAGGCTAAAAGTGGCCTTATTAGATTACTGTCATCACGTAATGTTCTAGGCCTTCAACTGGTTATACTTGTATCTATTGGCCGGAGCTGGGGTTCACAACCTGTGGTACACATACCATTAATGATACATTTTAGACGGAATCGGTGATATGCAGCGTGGTAAACAGCAAGCTTGATTTTTTATTGTATCATTTCTTCTCCCCCATGTATCTTTCAAGTGGCTGTATACCTAGGCCTATAACCTTTTTGTAATCTGCCATTTTGCACTTTTTTTCGATTCACTCAATTCACTCTTTCTAGTGAACACGCCAGCAGCTGTACACTGACAGCTTTCTGATATCGGTGTTAACACATAAACACTATTGTCGGTATTCGGTGACACCGCGAAAATAAGATATAATAGTTAATGGTGTGACAGGCAAAGGAACACTTAGGCTATTGTACAACAGTACATGCATTTACATGATACAAGTTGTAAGTATATAAAATGTTATGTTTGATGCGCACTCGACAGGCACCCTAACCCTAACAACACTAATACTGGGCCTATAATGTATGCATTGGTTGCGTACTCGTAGTAGACTCTAGCACCTGAACAGTTTACGATGAATTATGAAGGCATGTGTATAAGTTGTAACGTTAGGCCTAACGTTACTGCCATGCTGGTTATACTACTGTAATAGGTAGGCCGAACGTTCGACTGTCGATTTTAAAAAAGACTGATCTTCAAAAATACACGCCTTAGCCAACACTATGAAATTAAATATACTCACAAGATCTCATACAATCCACGCTTATCGTGAATGTTTGAGGTCGGAATTTATATTCTTAGTGTAAAAAGTATTCGAGCTAGAACTAACATTACTGTTATGATTAAATACAGTGTAAACACAGTACACACATCACACAACATTGCTGCGAGATACTCAAAATACTCATAGTGCCTTTCGGTTATAAATTTTAAACTCTTGCAAAAGGAGAGTATCTTAACTAAAACTTTTACTAATATATTTTAAATTATTTTTCTAATATAATCTTTAGTAATACAAATAAAAATTAGAGTTTTTAAAGAGAATATTAGCAATTATTTCCAAAGTTTAAGACAATCACACATACCACAGTTACCCCCACCCTATCTTCCTGGAAAGCTTCTGTACAGTGATAAGGTGCCAAAGTTTGGTAAAAATATATTTAAAAAACTCTCTTTTCAATGACTGTTTAGTCCAAAATTTTTCCTAAAAATGTATTGATATATTATTAAATAGTGAATTAAAGTTTTTATACAATAAAAATACGTTTATAGGTACTCACATAGCTGAATTCTACTCGGATTTCCTAATTTGAGCGTTGTATTCGTTGTGCACAGTTACCCCCACCTTCGTACAGAAAAGGACTAGGAAGAATTCTCACGTGATTTCCGGCTAATCTCTAGTGGCTTCAAACTCAGGGAGTGTGACACAAAAAAAGGAACAACAAGTACGTAACAGTTGATGAACTTTCATATTCGTTTTTAAAGAATTTTACTACCATTTCGAGAGATTGAGGTATCGTTCTGTAGGTAAATTGCTCAGAGGAAATGATAATGTCACGTCTGAGGGTATTTGATCGAATATTTAAGAAAATATGAGAGTAAAAACGAGGCCCCAATTGGCCAGCGGAAGTTTATCTGTGCAGAGCGTGACTAAGGTGTTACCGCAGTTATCCCTAGTGTTACCTGAGTTATACCCACCCTCCAAATGCAGTGCGTTCTGTGCGATCGTCTTGGCATACTGCCCACAAAGCAGAGGACAGTTGTGGAAGTTCACCAGCTCATTTGACTGATGGCTCTTGTCCTTATAGGGACGCCCATTTGAGCATGCGTCAATTGTAAATTGGAATTAATTAAATGCTACCATGGGTTATTAGTTTTAAAAAGAGTACTAAGTTACTGGCCATTTGGATCAGATACCCTTGAGCGTGCATGAATTGTGATTGCTTAATTGAATAAAACAAATTGTAACTGTATACTGTCTGTGTTGATATCCCTTGAAATGCCTATAGCCAATGTATTTCTTCAGAGCAATTTATTTATGCTTGAATGTGCTTGTTAACAGAAGATGTGCACAGAAGAGGTCTTGTGCAACTTTGGTGAAACTTGGGAGATGAAGTAAACATTCAACTGCCAACAAGTTTGAAGACCATGTAGCAGCCACCAGAGATGCAGGCAAACTTCACACTAGCTAAAAAAATTTGTATGGTATACTCATGACTGAGTTTCATTTCATTCAGCATGGAACCAGCATGCCCATTAGGCTTTTGTTTTAAGGGGAGGTGAAAAGTCATTTTAGGTCTCAAGGTTTCAGAAGGTTTTTAATTATCAACATGATATTTCAAGTAGGATAACTGTGTGGGATCTCATGCTTGTCCTGTGGGTGACTCATGCTTGTTACAATACACCATATGTCAAGGGATCACTAAGCCTTTTGGCTCTCTAGTTAAGAAAATGTGACTTTCAAAGCTCTACATCTGTATTTGCGGAGAATTGAGAGTAACAATAGCTGACCTTTCAAGACGGTTGGCTAAGTCCTTATCGGGTGACCATGCAGTGAATGACTAATTATGTTACTTTTGTCTGACAAATTTCTCAACCATTAGCTTTTAAGAGGAGTGAAAAAGGTAAACCAAGCAATTAAACTTTGATGATGAAATTCCTAACCGTAAAAAGAAACTGTGTAGCCTACTAATAGCAATCTAAAACTTAGATCTATCTGTGAGAAAAATGTAAAGAATCTGTTTTTAACGGATTTGAGTAGGTAAAGGTGTCTAGATTTACCAAAAAAAAAAAAAGATTCCGCGGTGTCGGCTGGGAAACTTCAAAATGGCGTCCAAAATTGCCGCCGTACGCAATTTTTTTGATTGCCGCATACTTTCTACTTTTTATAATTCTGTTATTTGCATAGTATGTCTGTACTGTATTGTATGTTAGGGTGGAAATGTGAAAGTAACAGACAGAATTCGTTTTCATTCCATTATAAACAAGCTAGACGTATTACAGGGGACAACCAAGTAACAGTAGATGCATTATATCAGTATTATCTTGGGCGGAAATACTTTTCTTAATTCAAAAAAGCTCGCACAGTAGCTATCTGTTCAAAAAGTTCTCACAGAATAAAATTTACTTATTTGTTGCTCAAGAATAATTTGTTGACCCATTGTTGACCTAAACTTTCAAAAGATCAAATTATGCAACTTCTGTAACTCTTGTAATGCATAATATCCCGGGGAGATAAAGGTGTTTACTAATAAAAAGGAAAAGAATAGTAGTGATTAAAGCTATTTTCTTTGCATGCTACTTGGGTGCATTTTAAACTCAATATTCCTCTTTAAAAACTTGACACCAGTGAGCAAATTTCTCTGACTAGATCAAAGGCATCCCATGCCACTCGCTGGCTCCACCCCTGTTAAAGAGACTTCTGACAGTCAGTGGCAATATCCTACTGACTCGGAACTGCCACCATTGATCGATGCACAACGAAAGTCTCATTACGATTTCAGGTTTTAATACCTCTTAGATGATTGGAATGTCATTTTGAAATAGTTCAGGAGTCACTAATCAGTGCATTCAGGGTACGACTTTTCCAGTACATTACACATACTGTCAAATTAATACCTATTAAATCATTTGAAAATTTGAGGTAATTGGGTAGTATTCTGGTCCAGCTTTGTTAAATATGCTAAGAAAAATTTAAAACATGTCACGATGTTTTCAATTTCAATTTCAAATATATTTCAATTCCAAATAGATTTCTGTTTCTTCTACCTCGAAAAAACGTACAATACAGTCATGATACAGCTTTACAGAAAATATATGAGGGGAACTGAAAAAACAGAGAAGACTGTTAATTGGGCTTTTGATTGTTTAAGCTGAGAAAATAAACAAAGTATAAAAACCATCATGTCAAGTGTAAAAACGACAAAGACACACAAACAAAGAAGGGACGGAGAAGAGAGAAAAGACGGAACAAAATCGAAAAGGGGAGAGTGTACCATTACTTACAACATTATTAATCACCTACGTCACAGGTAGTTGTTAAGAAGCTCCTCCTTTAGCTTACATGGGAATGACTAATGCGACAGAGCAGGCTTAATAGTCTGAGAGAGGAAGATATTGCAATAAATTGTAAGAATGGTTGTTAGCGTGTAATTTGTTATGCTGGTTGTGGTGATGCGAAGCATTAAATAACTTCATACAGTGAGTGATTACGGAGTAAGAAGAAGCATAGAATTATTCACGAAAACCTTGTAAAATAAATTGACAGTGTGCGTTACTCCGAATTGTGTCCGACGTTTGGTTAAGAAGAAAATTTAAGGATGAATTTAGTACCGTTCCAAAAATGGAAGTGTAGAGAAAAACGTTTACTTTTTCCAAAGAACATGTATTAAAGTAACAATTCCTTGATTGCCTAATTATGAAGACGTATAAAGGATGCAAGAACTATAAGATGTTTAGAAATACTATATGCTGAACGAGTTATTTGGGAGCATCTCCTAGGAGATCTGTTATTTTTTCATTTGTGTTTTGTTATTCAATTTGGGGGGGGGGGGATTTGGAGGTCATATGAGGGCAGCAGAGGTCGAAATGTGAAAACATCCTAAAATAAAATAGTCAAGAAGTGTAAATATGGAGGATGAGCTGGGTAAATGAAACAAATCATTCCCTTTCATCAAGGAACCACTAAGCCGTTTGAGCTTTCTGGTTTGCAAAATTATTCTGAATTGTCCTATCCAATGGGATACAGTGGAGACCCATTTTTTCTTTTTACGAGGCCATGCTGCTATTTACCCTGAATAAACTTGATAAAGGCGATATGAATTAGTTTATGAGCATGTGTACGTCTTCACTACTACTAGCCTATATAACATTTTGCGCATTTGTTGCTATTTGGGGGCAGGATGGGGCTTTGCGGGGAGGAGAAAAAGCCCCTAAAAACGCGCCTGCTTAAAACGATAGATTTATTGACACAACAGACTACGCTGATTTTAATATTTAACTCTTCCTACAAAGCAGAATAAGTGTTTGTCGTATTCATAGAAATATTTCTATGCAGTGGCGTAGCAACACCCTCTGAGGCCAATGGACAAGGAGCAGTGAGGGGTCACAAAACCAATGGTTACACTGATCCCAACTGCATAAGCCCTCTCCGGCCATCGAAGCACATACTTACAAATTAACAAATACACAACGCATGGTAGTATATGCGATACTTTTTCCTGTTGTCTATTGCCGCTGTTATAACTCGATACAATAAAGTTTTACAAAACGTGTGTTAAAACTTAAAAGTAAGCTCTGCATAATATGACAATGCATTACAGCTGGGCCCAGAACCCCCAAGTCTTTTTTAATCTTAGTTGGGGCCCCTGGACCCTTGGGACCTTTTGACATTGTCCAGACCACCTGCTTTCTACGCCCCTGTTACTGTGTCGAGTGACACTGAAAAATGTAAATACCCATCACGGTTCATAATGAAGAGACATTCAAAAATCGAAATCGAAATAATTAAAAATTGTTAAATGATGAAGTATTAAGGTCCATGCAATCATGTTTTGCATGTGATTTAATGGAGTTCGGTGGAAGATTTGGCGTTGTGCGAAGTGTTTTGGCGTTTTGTAATTTGACTAGGCTAGTCGGTAAGACTGGGTTTTCAGGTCAGAGAATGCTTAACACAACACGAAAGAAGACAAAATGAGAAGGTCCTTTAAAATATTGATTAATGTGTTATAAGATTCCTTCCCGAAGTGAGAGACAATTGTATGAGGCCCAATTAGGTAGTAGCTGCTTTTAATATCTAAAATGTAGGATAAGGCATTCACCACCTTCAGGAAAACTTCTCGGTACTCTTCTGTAGCAATCCCATCAGAATGAATAATATAATACCTAAATCAGTCGCTGTTATGGTAACTGAGTCAACGTATCTCTTGAATCTTAGCCTATTGCATAAACTTCAGATAGAACCATTAGAAAAGACTTGATGAGGAAGACCGGTATAAAACAAAGTGAAATTTTTAGGCGCGTCCCTCGCTGTGATCCTGCTCCATGATCGGTGTGTAACTTGAGTCGATCGGTGTGTAACTTGAGTCGTCGGTGTGTAACTTGAGTCGATCGGTGTGTAACTTGATTCTGACATAAAGCCTAGATATAGTATTTGTTGGGGCTGCTGAAGTGAACCCAAAATTTCTAAGACGCCCTTGCTCATTCAAAAAGGAGGCTTAATCTTTGTGTGAAAGATATTGTAAATATGCAATTTGACTGAGTTGAATTGATCAGGTTATCGATTTAATAATATACGTCAGGAAGTTTTCATGGTAACAAGCAACTACGAGTTCTACATAACATCACACCGGAAGTTCCATATTGTTAAGACTAACTTTGATAGGCAAATTTCTGACTTTAACTTGAGTTTTAGATTAGATGTTGAAGGGGAAAGCCTTAGCAATATTTACTCTTCAGAAATGCAGTTGCATTGTGTACCATTATTGGGCGGCAAGTCATTGTAAGTTTAATAATTATGAAAGTAAACTTCCTTCCATTGGATGATTATCACTCGAAGATAGGAACATAAAATCCAACTGTCAAATGATTTCCAACCGAAAGAAAATGCTTTGTCACGCCGGAGATTATCCCTCAGAGTAATCTTGTATGCGATAGTGTTATGAGATGCTTTCATGATTTGACCGCTAGTAACCTCACATGTTAGTAACCTCCACTTAAAGCAATCTTGTAAACATCATGGGTCATCTTCTACCTGCTGAGAATTAGATCCCTTTCATCCACAACCAGGTTTTCACAGTTTGACTTATTTTGGAATGGTACAGACAATCAGCCCCCCCCCCCCTTGTTTCGTTGACGGCGAAGTGACATAATTTGAACCTAACTGTGTATCTTTCAGATAATGTTTTTTATTAGTTACCTTATATGACCTTGGACGTCCACTAAAACCAAAAGGAATCTTACCCTAAGTATGAAAAATCTATATACCAAGTCTGAAAGCATCCAGTATTCCAATTTTACAATACGGTGTTTACAGTCTTTGTGTATTTCATCAATGGTGACCACTGGTGACATCTGACCTTCATTAAAGGCAATAGGAATCCTTCTTGTAATATTTCAAATTTATACTCAGTATGAAAAGTATCCGTCATAGCTATGTTGAGATAACGTGTTTACAAGCAGTTTAAATGTTTTTCGTAGTTTCAGCTCTGGTGATTCACTATGACCTGTGATCTCAACCAAAAAATATTAGATTTTTTTCTAGATATACAAAACACTTTGTATAATATTCCTATCTTGAAATATCGTGTTCACAATGTTTCCGGTTTTTACTCCTGGTCACCTCAAATGACCGCTGACGGTCCTTTAATAATACGCGGTCTTTCCCTTGATATAACAGCTCACTATGGTAAGTTTGTTACTATTTACCATTACTAGCGTGATTGCATAGATTCCTTTCGACTTCGACAAGGAATAAAAAACGGTTGCGCAGACCATCCTGTAAAAATATTTTGTTCCCCTAAAGTACCTTAATAAGACCGAGTTTCTTCGAATAGCAATGTAAGGCCCCTTTAGATGACATCTGTTGCCTTTGAGATGCGTCAATTACGTTCATAATTTGTACAAACACTTGTATCAGCGGAAGCATAGTGGTCCAACAGCACTACGGAACTAAAGACATACCCGAAAACTAATGCTGAAATATGGTCAATAACACTGAAAATATTACCAAAGCAAAAGTGTAAGAGCTAAAACTCTAATATAATTAAACTAGAGACCTTTAAAGTAGACACTGATTTTACGATCGAGTGGCGTTTTTCATATTATGGTGGTTCCTAAATTCCATTTTAGGGTGATATGTTGGTTTGAAGCTCATTTCGGTTTTTAACAATGACAAGTAAATTCATTATGTAATGTATGGGTTAACTGTTATGACAAAGAACCGATTTTCGGTTCTAGTAGCTAACGTTTGCGCTGTTATTCTCGGAATGTGTCTGATTTAACAACGAAGTGTTCGCCATATTTCCATGCAGAACATGAAAGAGATGTAATTTTGTGGACATTTTTATGGACATTAAAGCAAATTTATATGTTCTGGATTTTTGAGTAAAACAACCAGAGTTCACGCTTAACAATTTGAAGGGAGAGGGCTCTTTTTACCAATTTAGGAGAGAGATAAATATAGTTATCTTCGTCCCTTTGTTGTAGTTTCTTAACTAAGCCATTACAAAATGTTCTGTTAACCCCAACACTCTAAAAACACTTAGGTCAAATTGACCAATGACTGGGTCAACTATGCACCGAACCAAAATTGGTCAAGTAGGTTGACTAAACTATGGTCAAATTTGACTACTTATTGGTCAGATTTTACCATAAGTAATCAAATTTGATCATGGTTTAGTCAAACTATTTGACCAATTTTGATTCGGTGCATAGTTGACCCAGTCATTGGTCAATTTGACCGAAGTGTTTTTAGATTGTAACCAAAAAGAGAAAAATTTTTTATTTGTATCACTACATATCTCACACGAACGGTGGAAGAGGTGGATATTGTTGTTCTTCTATCCCATTGATTCTCTGGGAAGAGCTGACGGTGAAATTAAACGTTACTTCCAAAGGAGTTTTCTCCCCAAAGGAGCTAAATCCCGAGAGTGCACAAAACTTAACATGACCAACCAAACCTCTTGACCTTCAGACATCGTGGGTCTGTCATGTGTGACTCTAATCTCATCTAGCTTATAAGAAAAGATGCTACACATGATCGTATCCAAAACTCCATAGCCGTTCAACCCGCGACACAGCGCAATCTCATATGCATGAAAATTTGCGTGGCTGTTCTTAAAATTTTTATATTACATTTAGCTAGAAAAGTTGCCATTCCATGTCGTCGAGTCATTTTTTCTTCAAAACGAATAAAGTAGCAAGTTATTTTCATCAAGTCAAGTTAATTCGGACTAGGGTGCAGGTCAGCAACTCGACTCAACAACTCTGGTAATTTTTCGGTAAAATGTTGTATACACCTGTTTTGCTGGCCATCTGGCAGATTTAAAAATTGCACGTCACTATGAAAGGCAGTATGCACCTGTGACGAAAGTAATGTGCAAAACTTAGAGGATCAAGGAAAATTTCTGAAATTTGCCTTTCTGTTTGAGGACACAAGGACCACAGGTGAAGCAAGGGTTAAAGATGTTTCGCTCATTTCGTGGTAAGCCTTTAATGAAGACTACTGCATCTTCAACTTAATAGATAAAGAATGAAGATAAATGAGGGGTGTTATGACTAACTTACTTGGTACAAAAGACCTTTAAGAAGGGACAAGTTTTCTCTGTGGTAGAGAACGAGCTTTCCTATAAGAAAAGCAAAGATAAAAAGGACTTTGGGGGTTATGAAAGGTGAATGAACATGTATTTAGTAAAGGAAATATATTTCTTTTGTTGAAATGAACAGATTGATTCGTACTGAACATTAAAGCAATAACTTCCAACCATATTACACACTTTCGTCAATACTATGTTGTAATAGAAGGACATGAGGCATTGTTATGTGAGTTCGGTTCAGTATGGTACCGCATTAAATGCGAGAAGGTTCCTAAAGCTGTTTGCATATTTTTGAACAGTCAGGCAAAGAAAGCAAGTGGAAAGTCAGTATTTTGGTTTTGCAGTTCAAATAATTGCAATGTCACAGCTGTTCGAACTCTTAAAGCTGTGCAAAGCCTTCATGTATTGCACAAAGATTTAGAGAAGTATAACCAGCTAGAAAGTAGGGTGTCTGGCTTTGAGGAACGCCTTGAAGGTAGGGTTAAAGAAGAGGTCCATGAAGCAGTGGAAATGGAAAATAGAAAAACAAATATAATTATTAGAAACCTTCCTGAGTCAAGCCGTTCTGGAGATAGTACCAGCAGTGCCGGCAGATCTCTATTGTTAGATTCAGGTGAATGAAAGGACCTTGAAGAAGTTGACAGTATGCTTGCAGTCATGGGTCTTTCTGATATAAAGGTTGTAGAGGCTGTTCGACTAGAGAAAAGGGAAGCATATACAGATAGTGTCAGAACACTTAACATTTCTCTGAAGACTGGTTCCATGAGAAAGAAAGTTTTGCAGAATGCCAAATATTTGAGTAGGGGAGAGAGTCGTTTTAAAACAGTTTTCATATTTCCAGACGGAACACCAAGGCAGTAGGAATATGACAAGTCAATAAGACTTGAACTTAAAGAAAGAAGAAACAAAGGGGAAAAACTTAATTATTGTAAAGGGGCAGAAAATACAGAGGACTGGAAATCGTACTGTCAGCGAATCCCCTCCGGTAGCCAAAACATAGGAGTTGAATATGGATCTGTAAATAGTGTAAATACTGTAAATAGCAATAGCGAGGGATCTAGAAATAACCAAACTGAAAAAATTGAAACAGATATGTTTATTGTAAGAAAACTAAAAGGATTTTTTGTAAATGCACAGAGCTTAATTAGGAAAATGTCCTTTTTAGAGGTTCAATTTACTTTACTTGAACCAGATTTCGTTGGTATCACTGAAAGTTGGGCGAAGGAAGATCAGCATTCTGATAGTGAACTTATGTTAAGTGGTTATTCAATGTATAGGAATGACAGAAGGCATAGAACAAAAACAAGAGGTGGTGGATGTATTCTTTCTGTGAAAAATTGTTTTAATTGTGTCTTAAGGGATTACTTAACAAACCAGGATGAAGTTGACTCTGTTTGGTGTAATTTGTATACGTCCCAAGGGAGTAAATTGTTGATAGGGTTGTGTTATAGAAGTCCTTCAAACAATGAAAGTGAGAATCAGGCTTTGTACAATATTATCAAAACTGCTTCCACAGAACAAGTTCTCATTATGGGAGACTTTAATCGCCCTAGTATAAACTGGGATCAATTGTGTGCTAACACAACTGACTGTGTTTTTCTTGATCTTATACAAGATTGCTTTCTCACTCAGCATGTAAATGAACCCACGCATAAGTTAGGAAACATTTTAGATTTAGTTTTTACTTCTGATTCTGATATGATTGAGAATATGGCTGTTGGCGATTGCCTAGCTACAGGCGATCATATGATCTTATACTTTGACTTGGTATGGTAGTTAATGTTGAATTAAAGCAAAATAGTCACACTCATTATGATTATAAGAAAGGTGACTATAGTGCGATGAGGGAGTACCTAAGTAAAATTGATTGGAGTAAAAGGTTTCGAAAAAGTCTGCCCAAGAGATGTGGGTCTCCTTTAAAGTTGTGATGGAGAACTGTATTAGAAAATTTATTCCAAAGATGACAAAAAAATGTGTGAGTAAACCTAAACGGATGACTAAAGCTGCCCAGAGGGCTGCAAAGAAGAAGTAACGTTTATAGAGGCAGTATAGAAATTGTAGAACATATGTTAATTATAGTATCTACAAGCAGGGTTCAAACGAGTATACCAGAAAGGTTAAGGAGGCAAAAAGACATTTTGAAGTGAAGTTGGCAGAAAACATTAAAGATGATGCCAAATCTTTTTATGCATACACTCGTTCGAAATTGAAAGCTAAGGACAAGGTTGGTCCACTGATTGACTCAAATGGTTGTACAGTTACGGATAATGCCACTGCTGCAAATCTTTTGAACGAGTATTTTGCTTCTGTATTTACTACTGAGTCAGGTGACACCCTGCCTCAACCTAGACGAAAATTTGTGGCAAGTCAAAGTGACGTATTACATGATATTGTCTTTCAGCAGGAAGTTGTTTGTAAAAAGCTGGAAGGTCTTAAACCTGAAAAGGCTCTAGGTGTTGACTCAGTTTGCCCTAAAGTTTTAAAGGAGGCGGCTCAACAGCTAAGTTTACCATTGTTTATGATTGTTAAGAGAAGTATGGAAAGTTAGTTAGTTCCAGATGATTGGAGGAATGCCAATGTTGCACCCATTTTTAAGAAGGGATTCAAAAGTAATCCTGGCAACTACAGGCCAGTGAGTCTTACTTCTCACATTTACAAAGTGATGGAATCCATAATTAGGGATGAATTGGTGAATCACCTGACAGCACATAGGCTTATCAGTTCCTCCCAGCACGGCTTTATGAGTGGTAAATCTTGCTTGTCTAACTTGCTTCTTTTTATGGATGAGGTGAGTAAGTATGTTGATCAAGGTTTTCCTGCTGATGTTATTTTCGTAGACTTTCAGAAAGCATTTGATAAGTTCCCATCTTCGTCTTATTGCTAAACTTCAAGCTCATGGCGTAACTGGCCTTGTTAGTAACTGGATTAAGGCTTGGTTGCATGGAAGAAAGCAAAGGGTGGAACTTGGCGGTGTCTTTTCTGACTGGTCGCATGTTTGTAGTGGTGTACCACAAGGATCAGTGTTAAGACCTGTTCTGTTTACTATCTATATAAATGACATTGATGATGACGTAGCCGGTAGTATCATCAAATTTGCAGATGATACTAAATTGTTTTCAAAAATCCAGGGAGAAGGCGATTTCGCTCATTTACAGCTAGATTTGTCCACTGTATACAAATGGTCGGAAGACTGGCAAATGTTATTTAATGTAGATAAGTGTAAAGTACTTCACATTGGTAGGAATAATCCTGGTTCTTCGTATTCCGTGGGAGCAAAGGTGTTACAGATGATAGATGAAGAGAAAGATCTAGGCGTTATTATAGATAAGTCCTTGAAACCAAGTAAACATATTTCAGAGAAAGTCAAGAAGGCGAATAAAACGCTTGGAATTTTAAGTAAAACTCTGACATTTAAGGAAAGAGAGATCCTGTTGCCACTGTATAAGTCCTTAGTTCGTCCTGTCTTAGAGTATTGTAGTCCTGTGTGGAACCCGCATTTAAGACAGGATGTTAATTTGATTGAAAACGTTGAGAGGAGGTTAACTCGTATGATACCATGTATAACGTTTATCATATGAGCAAAGACTTGATGATCTTGGACTTATGTCTCTAGAAATGAGAAGGTTTAGGGCTGACCTTATTGAAACTTATAGAATAATTAAAGGTTTTGAGGATATAGAATCTGGTAGTTTTTTCGAAATGAGATGTGGATTCACCAGAGGGCACAGCCACATGTTATATAATGGTCACTGTAGATTGAATACAAGGAAGTACTCTTTTACACAAAGGGTCATCAATGCCTGGAATCAGTTGCCGTCTGAAGCAGTTGTCTGAAAGTCCATCAATACCTTCAAGTCCTTTCTCTCCAAAGATCGTTTGAACAGACTAATGGGGGATGACATCAGGCTTTGACTCCCTTCAGCCACCTGCTTAGTCAGGTGGCACACAGGTGAATAGAGGTGAATACACTGCCGGTTTGCACAATTTCCAGATCACCCGGATTCATGGGTTTGGTGATCAAATCTAAATCTGATTTTACCCCAATTCGTCTCTGGAGTTGAAGATTTTAATATGCAGAAGGATTGTCCTGTCAAGAAAAATACAGGTAGAGTTGTAGAGGGGAAAAGCAAGTGCTTAATTTTCTCCGTTCAGAATTGTGAAAGAAAGGAGAAACCAAGCTAAGTCTGCACACAAGCAACAGCCTTTAAAGGTATTTGCATTTTATACAAATTACTTTTCACATATATGAATCCTTCCTCTCTACAAGTCATATTGGTAAACCAACAACACCACCCTGCAGCTCCAGGACTTTTCCTCAACACAACCATACCTGGTAGGAAATTTTTGGGACCAAACGCTCCACAAAGTATGGGGATTACCTAAATTATTTGTGGAGGGATTGAATTTGCCCCTGGCATCGATGTCCTCTGTGTTTCCAACTACTCTTTCGATAGATAAGACTTTGTCGTCTGGGGAATATGGACTTGTGTGGTATTTATTTTGGACTGGAGTTGTATTTATTTTATGCTGGTTTCGCCTAAAAGTTCTGCAGTAGTTTGAGTAGTGATAGATTTTTAAAGTTGTAAAACTTTTCCAAACGTTTTTTGTTATACGTAGATATAATGGACTTTGTCAGACAATCGATAATTGAATAACCGATAGTTGAAATCCTTAAATTAAATATGTAGGTAATAAAGTCAAAAATGTCATATTTTTTTAGGAGATAGTGTATTGCGTTGCAATAGCTTCAAAGTTAAAACGAATTTCTTTTTCACAGTTTGCCATTGTGGTAGAATTCTTGGGTGTTTTCAGCATGACGAAGAGAAGCATGGTAACTCCCAAAGAAAGCAACAGTGTAAAATACAGCAATGAGAGAAAATAATACTTGCTGAGTCGAACGCTCCCTCAGCTGTTAAAGTTTATGGAAGGTTTTCTGAAATATTCCGACATGTTGGAGCAAAGATATTTGGGCCAACATTAGCTGTCCAACCGTTGGTAGAAAGGCATTGGCTCAACGTTGTACCAGCATGTATCACCCAAATTTGGAATTCCGACATTGGCTCACAGTCCAACCAACGTTCACATGAAGTTGACTTTTTGTACTCGTCTTTTTCGTCTTTTTTTGGGGGGGGGGGATAAAAATAAAGGGTGGGTATGTCTTTACAAAAATTCCAAGCATAATTCCGGTGGGGATCTTGTAGGAAATGTTCAATTTCTGTGATTAAGCCATTTCCAGTAGGAATTATTAAATTCCTGTAGGAATTTCAACTTTCCTACGTAGGAATTTGCTATTTCCTGCCTAGGAATGACAAATTCTTGTAAGAATTATCAAATTTCTACAGGAATTTCAATTTTCCTACCAGGAATGAACTTGCTACGTTCCTATTAAGAGTGTATTCTCAAGATGTTGTCTACTTCCTACAGTGGGTGCATAGAGGGATCAAGTCCATTGTGACTGGTCAGTAAAGCCAATTGTGTCACAAAAAAGGACTTTTGAAATGCTTCCTCTGTAGGTGCAGTGTGCTGTGTGAGTAAAGCCTTGGATTTGACTTAGGGTGTACTTGAGCAGTGTGGTATATTGAATTACTTTACTAACAGACTCCTTTGCAGTCGCAGTACTGTGCAGATTACTCTGTAGTTGTGTAGTGAAGGAAGGTTGTTAACTGTATCGGACACTCAGTGTTTACAATCTAGAGAAAACATTTGGTATAGTACAGCTAGCAGGACTGTCCAGTATCCAAACATTAGTGTCATGGAACCATTTGATTCTGTATTTTATTTCTTTTGGTTATTCTTTAAAGACTGTGGTAGAATCTGACATATTGACTGGATAACCTAATTGCAGCTTTAATATTCTTTGGACTATACTTTCTGATAAACTTGGACCACGCATCTAACAACATTGTCACGCCAGGTTATTCAGTACCATTTTAAATTGCAGTTAAAAGTGAATGCATGCATGGAACTGTCTGAATGTTCTAGCTAATAGCCTACAAAAAAGTGATATGTTCATCTTTTCTCAGCAAGTGGATGTTAGTTGTAGAGCTGCTATAGTTATTTTTAAAAGAAGCTACACAAAAATGCTCATACAGTTAATAGAACCTGATCCTGGGCCAACGTTTATCCAACACCATGCCAACAATAAGCCAATTTAATGCTTCCAACGTTAGGCCAGTGTTGGATCATTGTTGGATATACGTCAGCAGCCAACATCTTAACGATGAGTAGCCAACCAAACTTCAACGTTGGGCCAACTTTAATTTAACGTTTCTGCCGACGTTGGTTTTACTTTGGCCCAACTATGGTGTGCTATCAGGGTAAAACTTTCGTATCTCATTTTTCAAGGAAAAGAAAGCCATCCTACCTGCTTCCATGTGAGTGGTTAAATTATATATATATATATATATATGTTTTTGCAGTTTAACTACACTTTTCAGCCATTGCATCAGCAATACATTCCAGCTCCCCCGTACACAGTGACTGCAGCACAAAGTGGTATCAGGTTCCAGACCTCTACTCCGAGCACAAATAGTGCGTTTGTATCACCGATGAAATAATACTACGTCAGCCTTTTATTATGAAGTTTATTTGATTTATTGAAATGACCTTTAATTAAAAAGTATGATCTACTTGATCTGGAAGTCTCAATCTATGCCAATATAAGAATAACAGAAATATGAATGTACTTCGTTGTACCATTTCATCGTATTAAACTTTTAATTTGAAATGTTTTCAGTCAATACACTATTGGATAGTTCCATTTGCAAACCTGTTTGATTACGCTAGGAGCCAGCGGTGGAGATTTTTCCTCAAGAGTGGGGGTGGGGTTGACGATCTTTTAAAAATTTTACTGTGTGAAAAACACAAAGTCAGTGGGGGAGTTCTTTGAAAGAGGGAGGTTGGAACCTTCCTAATCCCCCTGTTTCTCCCCTGCTAGGAACAAACTTGATATGTGTTACGTGGGGCTGGGGAAAATTTGCGGCCAAAATTTAAGAACTAATGTATGGCACTTTAACAAGTCCCTCCATCAGTTGACGTGTATCGTGCTTAACCAATTGTTGCCTACTATGTCTCCAAGGTTGCAGAAAGTGATACTTACGCCGCTTGCGTGTGAACATTTATTGTATGTAGATTAAAATATTTGCTCTCAGGACGTGAATAATAAACCAATCTAAAAATCAATTTATAGTGGAATAGTGGTAATGGTTCTTACCACAGGCGTTGGGAAGTAATCATGTCTCAAAGGGGGAAGGGACTTGAACATTGATTTTACATTTCGTACTGGGGAGAAGGGATTACGGTTTTTTCGAATATTTGAGCGTATGGACATGGAGCTATTACACGGTGTGGAGATGCAATGATTGGGCGGCATGTGCAAATGTATGTGAAATGTAATTCAAATTTTTGACGGTTTTCACAGATGACACTAGTAAAGGACCGTCCGTGAAACATTCGTGGGTTAACTTAACTCCACTCCACCACAGATTTGACAAGGGGACCGTTATCCCCAAGCTCCACTTTCTAGGCCAATGGGTCTTACTCTATAATCTAATAACCTAATAATGTAATAGAAACTTGGAATTACTCCGTTAAAACGCACAAATGTTTCATTACGGAATGGTGATTTTTGACTGATCAATGCATTTTTAGATCTGTGACCAAGAAGAGAAATAGGGAGGGTAAAATGAATTTGATGCACACAATCTTATGTTTATCAGTTACTATTACATAAATCATCAAAAAAGCGTACCTCCCTTGTTTTTGATTTTCATCCCCTTATCCCTAACCTTGCCCAAACACTAAGACACGATTTCTCTCCCCACAAGGAAGATTTTTCCCTTTTAAACACGTTAACTGAACCCCCACTCCTTGCCTTAAGCCAACCCCCAACCTTACTTCTACACTTTGAACCGTTGTACAATCAGTAAGAGGTAACACGGGCTTCGGGAAGTCACGATGTCATGTCTGCAAGCACATCACTAGAGGGGTCAGAGTCTTCTTTTCCAACATCAATTTTTCCTCACAAACCCAATCTTAATTGCAACTCCCGAAATGTAATATATATATTTTTCACTGTGATGCGTGTATTATCGGCATTTACGTCGGCAAAACAGGAACTTCTTTTCGTTTAAGATTTAATAATCACATAAAGACCATTCGTGACAAGACTACCGGTTTCAAGTCACCGGACACTTCGATCTCCTTCATCACTGTATTTAAAACTTGAAATGTACTCTAATTGCTTACAACTTTTACTGTACGGACCATCGTTAACGAATGAAAAGGATTTGGATCATTAGGCTTAAGTAAGACATCTAAGGACTCAACAAAGACCTTGGTCCCCTTAACAGATTTAACTTTAACAAGCAGTTGTAATCCTGTTTCGCCTTTTTAACCCGCAATTGTATTCCTCCTTGGTAATCTTAGTGGTTGTTTTGTTTTGCTTGACTTTTCTCACACATTTTCACTCTTGCGTTCTACTTTGCTGAGAGGGCCTAGGAGGACCGAAAATTTAAAATAAAATCTATTTTTAACGTACTACTAAAGTCATCGCATTATGTGCGTAATTGCCCACTTTTTACAGTCTTGTTTTCTTATCGGAGTAAACGTGGATTTCTACTACACTACTATATAGTATACACACAATACAATGTATATATACATATCGCTAATTTGGGATAAAGGGGAAATATTGTATGAAAAAAGCTGCCTAAAAGCTGAAATCGTCTAAGAGAGGAAAAAAATCAGGTCGACTTTGAGAAACTAAATGTCTTTTTATATATGAATACGTAAATGGATGGTAATGTCCTTTTCACTACATAATTTATATGCAACTACTTCAATGCTGACCAATTTACGTACACGTATCTATTAGCACGTACAAATGGTGGGCCATATAAATAACGTCGGTGTATATCTGTTTTTCAAATTCTACCAAACGGCGAATTATAATCTCATGTATTTTATTGTTTTTTTTTTTTTGCCTTTACGAAGGGGCGTGTCACGTCCCGAAATTTTCCCTTATGGTGGATTCTAGCGTTATAAATATATATATATATATATACATATATATATATATACGATCTTGAATTTTATACCAATCCTAGATAGAGCATAGCCCTTATCAAAGCAGGAAAGGTTC
>WURT03000028.1:896810-916319 GCA_009936505.3 Holothuria glaberrima
CTCCGGGTACTCCGGCTTTCCTCCCACTTGGCATAGGCTTGCCACTAAAATCGGTTGCCCAGCCGACGAAGTCGGTTCCGCGCCGGACTGAAGCGCCTTCGGGTGGACCAGTTAACAAGCCGACTTTGCTTGCCTTTGAGCTCTTGTCATATCGTCCTTAGAACGTACTAGCCTGATCTCGTGATAAGCTCGGCATACCATCGCAACACATCGGACCACATCCCGAGCAGATCGTGCTAGTTGGTGGACAGCCAAAATTTTTAAACATGCTCAAAATATTGGGCGACATCTAATGTGTCAGCATGATGTGCACTTGTTGTGTTCGTGATACATAGTGCTATGTTCCTGACACATACGGCAAGCTAAATGCTCAATAATTCGAAAAGCATGGATTATCGACCGAAAAACCATGTTTATCGACCGAAAAACTTGGATTTTCGGTCGATAATATATGTTTTCGCTGAAAAACCATGTTTTTCGGCCGATATAATCCAAGATTATCGCCGAAAAACTTGGATTTTCGGTCGAAAAACATGGTTTATCGACCGATAAACATGGTTTATCGGCGATAAACTTGGATTATCCTCGGCCTGTGCTATTTTACAAGTGGCTATCAAAAGCCCGCTGCGGGAACCGTCGCGTTTTCCCGCTGCAGTATGAACCCTCTGTTTTGCGGGAAACGTCGCGTTTCCCGCGGCGGGAATCGCGCGTTTTTGGTGCCAACGCACCTTAAGAATGCGATGCACTGCGTTTGCCAAATAATAAAAATACAGTAGAAGCAACAAACAAACACACACACAGCAAGGCTTTGTCAGGAATGGACACATTTTTAGAATGTATTCTTCTGAGAAAAAAAAAAAACAAACCAAAAGCTACGAAACCCGTATGCAATTCCATATCAATCACACAGAACGGGATCTTCAAGAGCTCCATGCAGTGCTTTCGCAAACACAGGATCTGTATGTCCTAACTATAGCCTACGTGTGTTACATATGTGTACGCTGTGCAGACAGTATGTTATCGGCGTAATGTACACTAACAGTTGGAAAATAATGAATTTCATTGCAAGGCAAAATTGCTACACCAAAATGAAAAAGTACAGAATCATTTTTGTGTAGCACTTTTTGCTACACCAAAATATTTCACTAATTCGAACGCTGGTTGTGACGACGATCAGCTCGTTGTACATCGTGTTCAACATCGCGAAAGTATGCGCATAACGTTCTGTGCCACCGTCACCCTCTACCTGCCAAGGGGCCGAATTGTAGTAATTACCAAAGCTGGTCATATTTATCAAAGTTTGTCGTAATTTTCGTCTGTTAAAGAAAATTCTTTATGTTTTTATACAGATCGCTTGAAATTATTGCTGGAGGGGTAAGAATGTGTTACAAAATAACTTTCGGGGCATTGCGCCTGTCCCCATGGCTACGCCACTGCTCTTAATCTTCCTGATATTTTTCTTAATTTTCAACAATGGTTCAAACACAGGAACATCATAAATAATAAGATAGCATAAATGTGTTAAAAACTTCTAAGTTGCATTCTTCTAACTTAAAATAAGGCACGATAAAAGATAAAGTAAAAATGATATAAGAAACCTTCCTTTAAATTCTTGAAACATAGCTTACTCTTCATACACACAATACATGCAATTTCTGTTCAGTACGGTAGACATACCATTTTTTCTTTCCGGCCTTCTCATGCCGTGCTTAATATTACAACTTTCGAACATCATCTATTTTGATCTCGAATGTTTCACAAGTATAAGTTATTTCAATCATAAACCAGGCCCTGCAGCCAAACAAGGTAAAAAAGGGCAGCTTCCAGGGGGATATTTTCTTGGGAGTGAGACGTACTGAATAGCATTAAGGGAATGGTAATTTTGAATTCTTTTACTTCTCACATATGCATTTAAAACAGTATGGTGTGCAAGTGGGACCCAATATAGCACTGCGCCTTGAGCTCTGCTAGAACGGTTAAAAAGCTCTCGGTGTTTTAAAATCACATAGGCCTACAAATAAACTGGCAAGGCTGAATATACGAGCCCTGGCGTCAACCGAAATACCAAGAACTTCAGGTGACCACAGGCGACTTGGGCCTCAGGCCTTTAGCCACACAATATTCTGAAGGGGCAAAATAGATTCCATAGGGGACGAGTAAAATTTTTAGGGGATATACTAAACTGAATAAAGTTAATGGTAATTTTTTATTAGGGGGCTAAAATTTTCAAGGAGGTGTGCAGCCCGGGGTAAGGGCTTGCTGGACTTTTCCCTGGACCCTGCATGAGGGACCCTAAGGCGGCTCCTGTGACGTCTTTTGGTATTCACTACTTCCTTTCTACTTCTATTCCTTTTTCTCCTCCCTCCCTACTTTCACACCCTGGCGCCACCTTAAGCAAGAAGTTGGATCCGGGAGAGGGTACAACCCCTCCCAAGCCAAAAATGAAATATTAATATCATGGCAGTAAATTTCATGTTCGGGTAAAATTTATGTTATCATCATTTACCAATTCTTGGAAATTTCAGGGCAAATATCATAAGTGTCAAGATGCCATGATTTTCCTCTGTTTTCAAATGACATATATTTTTATACCATGATTTAATTTATACCATGTGATTCTATCACAGACTCTTTAAGATCGATTTACAATGTGATATTGCCAAATGAGTTGTTCTCTTCATTCGTCAGTGAGGTGGGACACACCCGGTTAACCCCTCACATTTTTGTCAACGAAACTTAGGTAACTTTTTGCTGATCATCGGGTGGTTGTTCATGCCACGCACTTTTAGTCTGACCTCCCATTAGCGTCAGCTAGCTGGCAAAGACGGGGGAGGGGGTTTTGATGGAACATAAAAAGCAGTGAAGGGGGATCAAGCCACCGGGCATGGTCTTTTCTCCCCCCGAATGCCCTCTCCCGGTCCGCTCTAGTACAATTAAAGGTCAGTGGAGGTGAAGGTTAGTTATGGGGCTATTTTTTTATCATTTTCTATAAAAATTGTTCTGTAACTACCAAAACTTTGTCAAATCATTCACAAACTATGCAAAATTTCGAGTACTCCGCGCGATTCAACCGCACAACTTTGCTGTGCTAATTAGGCCTACTGTCATGTACCTCTTATACCTTCGTCAATCTTGGTCCAATCATTCATCGATCAGCGCTTTACAATAAGGCAATGGAGGATCCCAGCATTGCAGGGATATGTGAAGCAGGGGTATTCAGAGAAAACATTTTATGAAAACTGAAAGCATTTTCGAATTACCAGGCAGAAGGCTAGCCTTCTGACTAGCAGATACATTTGATAGGGAATCGAAAGAGTCTCGGTGCAGCCTATCTGCATGCAACTTTTGACATGGAAATGATGAAAAATGAAAAATTTTGGCGCACTTCTGCACATATTCGTCACAGTTCGCACTCAATATCTCATAACCGTATTAGGCAATTAATTGCTTTTTTCGTGCATAGAAACGGGCACAGACAAACAAAAGGAGAACCAAAACCGGACAGGACAAAACCATAACAGTGAACTATTACCAATGAATGCACTGAACACTTTTCCGAAAGTGGAAGTACATCCCCAACTTCTGAAGGAACTCGACACATATAAAGGGGATCTCGGAGCATTCTGATATTATGTGTAGCTATTGCGGTATCATTTATAGCATGGTGTGAAAGATTGTATGTATTTTTTATACATATTTTTTATACATTTTTGAAACATTTTACGGCACACTTTCCTCACATCCTCTGTCGGTAGATAATGAATGTTAAAACCCTTACTAACAGAAAGCATTCTTGCTGATTAGTTTTCACCCAGCGGCGGAGCGTCCATACAGTCGGGGGAAGGAGGGGGGGGGGGGGGGTTCGCCCCGGCGGACTCAAATCATACTATCGGCGCCCTTTTTAGTTACCGTATTGAGGCACAGGGTATCTATCTATTTCAAAGCGCCCTGACCTTTCTCGCCCCTTCTGACTGAATTCCCTTGCTCCTCAAGTCTCACCACCCCTAATGTGATTATTCCTATTACCCTCTCTCGCTCATCATTCTGGTTGCATTCGGATCGTCTGAAGGCTCTGTTAGTTCCAGCGGGATCGGACTCCACTCTCGTGTGCAAGCTGTCGCAGATGCGCATATCCACAATTTACACGAGTTAACTTCATAGGTTTGTCTGAGGTAGGATTACGTCAATGATCTTCCAGAGTGATCCCCCATCACTAACCCTGGCCCTGGGGTGCCACTGACAAGCATATACAACTTTCAGAAACAATACGTACGTACCGTCAGCGTTTTGCCCACATATTTTGGCTTGCCCTTAGCTCTTGCTCCCACTAGTGAAATTCTTGTGCCGCCACTGCCTATCCTCTGTCTGTTGACACGGATCAGGCTGGTCTCAGCCTTATCCCCTCCTCGGCAGCCCAGGCCCGTAACCAAGGGGGGAATTTGGGGGCCATCCCCCTGCTCCTTGACTTGTCCCCCTGCTCTGCGGCATGATAGTCAGGCCCCTGTGCAATAACATACTTTCAAATTTTAATATTTTCCTCAACAAAAAAGGAAGCATATATGGCACCAAATTGCATGTAAGGACCCCAAATTTTTCAAAAATTTTCAAAGGGGGAGGGGACATCTTCTCCCCTTAGACCTCTTCCCCAGTCGGGCCCGTAGCCACGGGGGCATTTCGGGCCAATGCCCCCAAAATATTTTTCCCCCAGATGAAAATTGAAACTGCATAATAATTAATGTGGTGGAATGTTTTATGCCCCCCAATCACAACACTTGCCCCTCAATCACAACATTTGCCCCCTAAAAATGTGAAGCTGGCTACTGGCCCGTCCCCAGTCCGACGGTTACACAACATACTGCATCCCCCCCGCCTTTGAGAGAAATCCTGGGTACGCCACTGACCCTAGCTGTTTATATGTTTCAATGACTTGGTGAGATATTCTGTGAACATTTATGCTTCTCCATTTAACCAAAATGTATTCCCCCAAGTTTTTTTGCCCCCCCTCTCCCCAAGTCTGCCTGCGGCAGCCTGGTACTAAAATCCGACCTGCACACCAACAGTGCCACAGGTGAAGCAGAAGTAGCCTCCGCTTCTTTGACAAGATATCATTTGAGGTACTTGGAACGGAGGGACTGCACATTCCCCAACTTTGCGTCTCTTTTATACACTCCTTATCCCCTCATGCACTAATTAGTATGGCTGAAGGGGGGGGGGGCAGAATACGTTCCAGACTTAAACAAGATGTACAGCAAGATCTTGAAAAGCAGCCATCTCCAATGCAAAATAATTGTAATTTTATCTCTTGGAAAGGAGATTGCATTTCCCAATCATCAACATATTTAACATTATTTACAAAATTTACATACGCTTTGGAAATGAAAAATAATTGAATATTACAAAAGAGGATATAGCCAGGAAAAGACGAAAATTTCCGAAGGGGAAAACTTTAGGTCCCACCGAGATTTGAACTCGGATCGCAAGATTCAGAGTCTTGAGTGCTAACCGTTACACCATGGGACCATTATTGATGACACTGTAGCTGCGTTTCATATTGAAACTAATTAGATATCTTTGGTATCGCTTTGTTGCAAATTCTAACCTTTTCTTGCTATTTGGAAACTAACTTTAGCATATAGGTTCAATGAAGTCAGAATCTATGACAAAAATGCTAGAATATTTCTGTACAGGCTTCACGAAGCTCTTCAGTTTGGCTTTTAGATGGGTGTATATGGTGAGTAATTGTTGAATATTCATGTTGTACTTACTAAGCTATTGAATATTAACTCAACCACTGTAGCGTAAATGACCTCCCTTCGACTTATCTTTTCTGTGAATTTTGTGTCTTTGCTAGGGTGAGAGTCAAACACAACTATTAGTGGGGAAACTGTTATCTCACAGTACTTCCTTTTTACCTTGGTACCACATCAAAAACCTTATAACGATCTCCGGCCGGTAGTTCTCGTCAACCCTTATTTAGCCTCATCATATCAGGACTTGTACAGTGTAAAAAGTTGTGAACACTTGTGTGGGGTGTGTCCACAGCGCCTTGTTGACAGCTGACTCAGTTATGACTTAGACAATTCGCTATGCATGTAGGAATGTGGTTTTATTTCGATGTATAGACAAACAGAAACAATTCACAACATTGTGTTCTAGCAGGCGTACATTGTTTTATTTCCCATCGCCAAGGATCATTTTCCAGGTTCCCTTTGAAATTGTTCATTTGGAGCACATCTTTGAGTTGTTTGTGACCGAGGAGGTAAGTTCGTAACTTTTCAACACCGCACACTGAATGAACTGTAACTTGTTACAACTTGGGTGTTGTTCTACGGTCATAAATTTGGGTAGCAGAATTCAGAGACTGAGTGCTTTGATGTGTTTCATGACTGGTTGGCTATAGGCCTACTGCCCATTATTTCAGGCCCTGGCTAGGCCTCACTTGAAGTGTGAGACTGAGAGCAACCCAAAATACAGAATTACATGGTTACGCTTGGCAAACTATAGCCTATAGGCTAGCCTAGATGTGTATGCATCATGACGACACAGTTGAGCTATGATTGTTTACCGTAAATGTGTGTGCCCATTGTCCTCATCAATGTTTCTCAATCAGTGGGCCACAGTCCTCAGGTGGGGAATGAAGTGCCTACTGGTTAGCCAGAAAGTCAGCAATAAAAATGAAGACATGGATAGCCTAGGGCTAATTCATATTTTCAAGTATCGTGGACTTACCACCCTGGAATTTTAAGGAAAATGAGGGGTATATTGGGGTATATGAATGTCGAATGCGCACCTGAGAAATGTTATCATACAAAATTGTTAGTATACGATGTTATGCTAGGCGTTCACTCGACGGGCACCCCAGTATACTTGCGCCAGGTTTACTAATTTCCCTCTGAGAGGAATCCTCATTTGTCAACTTGTTCAGAATTATTCTCATGTTCAAGACCATTGTCAGAAGCAAGTGTTTCACAAGGTTTAACATATAAAGAAGTTTAGCCATAGAGTTGCCAGTGAGTGAAGTAGTCTGTCAAATGGGTAGTTAACTCCAGTTCATTGCTTTAAGATTAACATTGACTAGTCTTCTATGACCCTGGTGAAATCTGATTGGACTCAGGGGCATACTTTATATTGATTTGGTTGTATGCTGTAGTGAAGGATTTGGGCTTCAGGGCATTTAATGAGGCCTTTGTTTGTCATGTAATTTGTTATGATACCTTACTATATTTAGCTCTAGTTTAATACTTCCAGCATAGGATTTTAGTTGTATAGCAGCTAGCTAGTGGCCTAACTATTGTTGAAAAAAACCCAAATCTCTTGTATACACTGTTGCTGCAACAGGGACTTCAATTATATAATGGTTAAATTTGGTAGTGCATGCTCATGTCATGAGAAACAATCAAATTTGGGCCTCCCATTGCAAAAGGATGATAAATCCTGGTCTAAATGAATAGACTACAAACACTCTGCTTGTCCAAGCCAGAATATACCTGATTATATGACAACTCCCAGATCTATCAAAGCGTAACCGAAGCATAGGTTATAGGGGTAATTCATTCTTTTTTCAGGGTCTTAAGGATCCTGCAAACTGTACTCTTTTGAATGTCTTCCAAAGTGTATGGCTTTAATTGATATTCGAAAATGACCATATCATGCCAGTTTGTGCAGGTCTACTTAATTTCCAGGGTGCATTCTATATATTCCCATCTGAAGATCTTTGGCGTGGACTTGACATTTTCCTTATGTTGTCTGTTGTTTTTCTTGGCGTAACTTCAGCGCGAGCCTGACAAGGAATGCACTTTGGCTACTAATGAATCTGGGATTTTGCTATACCAACAGAACCATTTTAATAGCAAATTTATGCTTTTGCATACATGGATCATTTCAAAAAGAAAAAATGTTAACCCATTTAAAAATTTTGTTGTACATTTTCATTGATACGTCAAAAATGTGAAACTTGTGTGTGTGCTAATATTAAATACAGTCACTGCAGAAAGTCTCCATCATTGGTATAAATCAAAAGTTCATCCCTTCTGAGCATGTTATTTGGATGTATTTCATTCATATTTTGAAAAAGCCTGCATGAGATCTTCATTCCAATGAGATCTTCATTCCAATACCTCTTCACCGCAATACATTTTGCATTCTTGTAATGATGACAACATGGATGACTCCAAACTTAATACAAATTTGTATCATGTACCAGTAATTAGCAAAGGAATGGGTGGTGTACTGTACAATGGGTGGGTGAAGCATGGCCACATACTTCCATGGGTTAGCAAGTGACCACATCAGTAGTACCCGGTTGGGGGAATGAAGAAGAAATGAAGAAAACTCAGAAAATGTAAGGGCAAACATGCTGTCATAAAGTCAGTAGAAATGGGAACATGCAGGTCCTACCCAGATCATGAAAATTTATACTGTGTGATGTTGCACATGGCACTATAAAGCCATTAAATACATTTTAAAATGTACAGGTATGTTGGTAACTATAGCTGCTGTATCTGAAGAAAGAAAATTTGTATGTATGTAATATGTTGACTTCCAGGGAAAGTGTTAACTGAAAAACCCAAACAATTTGCCATCAGACCACATTTAACTTTGGTCTGATTGGTTGGTCGAGGTCTGGTTATATTTGTCACTTTGTTTGAGGTCGGAAAGATGAGTTTTCAAGGAACAACTCAAAATTTGTGACTTTTGGAAAATGTTAGGTATAGGTCTGAAAATGTTGTATGGTACGCTGAAGTTGGCATAACATTGCATGGACATGGAATAGGATTTTTGATTTTAGTCCAAACTTTTGATTGAAATCTTTGGGAACATCAATTTGAGGTCAAACTGATTTAAAAAAAGTTTATGAAATGCAGCAGTCATCATATGTTAACATATCCATATAAACCAGCTCAGGATAAAATGTTTGTTCTTAAATGGGAAGAATGTGTTGTTCTAAAATGATAAAGTTGAAAATACTGTAGTTTTGCTGTCATAAGTAATTGTATTTGAACATGAATAAGGCCATTACTTTTTGTGTCCTTCTTTCCTTCCTTTTTGAAGCCCACTTGTTTTTTTACTTATTTAAACACAACAAAATTTTTTTTTTTTTAAAAGTGAGGGAAAGTTAAAAAAAAAATTCAACAAATTAGAATACTTGCAGGCAGGTCAAAAATTTCAGTGACTTGTTCAGTCACTTCACATATTGCATAGTCAAGTCATCAACTAGGGTATCTCTGTAAAACGTTTTTGTGAGAGGAATTTCATGAGCAAGATCATACTGCCCTCTATTGTCACATGTGATGTCAATGTGGCAGAGAGTACAGAAATTTATGATGAATGGTTGTAAGAAGAAATTTCAAATTGTGATCATTTTTAAAATTAAAATAAAAAAGTTCCAGTTCCACTTTTTTCTATACAAGTGGGATATATGAAACTGGTCTTTTTTTCCTTGGCCTTATCTTGCGTGAATAGTGATTTTTTTTTTTGTGACATCATGATCGTACTGTACTAAGGTAGTAGAGAGAGTGGTGGCCTATTGGTTATGGTGTTGGACTTGTGATCCAAAGACTGCTGTCTGACTTTTGCGTGGGTCATTACTGTATGTTGTATCCTTGAGCAGGATGCTTTACCTCAATTCCTTTTCTCCACCCAGGGGTTAAAGTGGTACCTGTCACATACAGTGTATTGTTGTTGGGCATGCCTTTAGAGAACTTGTTTCCCAGGACTTTTGAGGTAGAACCAGGAGCCAGGAGATGGGAAGCAGTTTGAACCACATATGTAATCGTAATACTATGGGGATTAAGGGATACCAGGAGAAACTTCAAGTGTATTCACATTAGGTTCTTTTGGGGGTTTTATGAGAGATGTTTGGCAGGGAAATAGTAGCTCCTGGAGTGCTCTGTCCCCCCTCCCACTGTGGCCCCTCCCCTCCTTACACCCTTGGTTATGACCTTGCCGAATATGCATTGTCAATTTTACTTACTGGCACCAGCTACTTTACAACTGTTACAATTTTACCATTTTGTTTCAAATGAAGTCTTAACATTGCAGCTATGATACTACAGAGCACGCCCACGCCAAGCCAAACACTTACTGTACCATGTATTGCACAGCTTCAGCAGAGCGTGTGAAATTTCTGTTGAGGAATAAAAACAGCGTCTCACAAAAGTGACAAAATGACTGAATACACTCAAAGTGAATTAATACTTTACGTGACCTGCACAGTGCAAACATTGTTGTCGGAGGGGAAATGGGGTGCCTTAATATGAAGTGAAATTGGAGGTTTAGCACTTAATAATTTCCCATTGACCCAAGACAACAAGTAGACTTCTGTGACCAGCACTCTGAAACTACACTTTTCTTAATATTTAACTACAAAATAAAAGTGGGGGGGGGGGGATTGTCTGGACAGTGGGTAATGTACATGTAAGGATATAGTATAAATTGGTAGTTTATCTCAAAATTTACAATGGCAAGTGATGATGTCTATATTAGAGAACTATTATGGAGTCTTTGATTCTCCTACAAGGGAATGTTAATCTTGGCCTTCTTCATGTAAGTACTAAGGGATTGGATACATTGGACAAGAGAGGGTTGTAAAAATAAATGTTCTGCTCAAGCATGGGCATTCTGGGTTTCTATAGAAATTGGGGAAACATTTCCATCAGAAATATTGGGATATTTTAGTTTTAAAAATATATAACATTAAAATTTACAATTAAATTTAAATTTAAATTAAAGTTTACATGGTTAGGTGTTAAGTACAGGTATATTTTAGGTATTAAGCTCTTTGACCCCATGGCAGTAAATAATTAAAAGAATTTCATGTGCCTACCAATATTTAGTTGCCATGCTGGCATTTTGGTTCTTATTTTAGGCTGCCAGTCAAATACCTTTGAAGCCTGTGATGCAGTGAATAAAAAAGCAAAAGTTGTGTCCTGTCCTAGTGCTGTAATACTCTTGAAAAATCTCTAAAAAGGGTGTTCGTGTGAGCTTCTGAACTATGCTTTCTTTTGTCATGTTTTCATAAGTGGCTGATGAGGGTAAGGTCATTTTCATACAGTGTTAGCTTTTAGAGCACATCTGTGCATCTCAAACAATACCATATGCCATTTTGTAAGGCACCATGCAAGGCCATTGCCAAATATATAAAGGCCATGGTCTCTCTGTGGCCCTTGTATTCCCATCCCTGAGTTTGGCTGTAAAAATTTTGACTCTGGAGCTGTGTACAGAATGTACAGTATATTTTGTTACCATACGTGTGTAATTTTCGTTTTAAGAAATCAAGAATATAAGACCTTCATTCATGCCAGAGGTTAGGACAATGGTGTTTTTGTACATTAGATTGGCTTCTACAGGTGGTATGTGCAGTATAGATGTTTGAAAGCAACAAGAGGGTAGAATGTGTCAAAAGTGTAATTTGTCTCAAAATTTTCTGAGAAAGTATCCATCCTGTATCTAGGGTAACAGTAGTTTACCTTTTTGAGGGGAAGCTTAAAGGGAAATATTGCGTTTGAAATAATATCACAGTGACACTAATGTAATCCCACTGTGGTCTTTTCCCCCTTTCCAAACAAGAATCACAAATAACTTGCAGCAGATCAACACTAATCTCACAAAATACGGTCAAAAAGAAGCAATAATTTCCTCATCGAGCCGGCTCATTACTGAACGATAAGCCTCGCTCACATGCAACGTTCGCACTGCTGCATATTCATTTTGGAAGAGCGGTTATGTCGGGTCATGTTTACACACATTACGCAATACGTTGACCTTGCTTGCCTTACTTCCCAAGACCCTATGCTCACATCAGAATACCACCACAGTTTCCGTTCCGCACTGTGTTGTACTGTGGAATATTGCAACTCATCCAGGTATATGCAGTATGGTGTCATCTCCCTGGTTCACCATGCCGCTAACGTCTCACACAGTACCTGTAGAGTGTGCTTACTAGGACTTTACGAAGGTGGAATTTTACCTGTGAAAGGCTTGTACTTAATTTTTTGGTAGGTTCGTTAATTTTCGTTTTCACCTAGGGCCTAAACCGATAGAAGCAGTTGCTGAAGCACCAACAATCTCTTTTACATCCTTCTGTTTTGAAAGCGAAATTACCTGCTACTGCCCAAGGGCTACAATTGGAATGTAACAGTTTAACAATAACATTGGGTATAGTATACTGAGGAAGTGATAAGACCAGGGAGTCACTTAGCAATTCCCTGATAAGACCCCTATAGTACACTAACTGTAGTGCAAACAGGGTGTCAAATAGCAACTCCCTTATTCAGGACAGACAGTGTAGTAATCATATAGTTTGTTCGAATTTTACAAACATTTTGTACACGTTTTAGAAGGTGTTTGTTATTATCTTACATAACGTGATAAAATAATTTGATTGGTGGATTTTAAATCAGGGGTGATGAAGGTGTATTTTTGCATGCATAATTGTTTGGGTGAACAAATTTGTCAGTTGTTACAATTACTCGTTAATTAGTGCTCACCGGGTAGAAATTTTTTCCCAGTTACTTCTTTTTCATCGAACGGGACCCGATGGCATGTAGAAGAGGGTAGGTTCAATAAAAAGTCTCACAAACGCAATATTTCCCTTTAAGTTTTGATTGCAACAATAGGTATTAACACTATGAGCAAAGTTACAGTACAGTGCACGTTTGATCGTAAGTACTGTTTGAGAAAGTACCCATCCTGTATCTAGCGCAGGCCCGTATGCAGCTTTTCCAGTGGGGAGGTTCGATTTTCCTACAGGTGGAACTGTAGGAAACTTTGACCGGCAAGTGCAAGACACATGCATTGTTTCCATTGCTCAGTCAGGACAACCCATTTCAGTGGAAGTGAGCAGCCTATTAATTATGATTATGCTTATGAAGATAGTCAAACTTTGACAGAAACTTAAGTTTTTGAAGGGCTTTTGAATGCCATGTGGGACATAATAAAACACCAAATGTCTCCTCATATACTTTCTAAAGTACTATCCGAAGCAGAACTCCAGATCTTGCGGGGTTTGTCCGAACCCCCTGAACCTCCCCTGCATACGGGCCTGTAGGGTAACAGTGGTTTACCTTTTTGAGGGGAAGCTAAGTCTTGATTGCAACAATAGGTATTACACTCTGAGCAAAGTTACAGTGCACATTTGATCGTAAGTACTCAGTGCTGTTAATATAAAACATGCTGATTTCTCCTTGAACATGAACCCTTAAAACTGCATATGTAGACATGGCAGATAATGCACTTCTACAGTACATCAGTACTTAAATTTATGCTGCTCATGCATTCATGTATGTACATGTATGAGTAATATTAAAAGTTAAAACTATGTATGCAGATCATTTATTCATGCTGCATATTGACAAGGACTGCTGCTCTGGTAAAAAGAAAAGTTAAACGTTGATAACTTAATTAATTACATCTTTAATAATAAGGGGGAAGAACAAAAACACTTAACTACTTTTACTTTCAAAGTCATTATGTTAATTGGATTTTTCATACTGTAAGTGTTAAACGGAAATTGCTGATCATTTTCGATCTGTGTCTTTTGTTTGCTTTTGAGGCGGCCGTGTTGGTATGAGCATCATTGGCAGTGCCACCATTCTTCGCAAGACAGTTAAGTGTAAGTTATTTTTTAGATAAAGCGTAGGAAACTGAAAGATATAAGTTACGAGCTAGACTTGAATCAAACTTTGTCCTCGGGCCAGCAATATCTGTTTCAGTTAACAGTCCATTAATGGAAAATCTTAGAATTTGATTCTTGTTTTTAAGTCAGAATTTTTAATTCGAGCAAGCAAGATTACTTGTAAGTTGTACTTACCATAAATGTAAGTGTGGCATAATTTATAAATTGTTATGGTGGCATTCTTTGTAAAACATGGAATTAAAAGGGGTGGAAAAAACTTCCACTGGCTTTTCTTCCAGTAGTGCTCTGCACCCAGAGGACCAGACTGGTAATGGTATAAGGCCCATCTTTAAAGGCACTCTAACCTCATACAGTAACAATTTTCCCAACTAAGTTTACTTCTAGCTCCTCCTGCCTGGTCAAGAGGTTAGAGCATCCAACTTGCAGCTGGAAGGTTGGGGGTTCGAATCCTGGCCAGGTCATCCCAAAGACTTTAAAAATGGAACCTACTGCCATTGTGCTTGGTGCTCAGCATTAGCAAGCCAGTGAGCTACAACTGGAAAAAAGGCTGTGGCCGGCTCGACTTAAACTAATTCGTTACAAACGGAGCTGTAAAACTTCATCTAACTAATAAACTAACAATTCTAGCTCCTCCTCCAATTTAAACCGAACCTCCTGTCTGAGCACACCTCTTAGAAAGCCCACAGTAGCCTGCACTGAGTTCGAATTGCTCAAGGCAATATTGCCAAAGGGTGTGTGGGATTAATTGTGAACACAACTGACTGTACAATTCATCGTTGATCAACCAAAGTGAAACTGTATTGTTTAAATGAATGTCAATCAATATGCAGTTATCAACTGTGTTTGGAACTCCGGGGATATTTATAAATATGTTTTAATCAGAGAGTTGCAAGCAACTTTCTGTTTGGAGGGATGCTTATCCCCTTTAAAGGGAGATGGCAGTCACCCCAAGCTTAGATTTTCAAGTTTGCTAAATCTTACAAATCTCCTTTTATTTTGTGTCTTTCATTATGTTTCTGTTTACAAACATTGAATATTGAAGGTAAACCAAGGAGTTTTTCTGCATGAATGTAAAAAATGAGTAACAAACATATTGTCACATGATTGATAAGAGCCATTCCTGAACTAGGATGACGGTGCACACTCATTCAAATTGGGGGGGGGATTCATTTTCCCCTGAAGGTGTATATTTAAGCCCCTCGCATGCTACATTCGATATGATACCACGTGATTTGATATGACAATAAAAACGTCACCAGTCTTTTCATCCTTAGGATGACTTTTTCTGCATCTCTGGGTATGAATAGTCATGTGATCGAACAAAACAGCAATTCTATCTCATCATGGTCTCACAAAATACCACCCAGGGACAAGGGGGTGAATGTTCAATTCATGGCCAAAGTAAGTTTCTCAGTAAGTAATCTTTGGGTACAGCTTGAAATGAAGCGAATGTTTTCTGGACTTAACTACTATGTCCATATATACCAGAATACGACCATGTGAATTCCCAAATACAGGCCAGGTTTTGCCAGTCTGAAGTCTGAAAGTGAAAAAACATATATACGAGCATGTCTAAAGACGTGATGTCATTGGAGGCACCGTTAGTAACACTTCTACAAGGCAGCTCACCCATAGTTCTACACACCTAATCATTTGCATACTAATGCGCGTTAGCTGGTATACCATTGCAAACACCTTTGCTATAGTACTAGATCAGCGCGTGTGACCAGTGACCAGATTGTGAATGATGTGTCCTTGCACGGTGACTGCATAGCATTCGCAATAACACCATCACTGAAGAACCCAAATGATTGTAGGTGCGCTTGTTACGGATTGTCCATACATGTGCATAGCTGTTCTGTATCGCGTGCCGACCCGCAGTGTGCTTTGTGGCAAAACAGAACTGGGCTTATGTAGTGAGGCTAAAATGTGCTTGCATATACACGCCTTCATATTGGCCAATGATATGCCTCGAAGTCCCCAGCTTAATTGGTCCACGCTTTGTGCTCTGTATGTTGGGCAGGTATTGTGATGTAAGCCTTATCATAAAGTTGCCATGCTAAGATAACTTTATCTCAGTGTTGCATTAGTTTCACATCTAAATACACGTCCTTATAAAGCACAGTGTTAGTGCCTCCAGTTAGGTCATAACAGTCAGGTGACCTGTTGTGGCATTTTTTGAAATTGGATTTTTGTACGTTTTTCTTCAAATTTCATTTATGCAGAATCGCAAAGGTTTGAACTGTGTGTGAAATGATATTTAAATACAATACTGTATCTAATCTTGCAGTATACAAAAGTTTATTAAGCCATGTCATGCTCACTTTAAGTAATGACATTGTGTTCAATGTGTTTATCTTTTGGTATATTGTGTGGTGTGGTGTCGCATCACACTTAGTGTGAAATGGTCTTTATTCTGAAAGGTAGGTGCCTAGTTTTGCAGACTAAATGGTTTAAAAGTGTCTGGCCACAGTACCTTAGATGTAAAGTACTTCCCGAAATACATGTGTACCTGCTCAGTGTAAAGTACTGCAGTACAGTATACCTGTTTTGGAAATTTCACCTTGGAGGTGTGTTGCAAGAAGTTTTTGAAGTCTTTAGTTTACCCTCCAGGGTTTTAGCCATGTTTGATATTGTAACAGTGTGTGTGGCCACATATTTCTATGTACAACAAGCCGAGTGGTTTGAATGCCATATAAAGCTAGTACCTATGTGTACTTGCCCTCATATTAATTGTCTCAAGGTACCATTAAAAGGGCAATTCTTGCGAAATCCGTTTCTAATTTCTCAGTATTGTATTCCCTTTTTCCTATTGCTTGCCACACAGGAAATTTGCCCTTATATTTAGGCTGCTTGGAATAAATCCTTGAGCAGGATAGCTTTCATTTGACTATTCTTTGGTTGTGTATAAATTGTACTGTCCTTCACTAAGGTTTGTCAGATAAGGTGTACTCTGCCCAGCAAATATATGTTGTCATTTCCCATGCCTGCAATGCAGACGTTATAATGATACAGCATCATCTTAACTGTATACATACATATGTGCTTAGTATTATACATTACATCCTTTGGGCTTTGGCCTACACAGGGAAATTGCATTGACCACAGGCTAAGACATGTTGATATTAAACTGAAGGAAATGATATTAATTCTAATAGGAAGGGAAGTGTTTCCACATTTAACAATTCAGGTGGGCTTGTATGATTTTCTGATAAGTATTAAGGGACATGATGTGATGTCAGCAAAATATCCTAATAAAGAAGATCCATTAATTTGGGGAAAATATTTCGTATAGGAGAGAGGCCATATTTTCTGAGCTGCATGAAAATTTGATATCTGGCTACTTTCTTTTTAGAAACTTTGTATACCGTGAAGCAGTTTCTCTGGTGGTCAGAAAGATTTTTGTCCTGAAAAATTGTTCTGATTGACAAACAATCAAGACATGCAGTTCAGCATAGAAATTGGTTGCTAGAGCTCTGCCATCAAGAGTTTTTTGCAGAACTGAACATTTTCTTACCTGAGAGATGGGGACTGGAGATGCCCCCAACTCCCCACACCCCATACCTCTGGTGCCATGTTTTTGAAAGTTATATGCAGGGTTTCCCCTGGGTTTAAGAGTGTGTGAGGTGGTATTAGTTCTTGAAGGAGTAATATGGTGCTACAGTACCTTTGGCCCCAACAATGAGGGAGAACTCAATACTATATAGCTAGTACAGTATATACAGACCTGTGGAAATTATAGCAAATTTGTGTGAGGTGGTGCGCAAAAACTGTGAGGTGGCCGCCTCACAAAAACAGTGCCAGGGGAAATCCTGATATGTGACAATACTGTATAATTTGGAAAGGCATGAGTCCTACTTGGTGCTTGTATTTGAATATATGTGGCCGACAAAGTTTGAGATTTAGTCACAAATCAGAAAGTGAAGTTTTTTGAAAATGAGGTTGTGAATTTCAGTTTTTAAGTTGTCAAAGTCTTCCCAATCATTCTTTCAGCTTCTCTCATATTATTAGGTCAATGATACCTTGCACACTCCTCCTCCTGCTGTTTCGTCCCCTAAAATAGTGGCACAGTTGTAACCTGGACCTCTCCTCTCCGTGAGTGTGATGACAGTAGAAGATGTGACAGTCAATTCATTTTGTATCTGGAAAAATAATTTTATAGCCTAAACTGTATATACTTACTGTAATTGTTCACGTCCTTTTATCTTGAAGTGAGGCCATATAGAACTTGGGTCAATCGGTCAATTAGGTTGACAAATATACAATGCCAAATTTGCTGAAGGGAATTGTATCATTGATGACATCTGTCACTAAGTTACTGGTTTCTCAAGGACATTTTCTATACTTGGTTCCCAACCATTTCCACCTCATCACCCCCTTTCCACCTGGGAATAATTTAGTGTTTCAATTTTGCATGGTTTTCAGGATTTCTTTACTTATTTAGTGTTTATCACTAAAGATGCTACAGTTTGGTTATGAACACAAAAAATGCTACACAATTTTGCATTTGTTTAGCAGTTTTGCCAGGTTGTATAGTAAATTGTGATGCGATACAGGATAAATTATTCCCTCCTTTACTATGGGGTTGGCAAATGCCACGTTCCATGTCCATAAATGAGGTGAAACAAATTAAGGTATATACATGATGAAATAAAAGGTATGCATACAGCCTTTGCAGGTGTGGACCTGGTCCAGGGTAGTACAAATAGACAAAGGCAGTGTGGGGCCACCTTTTGTTATGGCAAATCCTAAACCCATGGTTAACAAAGGTGTGAGGCCTCATCGGGGTCTAGGGTGAAATGTTTTTACTAAAAGATGGGAACATTTTGAGCATTCCATAGTGTGAAGCATTCTCCCATGGGCCAGGAGTCTAGAGGCCCTCCTTAGCTGCCCCTGATGGGGCAATGGCCCAGTTGGGACCAGGGTCAAAGCCCTCTGAAGTTCTGCATTATAATTTACAAAATGTTCAGCACAAGAGCAAATAAAGCATCTCATAGCCTTGAATGTGCAGTAAGGTATTTATTTGAGTAGAAAGTAAAGTTACTGTGAGTACAAAACCCATGGACACATTCTTCTAGTCATTGCTAAATTTGCTAAATAAAGCCTTTCACAATCTGTTTATCAAATTTGTTCCATTATGCCTTCTTTCTACATATTAAATTGTTAATTAGTAATCAGGACCAGAGAAGTATTTACATAGCCGGAAATTATCAAGCATGAAAAAATAAAAAAATATTTAAACATGATTTGATAATGCTATTACCAGACTCTGTGATGAGGCTACAGTATCAGTAGTAACATCCCTGTCTTTCCTGCTTTACTAACAAAATAACAAAATTATTATTTCAAGACATACCGAAATGATTCTTGCTGATTTTTTTAAGAGGTTCAGATAATCTCTGGTTACAAATTTGCTACACCCTTCAAGTTAATTTGACAGAGCTTGCCTCCAATATAAAACCATACTGAAAACTGTGTGTGAGCTGAATTAGGAACACAACTAACTACAAGTCATTCATCGTTGAGCAACCAGAGAAACTGTATTGTTTGAATGAATGTCAATCAAAGTGCAGTTATTAACTGTATTTAGAACTCTAGGCTATTCCTAAATGTGTTTGGGCAGAGAGTTACAAGGAACACCCTAGTTTTTTGGTTCCTTGCTTTAGCAAAGGAACCTATGTAGTCAGGTTGGCGTGTGTGTGTGTATATGTGTGTGTGTGTCTGTGACGCTTGCTTCGGTACGCTGTAACTCAACAAGGGAAAGATGGACTTAACTTAAACTTGGTATATGGATGTGTCATAGTGAGAAGGTGTGCCCTATTGTTTTTGGGGGAGGTCAAAGGTCATCTGGGGTCACCAGGGATAAAAAACTG
>WURT03000028.1:926781-942270 GCA_009936505.3 Holothuria glaberrima
AAGTTTTTCACAGATTTTCGGTGGTAGAATAGGAATAAACCACATTTGTTGGACTATTATAGTCTCATAAACCGTCTCGACTCCAAATTTAGCAAAATAACCAATTCACCAATAATAGTCAGTCCGACAAATGCGATTTATTCCTTCAATAACCGGCACTTCTTTCATGAGGGTCATACGAGCCATTATACATAGGCCTACTGTGTATGCTCTTGTCATGAAAATCATGCTCAGTGTTCATTTTTCATTGAGGTGTACCATGGTATAATGTTTCATTCAAATACCAGTCTCATTCGGAAGACTGGGAGGGAGGGAGGGAGGGAGGGAGGGAGGGGGCAGTTCTTACCAGCAGGTATGTGTTGAACATGTACTAGGAACCATGACCTACATAAACTTTTTCGTCAATCAGCATGCAGTGTAATTGGAAACTACACACTGTATCTCGAAGTGACACACTAAAATCGATGTAATGTGATCACATCCTGTACAGACAGGTATGCGTCTTTACTTATCTGGAAGGATGCGGAAAAGTGACGTGACGTGACGTATACGCAACCGTACGCATCCTGTGTGGACATGCCGTAAACATTATTCAAAGCGATGCTTCTCCGTCCAAATAACATCTCCCGAGCACACTGGACTCTAAATTGGCCCATAAAGGTAACCACGTTAGAATAGACTCAGATTGGGTTAGGTGAAGTAGGATAAAGCCCAACTTTTCGCAGCTGTTTTTTACTTAATCTTTTGTAGAAAACTTTAACTAGCTCGTTCATATGTTTATGCTTGTAAGAAAAGTACATTTGAATTCTTGTATTGGAAATAAGAAGACTGACAATACAATTCAGTATGATTATAACTGACTCTGATTACGACGCTAATTCGTCAATATTTTTTTTCAAATATCAAGTGCAAAGGATTGTTGTACAGAGTTTTGGTATGCATTGTTTTTGCCAATGGCATTTTACTATGCCCCCAAAAGGACTCGAATCAAAACTTTATTATAAACCTTTGTGTTTGCTGTTTAGAAAAGGGGTCTGTGCAGAGATTATGCACAATGCAATCTTGCCTTGCCCCGTTGAAAGTCTTTTACATTTTTCCATAATCAGTTTGTGAATTACTTTCTGCAGCTACCAGGAAGAAGATAGTTCAATTTCATGATCGTATCGTTGTAAAGGTGACTTATTCAACCAAGAGTAAGCTAAACTTTCCTTATGATCAACACTCACAGTCTGAATCAGTGGTTTCTAATCTTTTTCACTTCACCGCCCCCTTTTCGCCGAATGTGGATGAGCAATCCCTCCCCCCTGCCGTCTATTGCATAGGATTGCTATGAATGAAACAAAAAAGTAAAAACACATGTTGAAAGAAAAAATTGAAATAAAGAAAAATAGCGTTTACGTGTGATTATGGTCCAGGTAGGCAAAGCAGTGGCTTTGTGGGGGATTGGGACGAATCCCCCGGAAGCTATGCAGCATCTACGATATTGTCGACCCAAGAATGGGGTGAAGGGGTTACAAAAATCACCCTTAGACCAGTTGGTATTTTAATAGTAACTGAAAAAATCACTTCGATGCTGCAAGGGGCTTCTGTGGGTGGGAGAGAAAAGGGCGGTTGGGCTGGGCTTCGCATGGGGCTTTGAAATAGTAATGCCCCCCAATAAGTAGAAATATTGAGGAAGCCAAAAGTGGCTCATATTACATTACAGTTATCTACAATTGCCATGTCTCTCTTTGTATGTCATATTTATGAACAGCGAGGACAATTTTAAGCCACGGCCTCTTCGTTCACCACTCTCACTGCCACTGATGGGACTATGATGGTCCTCACTAGGGAAAAGAATTGAAATTTGAAACTTTTTAATGTGATTTGGTGGCATCTGTTAACAAAGATAATTCACAAACTTTGCAGTGCACCTGAGGAGGGAATGGTAGACCTGTTCAACTTGTTGACTTCGTTTATCTCTATTCAATTATCTGTATGAGATCTCGGCTAGAGAAAACCTTTCAAAAATCTGGGAAGATTCCAATGTAAATTGAGGTATCTAATTTTATTTCAAAGCTTCCCCTTGTGGCCCCTGAGTCGCGCAAATGTCCCCTCCGGAGGCAATAACGCACCCTTTGGGACCACTGGTCTAAATAAAAGAATTCCAAATTTGAGTTAATTTGTTGCTGTGGAAGCAGCCAAGACAGTAGCCAAGGGGGCAAAGGGGGAAAATTTCGCCCTCTCCCCTGGAAGATAAAAAATTACCACTGCCTTAATGCATTTTAGTTTATCTCGACCTTGTAAAACTTTTGTCTCACTTGGAAGCTATCTTGCCCACTCTTCAGTGCCTTGTCTGGCTACGGGCCTGGCAGTAACCCTTATTCAGTCCCGGAAATTAGGTTTTAAAAGTTGGAGATAATAGAATAGAAGAAATAACTGAAGATTATATCATGCCATAGTTGTTACGCTGAGGCAAGTGGGTTCAAGACTCTTCACCAGTGATCCACCATTCCCCTACCCCTTGTTGGACATGCATGCACAACTATTGTTGTCCAGATTATGGCATACAAGCTTTTCGCCAGCTATTGGTTGGGACCGAAATATTCGAGGGAAAGTTTCTACATAATTGTAAATTGTAAGCAAATGTTCCTTGGAATCTTTGCATTGAAAAATTATATTACCTGTACTTTTGAGGTGATAATGGTATTGGTAAACATTCCCAAAATTTTCTGATACTGCAATAAACAAATGTGAGTTTGCTTGATACACATCGTTTCACTCAGTGCTTGGTAGGTAAGAAAACATTTGAATGTAACGTTACAATGTTTCCGAGAATACAGTAGAAGATTACTTGAGACCGAAGATGGTTTTAGAGAGATTTTTCCTCTTCTTTTGAGGTGATAATGGTAGTAGTACACCTTCTAAAAGTTCTCTGATACTACAATAAACAAATGCGAGTGATGCGAAAGAATTGTGGTAATTAAGTTAAAAGAACGGTTTGAATTTATTCTTGTGTCCCTGTTCAAAGGAGAGACAATAGATTGCCACCAAATTACACCGATACGTTGACCTGCTTTCGGCAGTAATTCACAAGGAAGTGATAGCTCTAAATCTGCACCAGTCACACTGTAGCAGTACTGAAATTGTAAAAGATAAAATCTGTCCCGGTACTCCAGATGTGTTAGGATTGTCAATCATGTTTTTTGCTATTTACATTTGTTGCATCAGTAAAGGTTTCATACGTTAACCAGTTCTGATTGATTTAATAAATAAGCCTTCATTTCAGTTGTTTGTTTTATCACAATCTCAAAAGTAGAGTAAGGTAAAATTATTTATATTATCTATTACATGAATGTATGAGTTCTTCAAAAAAAATTGTGAAGGGAAGCATTCTAGGAAACCCACATGGCTTATCTAGTAGAGTGCTGCCTCAGGAAATAAACAATAGCAGACAAAACACAATAATGGAATAATCATCCACCAACCAACCCACCAACCAACCCACCAACCACCCACTCGTCCACCAACGCACCCCCGTCCATTCATCCCAATCCCCACCCTTACACCAATCCAATCCCCACCCTTACACCAAGCACACTCAACCTGATACCCAGCAAAGGGAGGATAGATTTAAACACAGTGCTCTCCGAGAGGAGCTTCAGGGGGACCCGTCCCCAAGTAAAAATTGCCGCCACTGAAATAGTCATCGCCCCTAAAAATTCCTCCCCCTACAATAGCTCCGCCCGGTCCCCGAAAAAAGTTGACAATAGGCTACTACTATTTCAAATGTATGCCTAACGTAATGTACGATAAAATTTCGCGAAAGCTCCCTAAACCCCCACTCCGGCGATTGTTTCACGATCGCATACGCGCTTCGCGTGTGACCGCCAACTCTCTTGAAAATCTGTGGAGAACACTGACATAGGATGACAAGATGAGCAAAACGCAGGTAAAACTCTTTCCATCTTAGTATTGATTCAAAATGAGGTTATGAAATTTATAAGGAAAAGAATTTCATCTACGCTTAGAAGTAAAAGTATCTGGTAGAGAATTCAAAGCCTTGAGGCACAGTAACATAGGCCTGTTTCAGAATAGGTTGTTGAATCACCTGGCAGGTGGAGACAATTTCTCTGACGTGTGAGCTAACTGGGTACTTAGGAATTTTGCGTAAAAATGAGAAAAGCTTGAAGATAGGAGATTGTTAGTAAATCGATAAGCGAATGTTGATGTGTTGAGTTTTAATATGTCAGAGAATTTTAACAAGTTTAGGGACTTAAATAGTGTACTAGTATGTTGGCGTGGGAGAAAATTAGTTATACGCCTTACAGCTCTTTTTGAAAAACAGTTACCCTTTTCAAGACGTGTCGCTTGTGCTAAACTAAGCAAGACTACAATAAGAAAGATGAGGGTAGGCCAGACTTAAGTAAATAGTACGAAGCGCATTTCTTGGAAGCATCCTTTTTTAGCCTACTAATAATTCCATCACCCTTAGCTACTTGGGAACACAAATATGAAATATGATTATGCCAGTTAAGCTTTGAATCAATAAAGACACCAAGAAAATTAACACTACTAGCAAGTTGAAGAGGTATGTTGTTTATAATTTTGAAATCGTGATTTTGACTACTTGGCAGATTGAGAGTCATATAATTAGTTTTACTGATATTGAGGAAAAGTTTTTAAGAGGCAAACCAACCAAAGTTAAGAGCAAGTTAATTTACGACAGACAGTCCTCTCCATACACTATGTCAGAGTCGTTGAAAAATATGTTCGTGTCTTCTGCAAATATCACTGGGTAGTAGTTTGATAATATGGGTCCAAAGATCGAACCATGTGAAATGCCACATGCAATTGTTTGTAGATAAGAATTTTCGTTTTTGAAGGATGTGAACTGTCTTCTATCTGTCGGATAGAATTTTAATCCAGTAACATGCAATACCACGAAATCCATACGTTAATAATTTCTGTTGCAGAATACGCTGATCAATAGTGTTGAAGGCCTTCGATAAATCAAGGAAGATTCCTATCAAAGCTTCTTTCATTGTTGTACCTTTAGCTGATTTGTCTAAAGTATCCATTATGGTTAGTTAGGTGGAGTGACCTGGACGGAATCCATATTGACTGTTGGAAATAATATGATGCTCACTAAGGAAAACTTGCATTTTATTGAACATGAGTCTTTTTAAGATCTTTGAAAAGCACGGAAGTACAGAGATTGGACGGTAATTAACAAACTGACATTGGCTGCCCTTTTTGTAGATGAAAATTAGTTTTGCATTTTTTAAATGATCTGGAAAACAACCATGTGCAAACGAAAGGTTTCAAATACATGTCAAAAGCTTTGATATAAGGTGTATTACTTGGCGAACAAAAGCTGGGCGAATTTCATCAAACCCAGCTGCTGTTTTGGCTTAAGGTACTCAGTAGCCACTTTTACAACGTCATAACAAATAACAGGTGAAATAAATATGGACTGAGCATAATTACCTATGGTCAGCCTACTAGGGCTGTGGTGTGGTCTATTTTTTGCTAGGACGGGACCAAGGTAAGTAAACAAAAAATTAAACGCATTTGCGATTTCAACAGGATTACTGATTGAAACATCATTTCCAGTGAAATTGACAGGATAATTAAATACTTTCTAACCTCTATGACAGTATGAAAGGAGTGTTTATGTTATGGCCTGTTTTTTGCTATCATGCTTTGTTCTGTTGAAACTAAATGCATAACTAGCTAGTGAATTTTCTTCGCTATACTTAGAATATGATTAAGTTTATTACGACATTTTTCTTCCATCACAGTATTGAGTCTTGAACTTTCTTATTTACAATAGTTACCATCGTGCGAATGAGTGGCAGCATGACCAAAAACATAATATATATACAAGTATATACAAAACTTCCGTTATTCCATTCATATATACAAAGGATTCCCATACCCACAGTGGAAGTGTTCCAACAGCAAGCTTTAAAAACACAATACAAAGCAACAGTAAAAAGTAAATAGTAGTAAAAAGGTAAATAGTTGTAAGAGATGCAGATTCCGCAACAACTTTATCCAAATATTTGGACCGGTACAAAAGTTGTGATGTACAGTTTGGCTGCATAATTTTATCTGGGAAGTCAATGCTGGAGTTCGTTAAGTCACTTCGGGAACAGCCAGACTGCTTTCAATGCAAAGGGATACTACGGATAAGGCCCCAATAAATTGTGAAAGGAAATCCTAAGTTGAAACTTCTCCCTAAAAGACTGATAACTTAGCAGGTTACCAACGTTTTTGAAAAAAACCAGATACAAACTTTACGCCATTACAGTAAATCATAGTAAACTATGGAATTATTTATGAGGATATAGTGATTGTTCCAAACAACCTGATTTCCAAAATTTGCAACAGGTAAGTGAAAAGTTGCAACTAAACACGCTCTCACAGTATGATAAACAAATTTATTAGGTATAACGGAGAGATCATCAGATTTACAATTATCCCACACAACAAACAAACTTGCATCAAAGAACAGTTTCCAAACTCCCTCATTGTTATCACAGTACCGCTTAACCCACGTATACTTTAAGCTTTAAAACTTGAAATATGAACTACGGTACCTTTAGGCCCCCTTTATTAAAATTATTGAAAATGTAACTTCTTTTAACTTTAGCTTGATTCCCCGCCAAAATAAAATCGTAAATGACCTTCTCTACGTCCCTGATAAAAGAATTCGGTGGGTCGGGTAGTATAAAAAAATAAACCAACTGTGATAAAGTGTAGGTTTTAACCAGAATGTTACGACAAACCCCGGTTAAGTCTCTTGCGGACCAAACCCGGAGACAGCTTTTAAGCCTAGATAACTTCGAGATAAAATTTAGCCTAAAGAGGACATTGCCATTATGATTAAAAGTAATACCTAACATTTTAACTGGACCAAATGAGAATTTAAGGGTTTAAAATTTAACAAACTCTGAGAGTCGTTGGATAAAAGTACCAAGAGTGAACAAAACTGACTTAGCAGTATTCATAGTTAAACCGGAGGACCCTTGAAACACTTTAAGAATGTGAAGGGTCTCGTCAAGAGATTCCCAACTGCCATCTAGAATAAAAGTAGTGTCGTCTGCATGCTGGAGAAGTTTTGTTTCCTTACCTTCAACCACAATACAATTCAATCTGCTTTGGTTTGTAAAGATAGCTAGTACCGTACTTCGGTGCATAAAATGAAAAGGTGAGGACTGAGCGGGCAGCCCTGGCGAACGGAAAGAAACCTGTAGAGTACCCATTGTTACAAACACATGCGGTAGCATTGTTATAAAACGTGTAAGTCCATTGATTGAATGAAACCATGACCAAAATTAAAGTAACGTAGACAACTTATGATTAAGTTCCACTGTAACTTGTCAAAAGCCTTCTCAAAGCCTACAAATAACATAAACACTAATGTATTTTTGCGATTGGTGTAATCAGTAAGGTCTAGCACAAAACGAATATTTTCCCCAATGAAACGACCCTGTAAAAAACCAGTTTGATTCGGGCCAATAATGTTGCCAATAGTACGCTTATGCCTGGCTGCAATCGTCTTCGCCCCAATTTTATAGTTCGTATTCAGTAGTGAAATTGGTCTGTAAATTTTTAAAGAGGTTGGGATCTTTATCGGGTGTGGGGATGAGGGTAATTATACCTGTAGACTGCTCAAACGAAAGACCATTATGAGAATAGGCATAATATTAAGAATAAACTACATAATTACCAATGAGATGCCAAACCTTTTTGTAGAAATTAGCAGAAAAACCGTCACTCCCAGGAGACTTGTCATTTAGTTTATTACGATAAGTGGTTTAAGTTTCTTTCGCAGTTTGAGTTGGCGAATTGAGATATCTTTTATATAGCCTGCTTGTACGTTCAATTGGGACAAGCAGGGTACTTGTTATCCATTGCTGCTTTTTCTTGACACTGGAAAGCTGTATGTATAGAATTGACCGATACGGCACACTATTGAATACACTGAAAGCAGTGTTCGTGTTATTTGCTTGATACACATTGTTCTAATTAGTGATAATTGCAAGAAGAACAATTTTAAATGTTACGTTTACAATAATTCCGAGAATACAGTGAAGGATTAGGCCTACTTGGGACCGAAGAAGATTTTAAAGTAGAGTGAATAGTAATAGGGAAATGATACTAATATCTGTAATAAATATTCGGGCAACATTCACCTTTGCACAGATATCAATATTAATACTGAAAGTCCAAGTATCATGGTTAAAAGTAAGCCTCCAGAATGTTTAATAGGTCTAGTAAATGCCTTCTGACACAATTATTTTTGCAAAATGAAAATTTTCTCTCGTACTTTGTCGTGCTTTTTCGGAAATAAGATCTGTGACAACACAAGTGTAAATTCACTCGCGCACGACTGTATTCTGACAGCAAGCGTCAGCTTGTGCATGTATGCAGCCAAACGTCTTCGTTGGCCGGGAGTGACGGCAACTGATGCTTGGGCAATTGTAAGGAGTGACCATGTATTACGTTTGTCACAGTCATGATATTTCACCTTGAACCTTAGCTTATTGCCGCGTTGCTTGGTTTTAAAGCTACTTACGCTCCCTAAAGCCGAACGCAGACACAGACGACAGAAACGCGAAACACGAAAGGAAAACACGTTTTCGCGCTGACGTCCGTGTGCGTTATACGAAAACCAAAATAAGCGTTTTCGTCCGAAACAAATGTTTAGCTAAACACTTGTTTCGCGAATCAAGCAGTGCTTGTTTCGCAAAAACACGAAACGTGTTTTCTGTCTCGTATTTAGCGTTTTCTGTTGTCCGTGTGCGTTCGGCTTAAGCTACACGATTACACCAATAGTTCCTACAGTTTCTTCAATTTTAGCGAAGTTATTCCAACAGTAGAATACAAACGTTCCAATGTGACCGAACCTTCCGTTTACAATGAATAGGCTACGCTGTGCTACTTGTACAATACTAAACTTACTGTTATGTCTTTCTGCATGATCTGCCTGAAAGATGACAGTAGGCTACTTTTCGAAGGTTTTCCCTTTCTCTTAACAATCACATGAGTACTTACTTCCTTGGTGCAAATCTCCGCAGACAATTTCCGAATATTAATCCATCAAATAATATGTCACACTAGTTTGCAAATATGCAAACTTGACCAATAGTTTTTGTAGTGTTATAACGCGAAATGTTGATGGGTGCCTCCTTCAAAATGTGGCCATGGAAAAGCTCCTGGGTGTGCATATTGATCCAACGCTATCGTGGAATGATCATATAGATTATATCTGTTCATTATCCAACAGTAGAATAGCTTTATTGAAGAGAATAAAACCATTCATTGACAGTGACACGTACATTATTTTATAAGGGGTATATCCTATCAATTTTAGATTATTGCAGCACTGTATGGGGTAACTGTAGCGAAGGAAATTTACAGAAAGTTACTCACATAAAAACATGCTGCTAGTGTAATATTTTGCGGTGCACATTTTCAACTGAGGTCTGCATTTATGTTCGAAGCATTAAAGTAGAAAACGATAGACAAGCGTATCCAAGAAAAAAGATTAATCATTCTGTATAAGTGTCTTAACAAATCGGCCCCTGATTATATTCGACAACCGTTCCAACTTACCAGTGAAGCACACTCATATGGTTTAATTTAGATCATCGACTTCGAATTGTTTATTCATTAAAGGTGGAAGTAAACAATACCAAAAGAAAAGATTTTCCTGTATAGATGCTCAGGATTGGAATCTTTTATTAACACCTGAATGTAGGAATACCAAGTCATTGAATCGTTTTAAACGTCTTATTCAAGAAATTATTTAATGTTTAATGTTCTTAATAATTACGCACTGTGAAATTTCTCCTAAATTTTAAGTCTTACAAACATGGTTCTTATTTACCCGTTTTATGTCATGATGCATTTTTTTTTAACTTTCCTTTCTATGATGGTCATCATTCAATTATGTCTTAACGTTTTATATGAAGTTTAATGTTGATTGCTTTTACTCCATTTTGTTTATCCTAATATAATACGTATCGTTTTGATTTTTCTAGTTTTCTTTACTATTTGTGTTCATAAACATCCTGTTCATTCTTCTCAAACATTGTTTTATTCTTGTAATCATGTAAGCTCGCTTCTTTTGTAACAAGGGTCTCGTGTGAAGTTAGCTATTTTTAGCTAAACCAGTTCACCCTATATGAAATGATTAATAAGTAAATAAACACATGTGTTTCAGAATTTTAAGCTAACGCTATAGCATGCAGCTCCCCGCGACGTACGTTGAGTACGTAGGTACGTACAGTTGCAGCAATTGTGTAGTATATGTGTGACGTTCGAACATGGTAGCTATGTGTTTAAGCCTGGCTTGACGGCTCAGCCAGTCAGAAGACTTAAGAAATACGCACCCTTTGAAAATCTCTGTGACAAGCTTGAAAGCAGACTTATGATTCGTAGAGATATCATACATTACTAAAGCTGTGTTTTTTTTCACTCTGAGTCTTCGTAATTTGGCCAGTTCAAATTCTAGCAATGTTGTACTGCTTCTTACACCAATTTTTGACTTTTCTGCCTATTCTAAACAGTGACTTTTGCACTTTCTCTTGAATATAAGGAACCTGTTTGTGAATACTAAGGATTCTGGAGCCAATTTGTGGGTTGAAACACTTAAGTGAAAATGGCCAGTGTCTACACCATTGTATGCCTGGGAGAATGAATCGTCCCCAATTCCACTTATGACATCATACAGAAGTTCGGCAATTCGTAGCTCTTCGGAACTAATCGTGCAATATCCTACTCCTTTTCAGCATCTACTGGAAAATTTGGTTTTTTTCTCATATTTATAATAGGTTTGTCAATAGTTGAAAAAAAACCGCACTTAGTAATAAATAAAGGAAATAGCTTGATGCGTTCTTTGAGATATCACTATTAAAATCACCCATTATAAAGCAATTATTTTCAGCAGATATTTTACTTAAAATATCATAAATTTGGTCTTTAAACCTTGTTAAGTTACCATTAGGAGGGCGATAGACAACACCCACAATCTCTTTGTTTTACGGTTTAGGCTATATACATTGGACAGCAATGTCCGATCATCACTTAAATAATACTGTAGCGATTTAATCCTTCTTTGCATGGCTAATTCGGGTGTGACTAACCTTCACAGCATGGATATGTACCATTTCCTGGCGTTATTATTACGAGTTCAGCTAGTTTAGACAGGGATATGTTAGCTGGGTGGGCAATCCTTGACTAGACCCCATTCTTTTACTAATTAGAAAGGTGTTCTAGTACCAACTCGATCCCTACAAGACATTTCCTTGTGGCCGGGCTTTGGACACAATAAGATGTTAGTATTTTCTCGCGTATCCCGAGGCTGTATTTATGTTAAATCTTTATACAGAACATGTGAATATTGCGAAAAAAAGCTGGACCTCAAATGGAATTAAACGAAAGAGACGGAGGCACAGTCTGTGTGCCTGAGCTAAACTACCGTCCGCTTTGCCAGGTAATGGTGACAAGGAGCTTTCACAATCAATTCCCAGAATTGTTCTAAGTAGTTTGGCCTTGACTTCTCATCTTTGATTTATTGTTTATTTATCATAATGTTTATCAGAATTATTGTAATTCCTGTTTTCGTCACGAATGTTTGTATAAAATTAAAGAAGAACGATAACAGGTATTTGCGTAACATTTGCATTTCCGTACAAAGACAAATTACATCAAATTGCATCACCCAACTGCGTCTTATGAAATGGTATTAATAAAATTAGTACTGAAAAAAGATTCAAATAGCAGTGATATGTGGCTGGATGTTTCATTTTTACACTTCAAAAAAAAAAAAAAAAAAAGAAGAAGAAGAAGAAGAAGAATAGAGTAGAAAGCCAGTCACACTATCTGACCAGGGAGTCGCTATTTGTCAAATAGCAACTTCCTGATCTGACGTAAAAGAACTGTTTCCTCTAAAGGCTTGGTGTAAAGTTGCATTAACCGTGTTACGGAAAAGTACAACTGACGAAAGAATAATTAATATAATACAAACTCAGAACCTTATCTTTGAAAGTACAACTGACGAATGAATAATTGATATAATACAAACTCAAAACCTTATCTGTAAAAGTACAACTGACGAATGAATAATTGATATAAACTCAAAACCTTACCTTTGATTAAGACTGTAGAAAATTAAAGGCCGAAATTTAAGTTCTTGCCCTTCGCAAAACAAGCTGACAAGGACAACAAGTATCTCGGACAGGTACCTCGTTTAAAAATAAAAATTGATTCCTTCACTGGCAATAGCACAATGATTTAGTAATAATGAGGGTTTTATCATCAAACCAAAGTTTTTGTTTGTGTGAATGTGTGTGTTTTTTCAAGACAGGAAAATTAAATAAACGCTTAATTTTTGCGGTCGGTTTATAACTATACGTATAGCTGTCATGGTTTTCTTAGTAAAGGTGAAATTAGAAATATCCCTGTGAGTGCTTTTACGACGACTAGAAATCCCAAGGCGGGAGCAGAGGCAAATAATTACTCTGAGGCAGTGGTGGCGCCAGGATTTCCCGACGCTGTTTGAAATGGTATTTGACTCCCCGATTGGGGGAGGGGAAGGAGCGATCCATAGCCCGACAACGACGAAGGATTACCAAAAGAAAGGTAACCCGAAGCCAAAAATTTCGGGCTATTATTGAAGATAAAAAGCAAAAGGTCAGACAATTTAGAAATTTTGACTGCTTATTAATGAATCTTCCTTTACTAATAGCAAAAGCAAGTTACGTGTCGGGTGACTGTTCGCAGTCTTGATTAAATACTTTATCATACCCGCTAGGGGAGCGGAATTGAGATTTTCCAGACAAGGGGGGAGGGCTAACGGGACAAGAGGCCTATACCGATGGGAGGTGTGACCTCTTGTCCCCACCTCGCGCTACCAGTGCCACAGGATAATTATATCATTTCATTTACTTTTGATTTATCACTACACAAATTAACAAACAAATAATAGAAGCGTATAAGTAACAAATTACATAAAAGGAAGTGCACTTAGACACCGTGCCAAGTGAGTGTACAGTCAATGAAGACACCAAAGAATTTCACACAATTCTCCTTTTTGTAGCGATTCACGATTAATATCCGTGTTTAAGTTGACTTTATCATTCCTTGCATTGAAAACGATAAAATTCGTTTCATATATGTTCAACGAAAGCTTGTTTGCCGCAAACCAATCGCTGAAAGCAGCTAAGTCATTTCGAATAGTTTGTTGCAGACGTGCATAATTACTATCAGAGAAGAAAATGTTTGTACCATCAGCAAATAATACAAGGGACACATTAGATGAAATTTTACTGACATCATTCATATAAATGATAGAAAAGGAGGGATCCAAGGATAGAACCTTGATGGCCACCACACTGAATATTACTTACATCAGAGTTTACACCTTGAAGAGAGATCAATTGCTTTCTGTTGGAGAGATAGCTAATAAACCAAGAAAGAAAAGTGCCTCTAATACCGTAATGAAATAATTTTTGACGACGGATGGTATGATCAATTGTGTCGAAGGCCTTAGATAAATCAAAAATACATCTACAGTAGTATGTTTGTTGTTTATGGTCTGTGTTAAGTTGTCGACAGGTTCAGCAAGGGCCATATCAGTTGAGAGACCAGGACGAAAACCATATTGACCACCGAAAAGAATTTTATGCCTATCTAAACAAATTGAACGTCGTCTGTAAAAAATACGTTCAAGAATATTAGAGAAACATGGCATAAAGGAAATAGTTCTATACTTAACAAAACAATTAAGATCATCTTTTTTAAAAAAATCTGAACTACTTTGGCAATTTTCAAATTATCAGGAACAACCACAGTCGATAAAGACAAGTTAAAAACATTATTAAGAGGTTTACAAATAAGACAGATAACCCGCGTAAAGACAGAAAACCTGATTTTATCAAACATAACGGATTTGTCTAATTTTAAGCAGAATTTTGACGCAATTATTAATTCATCTTCACTTATTGGGAAAAGAAAAGCCGAGGAAGGATCCAAAAGATAATCATAATTTGAAGAGATCTTTTCAGCTAACGACGGACTATCACTAACGACAAATAATGATTAAAGCTATTACCAATAGCAGCAGGGTTAGTAAGTTTCTCACCATAAATGAAGCTCTAATTGGGTTTGATGGGATTTTTCTTGTCTTTATTCAGCAAATTACTAATTTTGGACCAAGTTTGCTTGGAATCATACTTACAATTGTTAAAAAATATTCGTAAAGTAATTTTTCTAGAAATACGAACGATGTGGGTCAGTTTCTTTCTAAAAGTTTTGTACTCAGATTTATTTTGCTGAGAAGGGTTATTGAGCATACTTTTATAAAGCTTGTTTTCCCTTTTAATAGACGTAATTACACCAGAAGGGATCCGAGACTGTGACTCGGAATGCCGACCTTCTTTTCAGACCGATAGTTGGAAAGGTTTTGTTGTAGAGGTCAAGGAAATCATTTTTAGCAGAGTTTACATTAGACTCACAATATACACTATCCCAATTTGTGCTAAAGATATCAGATGTGAACCTTTTCAATAAAACAATCAGGATAATTACGAATTAAGATACCATCTTGCACAATGAGGGCCAGTCAGGGCCGTAGCTAGGGTCATACGTTTAGGGGGGTGTGAAGGTCCCCAATTCCGACTGGCTGGATGTTTTTTCCAACTGAGTGGCAGCGTGTAAAGTGCATTTTTTAAGCGCCCTGGGTTTTCTGTATACATCAGTGGGGATCCTCCCTTTGTCACTTCCTGAAGGTGCTGTCTTGGGGGGGTCTAAGGGGAAGGAGTGTCCCCTTCCGCTCTCAGAAATTTTTGTTATTTTAAGGTTGCTTAGATGCAAAATGGTGCTATCTTTGGGACATTTTTTGAGCTGCTCATATATGGCCGGGAAATGTCCATAATTTAGTGAATTCTAATTTTAGGTTAGGTGAAAGAAGTAAGTTGTCTTAGAAAAGAATAAGTTATCAAAAAACCTCCTGAAGACCCCCCTTTTTTGGCTTCTTTACTGTCTTCTAATCGGAAATTTTTTTTCGCAAAAATACGTGCGTGGAGTCAACAGAATTGGACTACTACGAAAATTTTCCTTTCCTTCATTGTGCATTATAAAAGGGCGTCTAAGGCTGGCAGATATCTGGAAGCTCTGGATCAATTATATAAAATGTGGCAAAGACAAAATGATTCTTACCTGTCATCCAAATGATAAGATAGAGTATGACGCCAAGCACTTAACATCTATCGCAATTTTACTAATGTGAAAGAAAATCCAGACGAACGGCTTCCAGTAATGGGGAATGGGCGGGAGGTAGAGAATATGTGCAGGAAGGTGATATTAGACCTCCCTGATATGCATAGAAAAAGGAATGAAGGATTAAAAAGCGCGTTTCAGAATGCTTTTTCACCATAAGTGTATTAACTATACCGATAATGGCTAGGCGCGAAGCGCTCGATAATTTTTTTTTTT
>WURT03000028.1:1002848-1015274 GCA_009936505.3 Holothuria glaberrima
TGAAGGTACCACTAACCAAGTATCATTATGACAAACCATCAACATTGTACAAGAGAGTCTGTAGGAGGAAAAGCATTATGCAGGTTTCATAAAATGGGCCAAAGGGCCCACATGGGACCTTGTACCACAACTTCTAGAATACCATGAACAGATCAATAACTAAGCATCATTATGACAGGCTGTCAACTCTGTTTAACAATAAATAGATGAGGGGTTAACCATTTTGCAATATTTCACAAAATAGACCCTACGGCCCATCTTGGGCCTTGGAGCCAAAATTCCTGAACACCCTGAAGGGACCACTAATAGAGTATCATGATGACAAACCATCAACATTGTACAAGAGAATCTGTAGGAGAAGCATTTTGCAGAATTTCATGGGCCATAGGGCCTACATGGGACCTTGCACCAAAAATTCCTGAACACCCCAAATGTCCCCCTACCCAAGGAACATTGCATCCAATTTTCAAACAAATCCATCAAAGCATGTGGGAGGACGAGCATTTGAACAAGTGTGGACAGACAGACAGACAGTGACGCTGCATGATTACAATAGCTCACACCAGCATGCTGGTATGGGAGCTAAATATCAATGAGTCTTGAAACTGATATTTATCTTCTGGGTAATGAAATCTTATACCTTCGCATCAGATCTAAAAGCCATATGTCTAAATATTTAGTTTTGAGAAAATAAAGAAACCATGTTATAATTTTATAATATTTTGAATTTAAAAATGTCAAACACTACTTAAATTGATTATTTTAAGCTCTTTACATACAAAACTAACAACATGGTTTTTCCACTTCCAAAATGCCTTTTCATTAGCTTAAGCTTTGAACAATGGCTATTCATTCTCAAAAGTTTCATTAAAACTGACATGAAAAGCCTAATTGTGTCCAAGGAAAGTTCATTAAGTTCAACCATACCAACTCTAATGAGTGATATATTGAAATAATATCTCAGACTTTTCAAGGTGTGCTTACAGATTAACAAGTTGGCTGCAGGTTATCCCAAAGGCAGTAAACCTTGTAGCAGACCAAACATTTCTACAAGACATAAAAGTTACAACCAAACTATCTCAAACAGAGTCATATCAAATTTGCTACCAAACTTCAACAAGAAATTATTAAAAATACTATTAGAAGCACTAGGCTCACCAGTCTCATACAATGGTTCTATGGAAATTTGGGGTCATGTTACCTGTGAGCTGTTTAGAGTATAACAAAGTGCTTTGAGTTCTTGATACAAGTTGAGTTGTTGATACAAGTCAATATGAGTGTATGTTTGTCATATCAATTTGCACCATACCTCACCAAAGAGTTAGAGCAGCTTTCAAATCCAACCCTTTACATCTTTGCATTCTGTCTTGGCACTCTGAAACATGTTTCTGTCAAATCTTTATTTTTTACTTAGTGGATGCAATTGCAACTTCAATACGAAGGCTAAACCTCAGTAAAACCTACTAACTATATATCATAGGTTTCAAAATATGTCATGTCTTCAGGTAAACTGCAATGAAGGTCATCCCTCAAGTCAATGTTTGCCACTCCTACCCCCCCCCCCCACACACACACACACACACTCTACTGTGCAAAGCTACACATGCAGTTCACAGGAGCACTACCCACTCACAAATTTTTACCCCCAACATGTTTGCATGTTTCCCCCTCCTTACTTTTGAAACCCTGGCCATGCCACTGCATGTCATCGAAGAGCACACATTACATACTGAGAAACTTTTGCTGTCTATCAATGCAGGGTCACTTCTACACCTGAACAAACAAGTCATTTCTTTCAACTTGGGAAACCTTCTCTTAGCATACAACTGCAATTACCAGAATGAGAGATGAAGGCTTGGAACAAGCAGAGCAGTCTCTTTCAATTAATGAAGGTATATTGTCTAAAGTCTCTAATATGATTTGTGGTAATGGACTTAATGACACTCTGAAAGCAAGCCAGAACACCTCCTCCCCACTCTAGGTACTAAACAGACAGCAAATTATACTTCTTAATGGCATTCCTTTTGCTTGCTTTAAATACACAATATAACTCATGCATGTGTTGGGAACTGACACATGAAAGTGGCTGGCTATTGTCTCATCTTTTTAAAGGGATGTGGCTGACATCCCACAGATGCATATGCTCTCCTGTTTTCTTAAGAAGACTGAAATGAATAGAGAACTGATAACTCTTTAAGGGTGCAAGTACAGTCAATAATAAACATTCTAGAGTGAAGGGAAAATATGATTACATTAAAATTTCAAGATTATCATAAAAATTTATAAATTTTCCCTTACTCATTGTGACAATGACTAGTATCACAAAGAAAGAATACAAAGAAGTTGTTTGTGAAGTGAGAAGTTAACAATGACAGGACAAAACTTGTAAAAGAAATACTTCAAGCTAGAAATCCAGTAATATGAGAGAGGTATGTAGGTGATTATGTAATAAAAACTTTAATTTTACTGTTTACTGCATATGTGAATATTGGGCATTGAAGCCTTTCAGGTTACTTTGTTATGTTGCTAATTGGTTCAAAAAGCATGGCAGTTGAAATTTTCATAACACCTGCAAAATCATGAAGAGAACAGGAAGGAATGTGGGGTAGGGGAGATAAGGCATGTTTTCAGCTTCTTTTCTTCCAGGCTCACATCACATTTTCATAAAGAAAAGCATTTTCATATGATACTCAATTACCACTTCCCTAGAAATCCCATCAAAATATGTCCAGACTTTCAAACTCTTGCCACCACCCCAAACTCTGATGGTTGCTAACAGTCCTGGCAGAACATCACACTGATGAACCCACCATTACTTGTTTAAACTTGTCTTGCAATGCCAGATACAACGCGCCCTTACCGACGTACACAAAGCACACCTCAAAACTGTTTCAGGCTACACAAAGGTACTTGTAAGCGAATGGTACTTAATAATTTGTTCTTACTGTAAATGATGCAGCGGCAGCATATACCATACCACTCTCCCCCTGCCCCCAACCCCCTCTCCCTCCTCCTTTGCCATACTTCATAGCAATAATGAGCAGTACCATCTTACCAACATCACCATTTAACTTTAACGGTCTTCTTCGTACCATAATCACCTACCTTTTGTATAATGACTAACATATTTTTACTCCTAAGTATGGGACAAACTGACAAACTTTCATTTTACATAACCTATACTGAGAACTGAAATTTCACTTGTGGGTTTGGAGGCAACTACAAATTATTCTTCATTGATATAAAATATGAAGTGCAGTGATTCCCAGCAGTGTGCCAGTAAGATACTACTGAGGATGGTGGTAAAATTAAGATATTTATGTAAAGGTAATTCATGTTACAACAGAAATTTCAAATGCAAAACTAGCATAGTTTTTGACGAGATCATTCTTTCCTCGGAGGAGGCCCAGGTTTATGCCCTCATTTCAGCAAATGAAAATAACTTGGGTGATCTAAGCATGGAAGTACTTACCTCTGACATAGTACTTCCAAGATTTAAGAATCATACCAAAATGTGAAAGGAAATTAGTGAGGTCCTTTACAGCCACATGAAAACATGAAATGAGAGATTACAAATAATTATTCTTACAAAACAATTTCACCTTATCTCAACAAATGTTGTCTACTATACTACTAGAGCTTCTCCTGCTACATATTCCTTTAAAAACAAACCCTCTTCTTTCATGATAGTAACATTTGTCTCTCATGTCAAAGACGAGGAGGATGACTGTCTTCCTGAGTTGCATCACTTAATAATGTAAACAACAAATCTGATTTAATTCCCCAAAACTGCAAATGCCATCACTGGCAGAATGACAGAAGGGGGATTTATGCCTTAGATATGCAAATTGACGATACACAGTTCCTCCATTTTCAAGATAACTGTCTTGTTTGTCTTCCAGTGTTTTGAGAACATGGGACTTTACAAAATGGGATTACTAGTGGATTACTCAATCATGTTCATTAACTTCAACTTTTAATACATCTGTCTTTCACCCTAGGTCAATATCTGGGCCATGTAAATAACTAACTCTGGTAGAAACTGATGGAACCAGAACAAGCCTTTATGTAAATCTGTTCCATTTTATGTCACCACGAGCCTCCACATGTTAAATCCATTTTTGCCTAATACTACTTTCTTTCTAATGAAAAACAGCAGTGGATTGTGACTGATCACGCTGGTAATTGCCAAAATGAACGATTAACAACTGCATGTGGAAATTCAATTAGCTAAATGAAATTCTGTAATTTCAAGGAAGGTAAAAAAGGAAAAAGTGAGGAAAAGAAAAATATAGATGAAATGGGAAAGACAGCTCCTTGAAAGATAGACTAGCCTTGTTAAAAGTGAAATAAGATAGCGTGATAAACAAATGTGGTAAAGACATTGTCACCTGGCTAATGTATTTGACAGAGAACATGGAGAGAGGACATGTTTGACCTTCCAATCTCAGAGGAGCAGGAGGTGTCTGTATGTGAAACAGAGGACGAAGATAACCGGGAGTTTCCTGATCAACATAGTAGACTGATGGGCATGCCAGACCAGGACAATATGCTGCAGTGAGGGCTAAGGTGGATCTGCTACTTGGTTACATACTAATATAATGCATGACATCATGGGGTTTTTTCTTGAAAGACCTGAAACTACCTAAACAAAAAAAACAAAAAAAAAAAAATACCAAGGACACTTCTCTCAGGGTATGAGTATAAAGTGAATACCATAACAACATATTTAGAAAATGTCTTTTCAAAGTTTGGGTATTCTTCATTTTTTTTAATAGAGGAAAGACAGTGATTATACAATGCCTTGAGTTTCTACACTGGTAAGAAAAATGAAGCCATCCTCACAAGTAACACCTAAATCTTCCAAACGGTATAATTAAGAATGATATCCATAGTGTTTGGAGAATATAAAACAGTCAAAATGTCATCTGGCACAAGTTCACTTTAGACTATGAGACAGTCTAAAAGTGAGTCTTTATAAAATTAGACTAAATTTTCCCATCGCATTTTCTTTCTTTTTTTTTTGTTTCACTCAATTTTTTACAACATGTTGTAGAGGAAAAGGTTTTCCAAGTGGACTGAAAGATTGTTAATGTAGCTGCAAGTGTGTTGCACGGGGATATCAGTTTGCATGCAGTACAAGTTAATTCTCAAATTTGATAAAACAAATAGAGTATCACTGGGTATGTGAGCTGGCATCTCTGTGTTATTGTTAACAAACATTGTTCAGCAATGTCACACTTTTCGCCTATATGACAGTCCATGTGACTACTTGGTGAATTTAAAGAGAAGTAATTGCATAAAACTGAATGTTCACATACTAACATAGAACAAACATGGTATGGAATAGTAATTCATAAGGTTAGTAATGTATTTAATCACATTTCCACAGCTAAAGAGAAAATACAACTTATTCTGACAGCACTGTATTTGCTAATATGGATTTTCATGAAGTTTTCTTTCAGGAGGCAATTTGCAGTGCAATATCCATAAGTGCAAGACTTAAACTACAGCAACCATTAATATCCAGCTCACATCAATATCAGTGTGTCCATAGATGGAAAACTGGCTGGGTTGTCCCGTCTTCCTTTTAAGCAATGTACACAACTTCATTACTGGCAAAAACTTGATCTTGAATGTGCCATTTAGCATAGCTGGCCAAAAAGCAGGAGAAATTAACTTGTAACTAACTTTGACAGTGAAGTACTCTCTAAGTAATGGATTCATGTCTCGTAAAGCTTGGAAGGGTTTCTGTTTAATAACCTCATATGTGACTTTTCATGCCATTAATTAACAAATGGCTACAGCTTTGTTCAATGTTTGTTCAAAGAGGGAATGAAACCTGACACACCATCACTTCCATAAAAACAGTCACTTCATATAAAATTAATCCTCATAACATACAGACATGACATTCTCATGCCAACTATATTCCCCCATTGTCATAAAAATAAGATTCTTGTTTATTTTAGTAAAGGTACACCGATTGGGGTTAAGAGTAGGCCTTGTCATTTACCCCACTTGTCTCTTTCCATTGGAAACACTGCCTTTAGAATTACAAGAGTTTTTCAAATGTTGCAGGTTTTAAATCATAAATTTGTATTGGATAGGGTAAGTACAGGGAGACAATGAGCAGACAAGCTCAACTTTTCAAACATTGCCATGCTTGACAATGTGCAGATCAATCCTTTGAATTGCAGAGGAAAGTAATTACATCAGGAATGACGGCAGTAGACAGCCAGTAAATAATACACAATGTTTCAGATACAACCCTGGTCCCACAAAATTGCCATCAGGAGAAAATAGATTAGTGTGCTAAAAGGGGTTACATGTAACTTATTTGTGCAACATCAATAGGAACAAATAAACAACATCACAGGGTCTGGGATATCTACCAAAGTTTAAGTATCTTTCAACAGCATTTCACTGACAAATAGTCAAACATTTCAAAAGAAAAGGTAGCTGCAAGTAAATCATTACTACATCAAATTCGTAGTTAGATAGGAAAAGATACAGGATTATAAAATTTGCTGTTCATTACGTTGTTACATTAAAGGCACGCTTCATTCAAATTAACTGAATTTCAAAGATGGGTGTTATAATGTAGGAAGTATGGTAGGGTGTGGCACAGGAGCACAAATTCACTAATGAGAAACAGAGGGTATCTATGACACAACTCAAATCAACTCAACGACTGCAATGACAGAACGTAATACAAGCATACTCACAGAACAAACATAATAAAATAGTATTTAACGTAAGAACTTGAATTTATCCAATGTATTGCACACCTGGCTTCTTAGCCAGAGATATAACAATGGGCTGCTGTTAGTCTGGGTAACTGCTCTCTTTGGCTTTTGCCACACTGGACCACCACCCTGCAAACATGCAGATATTGGTTCTTTTTTCATAACGAGCTGAAGAAAAAAAATACACAGCTATTGGGCAAATTTCCTTGTCAGAGACTATCCAAATTTTCCAAAATAGGTATTGTTCTCAACCTATCCTCCTTAGCATCCCCAAGACAAGCTACAAAGCCAAAAGGCCCAGTCACTCCTTGCCATATGATATATTGTAACCAACATGAATAGCTCACATGACAAGCATGAGATCCCACAGTTATCCTACTTGAGACATCATGTTAACAAGATCAAAACCTTTTGAAATCTTGTGACCCAAAATGACCTTTCACATCCACTTAAAATATGAGGGATCACCTACCCTACATGGCCATCAACATGGTAAATATGAACAATTCACAGGCTAAGTATGAGATCCTCACAGTTATCCTCCTTAAAATATCATGTTTACAAGGTTTTGACCTTTTGTGACCCCAAATAACCTTTGACCTCCACGAAAAATTATGGGGATTACCTACTGAATATGGGCAATCCACATGCTAAGTATGAGATCCCTCACAGTTAACCTTCTTAAGATATAGTGTTTACAAGATTCTGCCCTTTTTACCTCTGGTGACCCTAAATGGCCTTTGACTGCCACGAAAAACAAGGATCATCTACTCAATATGGGCAATCCACATGCCAAGTATGAGATCCCTCACATTTATTCTTTTGGAGATATTGTGTTTACAAGCAATTTCCAAGGTATTTACCATTTGACCTCTGGCAACCCCAAATGACCTTTGACCTCCACCAAAAACGTTAGGGATCATCAACTTAATAAGGGCAATCTACATGCCAAGTATGAGATCCTCAGAGTTACCGTTCTTGAGATATTGTGTTTACAAGCAGGGTCACACACATACATACACATTTTTTTCACAGACTTATCGAGGACTGTTGTTATCTTCATTGTGTTTGCTTCTTTAATCCTAACTTTAACAATAGACTGTCTATTGTTTAACTTATGAGGACCTGAGAAATCTATTGAATTCCCTTTAAAGGACCTAGAAATCCATTGTTTAGGTCCTCAGTCTGACAGCCAAACAAACCTATGCACACACACACACACTCACACAACTTCACCATCGCAAAGATTCCTTGCCTGCCTTTGGCAAGGAATCAAAATGCCTACAGTAGTTGATTGCCGAGTATCTACATACTCTGTTTGCTTCCTTTGTCATGGGACTCTGAAGAAGTATTAAACTAATGCCAGCAAATAGCCTACAATGTAGGCTACTCCACATCTGCCACCTTTGAGTGCACAGTTTGAATTTGACCACTTTTATTTTTAATCAAAGTGACGTCACCAATCGTCACTGTACCTGGCATTATGACTGGCTGTTTTTAATGATGTACAGAATAGTGAGTTGACACTGAGCCAATGAAACTACCCTTTAGGATCGAGCTAGGTGCTGAATGTAGTAAATGAGATTGAAGATGGGGGATACGAGTTAATTTCACTGGGGGCCGACTTTCTATTTGGATAATGCCAATTGACCTGATGCGTCACATATAGCTTAACATGATGCATAACCATTGCAAACCTATCAAGGTACCTTCATATGTGGTTTTATATGGCTTCATGTAGTCAGTTATTCATGTCTTTTGTTGGCCAGATAATTCTAGATGTAAAGCTAGGGTTGGGGTTTGAGTTTACTGCCCTTCCATGTGTAATGTCAAATGACTTTCTCACCATTTATCACACATTATGTGCAACTTTGGTATATAGAACGGATGACAGCAAAAGTCTGGAGGCAAAATCTTCAAAATTTTCCCATGATATTTAGGAGATCAGAGGCTAATTACCCACTTAAACATTTAATTCAAATACACATGAAACCCTCAGTTTCAGTTTTGATAAGCAATGTGATGTCTGAAGATTGTCAATTGCTTATAAATACCTGTGCATGCATATTGCATTAACTATCTTTTCTGTATGGCCAGGCAGTTATTATTGACTCCAGGCTGTCAGGACTTAACGAACAAATTTTTGAAGTAGTCAACGAGGTTAAAAAGTTGTCAGAAACTGAGTCAAGTGATCAAAAATCAGTCACATCTTGTTGACTATGGTGGTTAGTCGATTTAGACACTTTTGACTAATTTGTATTTACAGTACAAAGTTTGGGATTAATACATGAAGCAAATTATTGATAGGCTAGTACTTCACGGGGTATTTATTCATGACTGTCTTCTTGCACAAAACCCAGTCAGTTTACCTTTCTTTTTGTTAGTTGTAAGCTGCTGCTGCTTGTAACTTAGTCCTAAGGTTGTAGTGTTACAGCATACTCACTGTAATAGAAATATTCTGTCTAGGTGATACACAGCAGCTTTCACTGTTTCACTTCAGCCTTGTTAATTAAATAATGTCAGTCATAACTACTGCAATTATTGAACTCAGCAAACCAAATATATTTTGAGACTAGGATTATCTACTTTCAAGCTGCAGTGTTTTAAGCTACTTAAATTAGTCACCAAGACAAAGATAAAATCAACTGCTGCATACTGTATGCTGTGATGGTATAGTTACAGTAGTCTACATCTCGGCCGATGTGAACAACAGCTGACCAGTAACTTTAGAGTACTTGGAAAGGCCTTATGGGTAAAACTCCATGCTCAAATTCATGGGAGTGTTATCTTTTTGCCAAGTAATAGTTAGTGTGGGTCTATCAAATGGTATTGACATGCTAACATTAATTAGTAGGAACACTTTATAAAACAGCATCGAAGGTATAACTTATGGTATGTACTGTGCAAACATACTGTTGGTCAACAAGTCTAGGCTGTCCAAGTGCACTGTGAAGGACTACAATGCTGCCAATGCATATCATTTTGATTGAACAACAAACTGTTTTTCACATCTGGGGTTTTGGACGGACTGCACAGCTACTACAGTAAGATTAAAAAAGCCCTTTTGTGGTAATTATGAATCGATTTTGGTACAGGAACTCTTCAAAATATACCTAAATAGTAATTACTAAGAAGCAAAATAATGCCTTTCACATCCTCTTTAATGCAGACCACATCATCTCTGTTCCAATGAGCAGATTAAAGATAACATTTTCTTACTCTTCCAGAACATATGAACTTTATCCTTGATTCATAACTTTAACATAAAGTTGTAAACTGCCTCCCTTTCTCAATATACAGTAATGATGTTCCTTTGTTATTTCATTGCAGAATCTTACATGCTTCAAAGCATGTTTAGTTCACAAACTCTCAAAGACTCCATTCAGCCAGGGTTTTGCTTCCTATCAAAATGCAAGTTTAGTCACCATAGTTGACGCATGAATTGGCAGTAATTAATGAGCACAACTGACTTCTGTAAATAACATTTCACTGCTTCTAACCTGACGCCCTGGACGGGTTCTGCCAGTGAAGAGAAAATAAAGTAGATGCATGTTATAAATTGGGGACAGATTGCTAGCTCTGATTTCCTCTGTTGGTTATCAACTGAAAGGTTATTTATGGTTGAAGTTAACTCTAGAAATATCAACACAGGCAGCTGTTCCTCATATTCATTTTTTTTTCACTGATCCAAGATACTCAAAGACATACATACTGCTCGTACAATCTGAACATGATGTCAGCAACTTTAGTGTCTTTATACACAAGGAAAGACATCTTCTCTTCTGCAGTTGTCTTTATACAGGAATGCCCACAATAAGTGCTGAACAATACAATACAATAAAGTTATTGTCGTACTGATTGGTATCAAACAATAGAAGAAAAGGGAGTAAGGAGAAGGTGAAGGGGCAAGTGGACAATCAGGTGAGGGTTAATGAAAAGGAATTTTCAGAATTAATGACTATGAGGAAGGGGATGGTAGAGGGGTACCAGTATTTAGAAGCTTGACTACAAATTGGTTACCTTTCATCAGTATATATACTAAACAGCAGTTGTCAAAGAAAAGAGTAGACAAAACTCAGCCCTTAAAGGTTTGGTCTAACTTCAAAATGGAATGATACTGAGTATTGCAGTAGAGGCCAATATCCCTGAGGCCAAAGGTTGTTAAAGTATGCCTTGAAGGAGAGCCTGGGTTCTTCTAAGACTAGTTTATTCATGGCTCTCTTCTGCACTGGGCAAAAAGTTTTTTCAATTATTGAAACACAAATGTAAACTATGTTCTTGTAAAATCTTACTAGAGCAAACTTATGTAAATTCACTGAATAAGTTTGACTCACATACACAGGAACTACTTTTTTTTTAAAGCAAGCAGTATATGTTACCAAGCAACAAAGAAACAAGAACAAATCTTAACAAAGATCACTGGCATTTCTTCTATTTTATCAAACCAGGCACAAAGACTCTTGTTGAAGACAGGTGAAGATGGTTAAATTAGTCAGTCTTAAAGTGATGACATCGGAATTCAAACACAGGCTCCCAATGAATTCTTTGTTGAAGCAGTGGGAAGGAGCTGCCTAGTTCTTGATTTGAAACATATTTTTAATATCCTATGTTACCACCTTTTTGTGTAGGATAGATTCACTTAAATTAGCATAAAGGATATCTTTCAGGGCCTTCACACCACTTAAAGAAGTCTTTGGCAGGTTCCTTATCCCTTTTACCACATGAGGATTGAGAATTTAGACATCTGATAAACCTTTTGGATTATTCTCACTTCATGAAAGTACAGCTTATTATGGAGGAAATGCATAATTACCTATGTACATCCAAACAAGATGGGCATACTAGTTAGACAAATTGGAACACTTAGGAAGTTACACATTCAGGGTTTGGAAAACAGAGGATCAAGTATGGTTTTTACTAACGAAGTCCAAGTAGGGGGTTGGAGTATTGGTTCAATTTGTAATTTAAATGCTATTATTTTGTTAAGATATAATAACATGATTATGCTATAAACAAGTTATAAATGTGGGTTTTACACAATATCCTTACTGTGCTAGCTATTTTGCCGGATGCTTATTATGAGTATGTAAATGAAGATCTGCAAGAAGAGGCACTCAGTGATGTACTGTAGCTGTAATTTGTGCACTGAGGGTGGTCCTTGAGTTTGATGCCCACAGTGGGAAAATACTTATATATCAAACTAGTGTCACCCAGGTTGGACTGCCCCTTTTCCTACCCCTCCCCCTCCATCTTTCTAAACTGTGTTTATATTTGGTAATCAGTAAATGCTCGCTTCTTTACATGTGCATAAATAAAGTAGCATAGCACCAATGAGTGCTATCACTAATGGGTAAAACTGATTAACAGGCACTGCACAGAATTAATACCCTCTACCCTCAAGCCATTTACGAGGTTTTCACAGTTTTATCGGCAGTGACCTCAAATGACCTCAACCAAAAACAATAGGGTTCTTCCTCTCAACACGACAAATCTATATACCAAATATGAAAAGTGCCAGTCATTGCTACCTCACTCTCCATGAAGCTTACTCCAATTTGGTTCAACTACAAAAATTGGTTGTGCTAGCATGAATCCCTAGTCATGTGGGCATACAAGGAAATGAAAAAGTCGATGCACTTGCTAAAGAAGCCCTACAGATGGACGTCACCAATCTCTA
>WURT03000028.1:1041287-1053248 GCA_009936505.3 Holothuria glaberrima
CAATTTCCCGAAGTGCCTTTTTCATACCTGATCTTTCTCTCAAGCTCAAAGAAAAATAATAATAATAATAATAATAATAATAACATAAGAGACAGTTTAACAACAAGGTAATTTCGGTCACCCCATCCGTCATTTGTCCATTTACCTCCAAAGCCACATGTCGCAGATATTAGAGTGTTTACGCTTACGTCACTGGTTGGCATTGGTTGGCATAGAGCATGCGCAAGAACACATGCATGTACGTTAGGTGTTGCGCGTGTAAACGCTTGTGCGATTGCACGAAGAAAGTAGACGAATTGGAATCTACCTTTCATTGTGACGACAGTGTGAGCGCGCCTCACCAACTCTTTTGACGCCCGACCGTGATGACATTTGTTTGTAAACACTGAATGAGTCTATATGAAATCATGGTTCCTTTGCTGTAAATGCGGTTTGTGTGTAATTTTCGTTTAGCACGGTCAAAGTTAAGTAATATCATGAGAGGCATACTTGTCTAGTGAACATATGTGGTGTTCTGGTACTTTCAAAAGTGATAAAAATCACGTAGATGTCACCTCGTACTGGTTACCAGCCACAGATATCCTATATACATTGAAAATGATAAACTGATTAATGTCGCCGTGAACCAGCAATCTATTCTTTTATAAGTAGCGGTAGTTCTGATATTTCCAAACCCTAAATGAAAGTTGCTCTTCTTGAAAACCAAACAAGCAAAGGCAAACATACTGAAAATGCTGTAAATTTCATCGTTCAAATTATGATGTGAAGGCCCTCCACACCTCGGGACCCTATTATCGTTCCCTTTTACCAACGTGTCTGGGGAAGTCCCCGAATCCCACCAAGACGTATTTTTATGCGAGGTTTTTGTCCTGATGAAAGAACCTCACTGAGATGCACGAGACAGAAGATGCAGGCTATACAGCACCATTCAAGCTGACTTCAAACAACATTTTTTAGCCAGATTTTTGGCAAAAACTTGGGCAATTTTCTCGGATAATCAAGGTGTTTCTCGGGCTTTGTCACCCATAGAAATAATATCCTATACGCCTACGATGACCCCATTTTCTCTAACACCCTTGACCGATTAAGAATCATTCTTACCTGAACTGCATTTTTACTAAACAAATTTTCAAATTTACTCTTTTTGTTACAGGAAAAATAGTCGGACACTTTTCTCCCATTTCAATTAGCTTTGTTAGGATACTTTTGAGCATTTTAATATTCTGCTGTCTCTTGAAACTAAACTGTAGTTACTTTTGTTCCAATGTAAGGAATTACCGACATTAAGAAGAATTCGATATAGCTAATAAAATCATACGTTTGATTCATCAAATAAAGATAGGCCTACCGAAGGCCTACATGTTGCATTATACATAAATGGACATATGGTGTATTGACGATGCGCTGGGCACCGTATAAACAACTGGGCTCCAGTGCACGAATCCGGATTTGGCTAACTAAATGCCGATCTCGAGTGCGTTTTAGACTAGAATTGGCTCGGAATAGAAGGTTCCCGGGAATCAAAATAAGTCCGGAATGTGATGTAACTGACACCGGACTCGGAGTTCATACCAGCCAAGTTCTCATACATGAAAGTTACTTTAAATATGTTTAAAGTTCCATTGTTACTCGTTTACAATGTACATACGTAAAGTATTGTCACAAACATTTCAAATACTGAGGAGACCAGACGATGGAAATGAGTACAAACGATGACCTTATTAATGGTGGACATGAACATTAGAGTAAAGCACATGTATGCTTGATATCATTGGCAAATAGATGGATCACCTAATAAGCGTCACTGGAATTAGAACTGGCTAGATCTGGAGGGGTACGTAACAGACTTAGAACTGGCCCCAAAATTCGGGGATCTGGAAAAGGAGTTAGTTCCCACTCTGGTAGGGTGGACTCGGGTTCAGCCCTTAAGTCTCAAAAGGCAATAATTAAAACATGCAAATTAAGCCAAATATTTGACTGTATGCAGACCAAAACGTTTCTCACAGTGCATTATCGCCATGTACTAAAATAAGTTTAGCGTTCGTTGGTTACCCTTAGTTTACTAACTGACACATGGAAAGTTTACCGGAAGACCGTTCAGTATTTTTCAATGATTTTCTCTCAAAGAAACGGTCTAATTGATGATAAGCAAGATTAGACATAAAATGATTAACGTTTAAACTTAGTTGTACGAGTGATGATGGAGTATGTACGGACACATCTCTCAAATACCTCTCAATCGACAGTCAAGTGGGCCTGCATGCCTACAGCATGTGCATCAAATGTGAAATTTTTATCAATCGTGAATTAAACTTGATGTTGGTAGGAACGACTTCTATAACAGAGATGAATGATTAAAATATCGAAAATAACAAAGCTACCAAAGTGCCATCAATTTGAAAAATCTCCGTAATACTACTTTAAAGGGAGATGGCAGCCGTCCCAAGTTTATTTTCAAAAGTTTTCTAAACCTTACAAATCTCCTCTTATTTCACTCACAAGTACGGTACCTTTCATTTTATTTCTGTATACAAACACTGAATATTGAAGGTAAACCAAGGAGCTTTTCTGCATGATTTTAACAACTGAGTAACAAACATATTGTCACATGATTGATAACAGTCATTCCTGAAGTAGGATGACGGGGCACACTCATTCAAATTGTGGGGCTGCATTTTCCCTTTGGAAAATGCAATTTGTGGTTATTTTGACTATTTATAACGGGGGAGTAACGACCAAATGTAACGCCGTTACAGTTTCTTCTACGAAGAAATTATTGTAACTAGTCACTTGCTGCGTAACGGAAATGCAAATGTAACTCGTTACAAGGCTCCATTACACTCGTTGTAACTCGTTACAATAACGGCGTTACTTGTAACCTGTTACTTCCCAACCCTGATTATATCGTGTTTGTTTCCCCCTCCACTATCTTACAGTTAGTTTGTTCATATTTTTACCCACTTATTGTCCCTAAACAACCAAGCTATGAAAAATTCATATCATGAAATAATGTAAATACCTTACAAACGACAGTGGTATTAACGAAAAAAGAAAAGCGCTCGAGAATGATAGCAGATTGCAAACAATTTGTGATAGAACACAAACATGTCCGTCAGCCATTTGAAAAGACGTACTCACCATGCATGCAAGTATCAAAACAAAAATTTAAAAGTTGTATGCCTTTTGCATCATTTTAAATCTTGATCGCGGAAATCCTACACGGGCATTTAAAAAAATTATGCCCTTCGTGACCGTGTAACAGAGTAAAGGAATTTATTTCGGAAACTTGATCTGAACAATAATCAGGTACCCCTTGTGTATGGCGAGCTGCTTCTCTGTTCTTTTCTCAGGTTGTTACCATTTGTAAGGCTTTCCGACGAAATGGAACTTGGAAAATTTCAAGGGCAGCCTTCCATAATGGGGCCTGGCCTATTTCCCCGCCTAACTCCAACTTACCCTTATATCAACGACTCCAATATTTGGGAACAAATGTGGGCCAGTCCTGTTTTAATTAGTATTCGAATTCATGAGTAGCTCTTTTTTTAAAATGTGATAAAATTTCTGCCACTGAAGTGTTAAATTCATGCAGGATAACTTTTTGTTTTACCTTTGACATGCATTGTCTGTATTCTGAAGCATTATGAAAGTGAGGCTACATATGATGGAAGGAGAACTGGAGTTTGGTACGGTTCTTGACTGGTTTTGCCCCTATTAAACATTGTCATTCCCACTATGCTGATTTATGTATGGTTGGTTTACCTATGTGATAATATTGTTGTTTCTCAATTACTAAAGTAAAAAAAGATACATCCTTGATATTTTTCACATGCAACATGTGACATCAAGAAAGATACACGTGAGGGAAACGACGGGGCATTTGAATACGTTACCTGGCTTCGGTGCCTTCTTAATACGATGGGAATCTGACAAATGTAAATGCATTGCAGAGCATGTTAAGTTGAAAACCTCTCAATAGGAGGGAGAACCCCAAGTTTCTTCACTAGCTCCTAGTTAACATGTAGCTGTTCCTCAGTCGTTATCAGTGTTGTAGTCGGGGCCAGCATATCCGAGACTGAGACCGAGACTAGAGGGTGTCGAGACCAAGACCGAGACCAGGAGCAGAACCTCGAGACCGAGACCGAGACCAACAAGGTTTGGGACTGAGACCGAGATCGTATGTATTACATACCGTATTGTATAGGAAAATGAAACATACCGCCCAACTTTCTGAATACTTTTTACCTGACTTTATTACCTTATGCCATACAAACGACCTATAACACCAAGAGTGCATCAGCTCATTGATATATACATTTTCTATTATCATATGCCAAACATAGTTGACATAATTAATAATCATGTACTCTTTTGATGTGGTCCTTCTCTTTAAATCGGAGACAGTCAGTGCTATCAGTGTTCAGTGTTGATGAAGTTGGTGACAATTAATGCATCATAGTGAGTTTGTCCAACCCACAGAAAAATGAGTCACAAAACTCTAGTTAGTGTCAACTTTTCCTTCTGACCAAACATGACCATGGAGTACCTTCATTGCACTTGAGGAACATGAGAGTCAAAGCGTATCTGCAGAGAGGTGTGCTCGATATGGGTGCATGATGATGCCACCCCTGCTGAAGATCCCGGCTCCACGGGTGCCGAGAAAGCCGGGACAGACAGAACTTTGTAAGCCAGTCCTACACAGGCTCGGAGGTCCGTCACCCCGCATGTCCTGCCAGACCTGTGTGGCCAAATTTTTTGCATTAATTTTGAATTGTTTCCCACCTAAGAAAGAATTCTGGTCGATAACTTAAGATATTTATATATGGAACTGGGTATAGTAGTTCACTCTATTTTTTCCGATAGCCAAATGATCATTAGTATAGCCAGATTGAGTTACACATGGCATAAAATGGCTAACAGGTAATCCCGAAGAGCTGGAAATGGGTAGCACTGAACAAACAACAACAGGGACCGCGAAGACGGGGGGGGGGGGCAACGGGGGCTTTAGCCCCCGCACTTTTTCTGCCATGGGCATTTTGGGCCGCCTTTAACTACTTTTATTATATTGTACATATTGGGCGGCTTCGATGATTAGCCCCCGCACTTCAAAATTGGCTCTGCGGCCCCTGAACAAGAAGGGGTTAACACATTCAATGAACAGACTGACACTGTTCTGCCAGCATTGTGATTATACTGAGTAACCTGACCTGTGTGCTAATGCCTTGTGCACTGTAATCCACATTGACCAAGTTAAAGACCCATTCACTAGCTCACAGAAGAAAGTTCAACCCATAATAGATATATTGTATGGACTAGCTGGGTGAATGATTCTTCACAATAACATGTCTTTTCGAGAGTTAAAATTACTTAAAAATAAATGAGTTAATTTAAAAAAAATGAAAAAAGACCAGTGTTTTTGACGGTCTCGAAGCGAGACCAGAAAAATTTCCGAGACCGCAAGAGTCCAAGACCGCGACCACAGGGTGTCGAGACCGAGACCTTGAAAAACCGGTCTCGAGTACTACAACACTGGTCGTTATCTCATCCAATAGAATCCTCTTTTGCCTTCCTTGTGCAGGGAATTTACTAGAACTGAACCGAGTCAGAACCATGTATACTTCTCTGAACCGAGTTAGAGTACGGTACTCTAAACCGAGTTAGGATTTCTGTATAAAGAAACTCTAAACCGATACGGAGCCAGTCTAATATATAGCTCTGAAACGAGTCGGAGCCATCCTAATGTATGGCTCTGAAACATATGGCTCTGAAACGCGGCTCTGAAACGAGTCAGAGCCGTATATCTGAATATACGGCTCTGAAACGAGTATTGTAAGGGCGCCCTCTTTAAGGAAAGTTCTGCGCGGAATCTTACATCAACAGTGCAAGCTGTGGATTTTCTGTAATCTGCAGTAGCAAAGTCCTGGACTCTTTGCAATATTACGTTGTAAGGGACAAAATGTATTGCAATTGTTGGCCCTTAGTCCCTCTTCCATTATTCCTTTCTCAGCCTGACAAGAGGAAGGGGTGAAATATATAGTGCCATGAAACGCAGTCCTGGACACACTAAATCGATCAGCATGGTGATGTAACATGAGTCACGTTATGTCCTTAGCAGCCGACAGTTAATCGATTCCAAAGATATCAGTCTGCCATACAGCCTGCACGCTACCAAGGAGAGTACGTGGGGCAACTCACCCGGCGAGTAAAGAATGGTAGGACTGCATACAGTTGGTATTATTGAAAACCACAAAAAAGTACCCTTTAATCCTGTTTTGAGTGCAAGAAGGTGTACACAATGGCGATGATAGAAGTGGAATCGACTCTCATCTTCATAAACACTTATAGCCATGGCATGAATTACAATTGGGGAAGCTAAACCTAGTGCAAATTTGTTACAATAAGTACTGAGAACAGTCCGCTTCGGCCAGGCTTTTCTGGCTCTTGGATGAGCCAAACTGCTGGTGAACTTCTGTTTCGTTCGGTAGATGGGAATTGACCATACAACGGTGAAAGATCGTTCCCCTAGTTGGAGAGCCAACTGAATACCTGATGAAGGTCCATTTTGGCGTCATGCAACACTACCGATGCGCACGTGCAATTATACCTTCATTTCTTAATATACATAAATGAGACCACAACGGTGATAAATAAGCCAAAGCGTACACAAACTTGGGTTACCCACTGTGAGTAAAAATCTAGAATTCCTCTGCATCAATGAAATCGAATGAAAACTCCTGTAACGCCTGTTTAGCTTGAGGACACAATATTGTTTGGATTAGGCCGCACAGCCCGACATTTCGTCGCCCCCTGACTGACGTCATCCTTTTGGCTTCTGTGTTTACTTGCGACTTCACGACTAGTATTCATACACATAAACAACATACATCCTAGATGTCTAACCACTGTGACTTTAAAACAAATCAAAATTCCAAAGTGTTCAATTCAGGGTGGCTTTTAAAGTAAATAGAGCAACACTGTTGAACTTTTCTGATCAAACTGTTGTTGTTTTGGAGAAAAACGGATGAATACAGTCAAACTGCATCGTCTATATTACCAATGCACGGTCTTCCTGTCGCCACCAAAATAAGTGTAATTTGTACCGTACGAGTGCTCCAGTTTAGCAGAGTGTCAACCAACTTGGCATTGATGAGTGGTGAGTATTTACGAAAGGCTTCGCGTGTTAGTGCAGTGTACGTGTTTCTTTACATTTTGAACTTTTTTGTTTCGTCTATTTTCACGATGGAAGTATTTTTTTTGCTAGTTTCAAGAATTTATCAAGTGAAAGTGAGTCATGGTGCGCCATCTTTGTTGATTGTTGTGTATACTACTACTATTGTATATCGTGTGTGTACCCCACTTGGAGACCTAGGCCTAGGCTGTCTTCAGATGTACGAGTACGAGGCCAACTGAAGTGCATTGCTGGCTTACCAACACCAACACTGATTTAGGCTAACCGTAACACTAGGCTTCCATCAGGTGTAGGCAACACGTTGTGTATGATAATTGATCGTGATGTCAGTGATAAAGACCTGGGCTAGCCAAGGTTAAGAGGTTTTAAAGATGATTTCATGCCATCATATCAGTTGTGTAACAGTTAAATTTTAATGATCATGTTCCACAAATGCGTAGGCATAGGTCTATAGGGCTAACATTAATGTTAGGTGTCATTTCATTTGACAGTTATCTTGAAAATTGATTCACTAAAGTAATGACGTTAGTGTATGCTAGTCTAACGTAACAGCCTTACTGTTAGGCTAGTAGACTAACCTAGAATTGATGAGGCCCATACCATAATGACAAGCTACCCTTGGCAATGCCTAGGTCTTAACTGTCACTGCCAGTCCAGGGTGCATTCCATGTAAAGCCGACACCGAAGTTATGTCGAGGTGTCAGCGTTCTTACGTCAAGAAAACCAAAGGTGTACACCAATAAAACCAAAGGTGTATGCCAATTGCCAAGGTGTGATTTATACCACAGAATATTACTTAGCATTGCATGCTGTATGATGATCATTCATCACACTACAAGCAAAAGGTCACACACATCCTTTCCTATTTGGTGGAAAATAATCATATTTTGTGTGGGACTCAATGGAAATTAAGTGGAAACACACTAGCCCTGCAGCACAAAATTTTATAACTGACGTATAGACTTAGAGCTACTTTGCAGTACAAAATATATAGTCATTAGGTAAGTTGAAGGCAGACGCAAGTGAATCCTCATGCCAGGCATGATTTTTTAGAAAATTTTCAGGTTGGCCATTTGGCAACCTTTAACCCCAATTTTGTAGGTCGGAAACTTTTTTTAGTTGTCCGAATGAAAATGACAAACCAAAAATGAACAATTGTATTTTATGTCTCTGCCGTAGTAAACAAACTTTTGATGTAATTTCTGTGTACTTTCTACTGATCTTTTTCCTTTTTTCATCATCACAATAAGACGTTGTTGGCCAAAAGGCCATTTCGTAACTATAGTTAGTTAGCTGTCATATCTGCTTTGTGGTCAAAAGAAAACTCTCAGAGTATCCAAACTTTGTCAAAGCTTGACTTAAATCCATTTAAAGATGGTGCCGTAACGATGTGCGCAGGTAGTGAGTTCCATATATCTATGCTATGCTGAGTGGAGGATCTGTCTTACATTTTTATTACAACGTGGCTTACAAATCTTTAATGGATGCCATCGAGTGCCAGAATCTACTGCCCTTTGAAAAAGTGTAGTATTTCCAGCCATATCTCCAGTCAAATACTTATACATATAAATCATATCACCACGCAGCCTCCTGTATCTAAGACAAGGCAAATTCAATCTGCGTAATCTTTCAGGATAAGAAACAACCTTTAGGCCAGGAACCATTTTGGTTGCCTGCCTTTGTACAGATTCAATATCATCAATGTCCTTCCAAAGGAAAGGTGACCAAGCTGGAATACCATACTCAATTAAAGGACACACCATAGACTTACCCAGCAAGAGTAAAGAACTATCCAGAAAACAGAAGGTTCTTCTAATTGTTCCAAAGACACCATTCGCTTTAGCAACAATGCCAGAAATATGGTCTCGAAAAGCTAGCTCGTTATCTACAAGAACACCGAGATCCTTTTAACATGAACTAATCTCAAGCTTATGCCTATCACCACCAGCATAATCCCCCATGGAATAAGTGAAGGATGGAACAGATTTACCTAACCTTAAAATTTGACACTTATTAGTTTGATGACGAATGACAGTATAGTACATACTGTACCATTGTCTCAATACCACTTCTCAAGGGCTGCATGGGGGACTTAAATGCCATACCTTCTTGCTGATGTTGGCCCTAGTGAACTATTTAATTTCACAAAAAATTACTTTTTATCGGACAAGCTCAAAGAGAGAATGTGGTTGTCCTGTGCGAGTTTTACCTTTCTCGGATGAGTGTTAAATTTCAGCCCTGCATGCCACAATGGTAAGTGTATGCCAACTCGAGTGATATTTCATGCCGCTAGGCCAAGCGTTTTCCTTCGTCTATGCCAGAGATCTTTGGCTTATAGTGCACAAAATGCCCATGGGCTGCCAGTGCCTAGCCCATAATGGTACTGTTAGTGTTCAATCTGTTGTCAAGCCAGTGCATCTGAATCTGGATGAATACTGCACAACAGCTCCTGGTGGGGTCAAATGTGCAGGGTGGGTGTGCACATGCACAGTCCTAGTAAGTCCTGTTGGAGCAGGAAGTTCAGAGCAGAGCAGAATCCCTTAACTTTGTGTCTTCCAGTTGCATAGTACTAAGTGGAAGGAGGTTCCAGTTTCTGACGATATGAGGGAAGAAGCTATATTTGTAGCAGTGCTTGCTAGTTTGGATTGGTACATAGCAATTGTAGAGGAACAATAGAATGCAGGGACACTCGAGGGTTATATTCGAGTATCCTGATGCGTGGATGCTAAGTCGACATTTGGGGAAATCTGTAATATGTAATAGCGTGTTGGTATAGGCCTATGCAGAAACTTTTCGGAAATTTTCTAGGCTAAGTCCTTTCCAAGCACTCCATGGGTGGATGCGTGGATGTGGAGTCAGCATTTTTACCACCAAGATAAATAAGGGCATCTTACAAGTATGGATGCCTTTTGAGATCAACATATCGTTGACCTGGAATATCTTCCTGAAGTACAAGTGGAACTTTCCATAATTTTTTTCAGGCTAGGTCCTCTGCAAGTATTTTTGGGTGGATGCTCAGATGGGGAGTCAAAAAGGAACTTTTCAAAATTTTTTAAGTCCATTCCAAGCATCCCCTGGGTGGATGCGTGGTTGTGTGGATGCAGAGTCGAAGTTGTGGCTGTTAGATAAACACGAAAGATTAAATGATAAAATGGAAATATGCATACATATAACAGGCAAGTTTAATTTGAGAACGACTTATTGCCAGGGTCCATTCCTTACTTAGACCACAAGCAGTTATCTGGTGTGGATGCGCGGATGCTTGGATGCGGAGTTAATGATTTCACCAATATCAGTCTTTGAGTGGATGTGCGGATGCTCCGATGCAGAGTCAAAGTTTAGGGTGCAAGATATACTTTACACTGTCACATCTCATCTGCATTCTGTAAAGTTTTCCTCTCAAACCTTAATTGGGTGGTTAAACATTGTAGGTGATAGACGGAGTAAAACAAAGTGTACTGTATGTAGCATAGAGGGACTAACATAGCCAAGGCCTTTCTTGAGAGGCATTAGGAATACATTTGATCATGCCGTAGGCTTAAATTTAGGGCTATCCAGCCATTTTGGAAGGCGTGAAATTGAAAATTATGACAGAATGATAAGGTGGTAAGTACTGATGGTGAAATTCAAATGTGGATGATGGCAGCCTTTAACCTTCTACTGCAAGATCATGGCTATTATTACCAGGGTGCATTCATGCACAAAATTCTGAAGGTCTGTGACTTAGACTTAGGGTATCTGTTGGTGTGGAGGCAAAAGGATCTGCATACAGCTAACCTAATTACAATATATTTTAAACCACAAACAAAGCTTAAGTCAATATATATCTCAGTTGGAAAATTTTCTGCAATGCTGTTTCCATTTTATATACATTCAGTCTCACCCACCTTTTTACTGTATGATTATTTCTTGCCAAATATGAAAGTCATGAAATGATTTTGAAGTAGCGTCTTGTATTTAGTGATATGAGAAAATTTGTAAATATGTTTTTTCCAAGTTTTGACATGCTGCAGAATGATGCCACCCTGTTAATGAAATAAGACTGTATGCTTAAGAGCATTTTAGAGAAGAAACAAAACATCGGTAGGCACTTTAGAACACAAATAATTAGGAAAAAGTTAACCTCTGTACAGCTTTTGGAGTAAGGAGATTGTTGCAGATCTACACTTGTGTCGGTTAAGTTCTCTTAAATACATGTGCTTCTTGTTAGGCAATGGAAAAAGTGTGAAGACTTGCTGAAGAAAATTACATCATATAGAAAAAAAATTCCAACCTTATGCTCGCAAATAGATTGCAGATTGTTGTAATTGTAATGTAAATATTTTTGACATTCTGGACCATGTAGAGTATTGGCGATGCTTTTCAATTGTTGTTCCTGCTGTGTTGAAGAAAGGTATTGTTACTAGTACATACAGTAATGCAGAGAGCAGTATCTCACTTGTTCGATCGCATTATGCATTTTGGGCTGAAAATTTTCAATTGGGGAGTTAGAAACTTTGTGTAGATGATCTTTGCTAATGCCAAGAACTATCACTCTAGAGTATCATCTATCTTTGCACCCTTTAGTGTAAATTGATACAGTGAACATTTTAATTGAGATTCTGAGGGCTCAGCAAATCCGTGTTGCATACACAGTACAGAAATTCAAATGTTTCAGCCAATCAGAGTTGGTGTTACATGATTGCATTGACTGGGAAATCCAATTCTACCACCTCTAGCCATCCGTTATTGAGAATCCTGCATTCTGATTGGTTAAACACTGACCTGTTATTCTG
>WURT03000028.1:1072817-1085988 GCA_009936505.3 Holothuria glaberrima
TGTATGTATGTATGTATGTATGTATGTATGTATGTATGTATGTATGTATGTATGTATGTATGTATGTATTTATGTATTTTTAGGTCAGTACTTGACTCCTTCCTCCTTCGCTCTCCAGAGGTGGTACTAGGTTGCCTGCTCAGCAGGCTGTAGGGCAAATTCCTTGTTCAGTCTACCTAAGATTAGGAATTTTGTTTTGTGTACTGTTATTGACAATCAAGTTATGTACAGGTCTGTTCATGGTAGCTCATCAGTGGTGGTGCATTGAGCCTGTATTTGTAGCAAAGTATCCCAAAGTATCCAAAAATTGAATTGTTGCCTGGATTGATTGTACAATTCAAAATGTACAGTGTTGAATGCCCATTGATTGATTACTGAAATAGTCTCTGCAGGTCATTTTCCAATACAGTAAGTACTTTTAGAAACTAAATTAAGTGCCGCAGTCAGCATGATATCAACTATGTTTGCAACCTTTAATAAATATGATGTAAAAGCTCAACCAATTATTTTAATTCCTGTGTAATTCTTTTATTATAACATTCATATAAGTTATTGGGAGTACTTTCTGTCCCCATTTGTCACATTTTGGTTGCATTAACCCCCCATAATTTCATGATTTTGAATGGAAATAAGTTGTTTCATCTATCATAAAGCATGGTGTTGATCAGCCAAATATGTTTGCCAATTGATGTAGCTCTTTCCTTCGAACACATTTTATAGATATTTGATTTTCTAATCCATTTTTGGACCCCGTTACTGTGAAACATGCCTGCCTGTAAAGTTAAAGTGGTTTGTTGTTGCTTTGCAGTGAGAAACAGATGTAAAGTGATAAATTTTCTCACTGAGTAACATCTCTTAACAAAGGAGAGGCATGATCAACAGAGGTATCTTGTTTACAAAAAGGATTAAGTGCTGCTAGTGAAAAGATAAGGTTCACTGGGGGGTGGGGGCGCTTTTTGGTTTCGATGATAAGAGAAACCTATGCATTCATGATGGTGTGTGCATATGTATGTGCATGTGTGTATGTGTGTTTGTGACACTTTTCTCAAAGATGTAAGAGTTTAGGAAATTTCCTGATTTCAGGAAATTGGGAGTCTTGAGCAAAATTTTTAGGAAATCCATTTTGCTAGACTAAAAGTTTGGCAGTGGTCAGGGTGGGTGGAATGGCCAAGGGCTGGTAAAGTTTTGGGGGATTTTTTTAATCTTTTTACAAAAAAATGTAAATTTTCTTCTGCATGAACATACTGTGTGAAAAGTTTTCTCAAAGAGTAGCTCTCCCCTTAGACCCCTGCCCTAGGCTAACAATCCTGGATAACACAGTTTCATGAAATGGACCTCTACTTTGCTTACATCTGTTTTCTGATTAACACGATATCTCAAGAAGGGAAACTCACAGTTCTCAAACTTGGTAAATAGATGCCCCATATTGAGAGGAAGAACCCTATTGTATAAAGGTCATCTGGGGTCACCAGGGGTCAAACTCTGAAAACCTTGTTAACACGATATCTCAAGTTAGGAAGCTTGGATTAATTTCATACTATGTATGTAGATGCGTTATGGTGAGAGGAAGAAACCTTTTATTTTTGGCGGGGGTCAAAGGTCATCTGGGGTCACTGGGGGTCAAACTCCAAAAACCTTGTTAAAACAATGTCTCAAGTTAAGAAGCTTGGATTAATTTCGTACTTAGTATGAAGATGCCTTTGGTAATAGGAAAAACCCTGTTGTTTTTTGTGGGGGTCAAAGGTCATCTGGGGTCACTGGGGGTCAAACTCTGAAAACATTGTTAACACAATATCTCAAGTTACGAAGCTTGGATTGATTTCATACTTAGTATGTAGATGCAGTTTGCTAAGAGGAAGAACCCTATTGTTTATGCAGGGGTTGAAGGTCATCTGGGTCACCAGAGGGCAAAATCCAAAAAGCTTGTTAAACAGGATATCTCAAGTTAGGAAGCTTGGATTGATTTCATACTTGGAATGTAGATGCGTTACGGTGCGAGGAAGAACACTTTTGTTTTTGGTGGGGGTCAAAGGTCATCTGGGGTCACCAGGGGCCAAACTCTGAGAACCTTGTTAACACGATCTCATGTTAGGAAGGTTGGATTGATTTCATACTTGGTATATAGATGCGTTTTGGTAAGAGGAAGAACCCTTTTGTTTTTTGGCGGGGGTCAAAGGTCATCAGAGGTCACCAGGTGTCAAAGTCTAAAAGCCTTGTTAACACAGTATCTCAAGGTACGAAGCTTGGATTGATTTCATACTTAGTATGTTGATGTGTTATGGTAAGGAGAACACTATTGTTTTTGGTGGTTGTCAAATTTCATCTGGGGTCACCATGGGTCAAATTCAAAATGTTAACATGATATCTTGAGGTAGGAAGGTTGCATTGATTTAATACTTAGTTTGTTGATGCGCCTTGGAAAGAGAGAACCCTCATTGGTTTTGGTGGTCACCTGGGTCAAACTCTGAGAACCTTGTTAACACCATATCTTAATGTAAGAAGCTTGGTTTTATTTTTCAGTATTCAGATGTGTTATGGTGAGACTAAGTATCCTATTAGTTTTGGTAGATGTCAAAGGTCACCTGGGGTCACCAGGGGTCAAACACTGAAAACCAAGACTTTATCTGGTGTCACCAGAGGTCAAAAAGGAAAATTACCCAAGAGTTTCCAAAATCGTAACCTGAGGTCACCACAGGTCAAAAAGCAAAATTTTCCAAGAATTCCCAAGACCTTCATCTCCGTTCACCATAGGTCAAAAAGCTAAAATTTTCAAAAATTTACAAGATCGTCATCTGGGATCTGCAATGGTCAAAATGCAAAATTTCCCAAGAATTCCCAAGATCAAATATGAACACAAAACTGTATTTTGCTGACACCTTTATATAGCATTTTACCAGTGACTGAAAGAAATGGGATAACATGGTATTATTGGGAATAAAACATTTATGCATCATCAAAACCTCAATGCATTTTTGCATTCTGGTTCTAGGGTGATTGTGGCTAAAATCGTGTATTGAATTCTAGCGTCATGGTACTCTGGATACCCCTTGTGATTTTAGATTAACTGAGAAATATGCATCACTTGACGAGTGAAGGTACCACAATCTATTTCACTCCTACTTACCTCCCCTATTACTACTATTGAACAGTCCATCTCCCACGAAGTGATCATTGGCGATGAAGGAACAAGGAATATACTCATCAAACTTCCATAAAGTGAAGGAAAACCACTCCTAGTCCTGGAGGGAGAAGGGAGGAGAATCCCAGAGCACCAAAGCCAGGTGAAAAAACACGAAAAATATAGGGCTTAACTCTATGAAGTTGACCATTCTGCTGGCAATGTAATAAGGGCCAGTTAAGATAGTTGACTTGAGGAGATGGTATAGTGCCACCTAGTTAGGAATTTCATCGCCATAGATCATTCCATGGTAGATAGACTGTCCATTAGTACTAATACTGTAGGTGAGGTAAGTAAGGCTAATAGATTCACAAAACAGGTAGGTTTTACAGTAGGTAAATCCGACATGTTTGTACACAGCTGATAGTGATAAACTTAGTAAACATGCACTTTCCCTATGAAAGCATTGACCTACAGTACCTCCATGGTGTCTTGACAGTGTTCACATATTTAGTCCTAGTTGTGGTTATGCAGTATATACTTAGTATTCTCGTATGGTGCCTGAAAACTTGATGTACAATGTTGAAAGGACACATTAAAATGATGCTAAGTACAGTAAGTGTATGGCCCATTTTCAGTGGATTGTCCCTGTCGTTTTTGGTGGAGGTCAAATGTCATTTGGGGTCACCAGGATTTCCAAGATCAAATATGAACACAAAACTGTATTTTTCCAACACCTTAATATAGCATTTTACCAGTGACTGAAAGAAATGGGATAACATGTCGTTATTGGGAATAAAACATTTATGCATCATCGAAATCTCAACACATTTTTGCATTCTGGTTCTAGGGTGATTGTGGCTAAAATCATGTATTGAATTCTAGCGTCATGGTACTCTCGATACCCCAGAGCCTGATCAAACTGCAAAATTTGAAAACATGGTATCTATGGAAGTATGAATTTCGTACTTGGTATGTCGGTATACTTCACATTAGGGTGAAGACACAGATTTGTCTAGAATGAAAGATGTGGGTTTCTATCTCTGGCATGTAATGCCAAAAATTTAAAGTAAGAAACTGATGTATGAGCATGTTATGAATTATCATTGTTTGGGTTATGCCCATGAGCTTTTGATGCTTCAATTTAAGCACAGTAAGCTCACAATTAAATTGTGTTAACTTGGAAAGACTACTAAAATTATTAATTCCCATGTGGCAAGGAATCATTAGGCCTGTATGCTCTCTGGTTTGTACAAAAATGCCACTAAGCTTAAAAGCATGTTCTGGTGACCAAGTGTGGTGTTTTCAAAAACTACAGGAATGTTTGTTGGTTTCGATGATGAGAGAAATCTATGCATTCATGATGGCGTGTGTGTATATGTATGTGGGGGTGGACCCAACATTTCATACAAGGTGAGGACATTTCCTATTCAAGATGAGGTCCTCAGGTGTCAGAACAATAGATTTCAGGGGTCCTCAGGTGTTGAACAATAGACAGTCTAATGTTAGGGTTAGGGTTAAGGAAGCAAGCACAAAGGAAAGAACAATGAGGTCCTCTCCTTGATAGGAAAAAAAACCTGTGTGTGCATGTGTATGTATATATGTGTGCATGTATGTGTGTTTGTGACTTTGCTTGTTAACACAATATCTCAAGAAGGGAAACCCTGACAGTTCTCAAACTTGGTACATAGATGCCCCATATTGAGAGGAAGAACTCTTTTGTTTTTGGGGAGGGTCAAAGGTCATCTGGGGTCACAAGGGATCGATATCTCGTTAGGAAGCTTGGATTGATTTCACATGTATAGCATGCAGATGCGTTATGGTGAGAGGAAGAACCCTATTGTTTTTTGCGGGGTCAAAGGTTATCTGGGGTCACCGGGGTCAAACTCTGAAAACAACATATCTCAAGTTAGGAAGCTTGAATTGATTCATACTTGGTATGTAGATGTGCTATGGTGAGAGGAAGAACCCTATTGTTTTTGGCTGGGGTCAAAGGTCATCTGGGGTCACCGGGGTCGAAGTCCGAAACCTTGTTAGCATGATATCTCAAGGTAGGAAGCTTGGGCAGATTTCATTCTTAGTATTTTGATGTGTTATGGTAAGAGAGAGAGATCTTGTTTTTGATGGAGGTCAGAGTATCTGGGGTCACCAGGGTCAAACTTTGAAAACCTTGTTAACACAATATCTTCAGATAGGAAGCTTGGATTGATTTCATACTCAATATGTAGATGTCTTATGGTTAAGGGAAAGAACCCTTTTGTTTTTGGTGGAGGTTAAACGTCATCTGGGGTCACCGGGGGTCAGATGCTGAGAACCATGATCTTTATCTGGGGTCACCAGAGGTCAAAAAGGAAAATTTCCCAAAAGTCCTAAGATCTTTACCTGGGGTCACCATAGGTTAGAAAGTAAAATTTCCCAAGAGTTCCCAAGATGGGAACCTGGGGTCACTGCAGGTCAAAAAGCAAAATTTCCAAATGTTCAAGACCTTCATCTCTGGTCACCACAGGTCAACAAGCAAGATTTTTCAAGAATTTACAAGATCGTCATCTGGAGTCTCCAAATGTTAAAAAACAAAATTCTCAAGAATTCCCAAGATCAAATATTAACCCAAAACTCTTTTACCAACACTAGTGACTGAAAGAAATTGGACAACATGGCATTATTTGGAATAAAACATATATACTGTATGTCATCGAAACCTCAATGCATTTTTGCATTCTGATTGTATTAGGCATTGAAAATCCCATCTCTACAGCACCTTGTATTTAGAAGAAACTCAGTTTGAAGAAATCTATTTTTGGGGGCTTCTGCAATGCATGATGAGAAATTTGTGGTGTCATAGGGGCAAACTGATTCAAAGTACAGTACCATAGCTATGTTTGTATTTCTTTTAAATGTTGATTTTACTGCATGAAATATTTCATACCTTTTGTTTGCTGTACCATATTATACAAATAATGAAGGTTTATGAGTGAGATAGTGTGAATAATTTCATGAGTTGAAAGATTGAATAGAATGCTCAGTTTCCCAACGAATGACATTATTCATACTATCGCACGAATGGAAAACATTCATTATTTGTTTTATATAACACTTAACTTCCTGAATCATAGATTTTGGTCAAAAATTGATTGTACGTACCCCATGACTGATGTCACCGCCATGGGTTAGTATATACTAACCCACGATCGTGGGTTAATTCCAAATAACCCATGGCATGTGATGACCAATCCTCCAGTCAGATGTAGAGGAATTAATAAGGTGTTGTAAAATACAGAATAGTTTAAGACTAGTGTATATAGTCCAGGGAGTTGCTCTGTGAGGCCATATCTACATGTAAAGTAATCTAAACATTCCAAGAGTGTCAAATTTTAAGGACAAACAAGCATTTAACTATTGGAAATAAGCAAAAGGAATTTGATGCAATTTGCCCAGGTCACATTCTTGACTTTGAGGAAACTTGGAGGTATATTTCCTGACAAAATGAACCAATCTTCAAGAAGGATATTTCATAATTTAGAAGTAGAGTTTTGCAATGGAGTTTGTTTGAAAGGAAGTAAAACTTTTTTATGCAAGGCCCTTACAAAATACCACCAGACAATGTCTTTAAATGGTTGAATGGGCATTACCAAAGAGGGTTTCATTGGCCTATAAAGGTGATACTTTTCTCAGCAGTTACCAGGAGTCTGTGAATTTGTTCAAAAAAGCAAAGCAAAGTTGGCTAGTTAACTGGTCCACCCGAAGGTGCTTCAGTCTGGCGCGCAACTGACTTCGTCGGCTGGGCAACCGATTTTAGAGGTAAGCCTATGCCAAGTGGGAGGAAAGCCGGAGTACCCGGAGAAAAACCCACGTACATCGAGCAGGATTCGAACCCATGCACATGTGAAACATTGGCACACAGCAGCTGGAATAGACCACTCTGCCACTCGATGGCCCGTATGAATTTGTTCTGAATCCATCAGGTCATATACAGTAACTTGGGCATTGTCTTATACAAAGCTTTGAGGGCGTCTGCAATAGAGCGTAACATTGAACTAGGTTTGGGAGACAAGTCATCTGTCACACAAAAGCTCTACAATAGTTGCTGTGTTCTGAGGGGAGGTATTTAACACCCATTTTTACAAAGTTCATGAAGACACCGAATTTGCTGGTCATAGATATACCAAATAACAATTCCCTGAATATGCTTGCAAGGTTGAAGGTGCCTAGCTCAATATAGCCTGTTCAATGCATGCTGAGACCAATTTATTTGTGGCAGGTGACTGTCAGATCTGCCAGGCCATGAGACACCATAATTATGATAGTTTTCATTGCCTCTTGGTTTTGGCCTGGCTGCCCATAGTGGTTGTGTTCCACTTTGGTAACAGAATGGTGGTGGTATTGACATTTGATGTACCTTGTGGGACCAAACTTTTGCCAGCCAGTGGGGTGTTAAGTTGCTATTTTGCTTAGTTTCTGCTGTTTTATAGTGTCTATCACCTTTGGTATTATTGGTTTTTGGAGATTGATAATCCCAGAAGTGTTATGTGTTGCAATATTGTTTGTTCCACAATGAACAATAATTACAGTAGGATTTTCAGCATGTACAAGCAATGGTGCAAAGTCACAAAGTTTTTGTAATGTCATGCCAGGGATGCAGTAGTTGAGGACGTGGTATCTTCTTGATAGTTTCCTTCCAATAAGGTAGCATGGAATGGAGTCCCCAATTAGTAAAGCAACTGGGCGAGTAGGTTGCAGCCTCTCTTGAGAATGGGCAAGTCCATCAGATGGAATGACTGGATTTGATACATCAACAGAGAAGTAGTCATGACTCTGAGAGTTTATTCTCATTGCGGCATCACTTGTCTTAGAAAAAGACCTTCCCGGTTGTGTAGTACATCTAGGAGATATTCTTTCAAAATTCCTGTCATAAGTCACATCCTCTTGAGATGGGTTGAGACTATTAAGTTCATCACCCAAGTGTTTGAAACTGTTTGAGATGGGAACGCTAAAGACAAGTTTTTCATCATTTCCAGCAAACACAGTCGGAACATTATGTAAGCTACTCGTTTGATGCTTTCTTTCATGACTTATAGGAGGAGGATAAACAGGGGCATCTCGAGAACAAGCATTAGAGTTTGGACAATTGGCAGTAGACTTTACTTCTCTCAATTTGATAATTGAAAGGAAGGACCCTATTGTTTTTGGTGGGGGTCAAAGGTCATCTGGGGTCACCAGGGGTCAAACTCCAAAAACCTTGTTAACACGATATCTCAAGGTAGGAAGCTTGGATTGATTTCATACTAAGTATGTAGATGCCCCATATTGAGAGGAAGAACCCTATTGTTTTTGGTGGGGGTCAAAGGTCATCTGGGGTCGTGGGTCAAACTCCAAAACCTTGTTAAACACAATATCTCAAGTTAGAAAGCTTGGATTGATTTCATACTTAGTATCTATGCATTATGGTGAGAGGAAGAACCCTATTGTTTTTAGAGGGGGTCAAAGGTCATCTGGGGTCACTGGGGGTTGAATCCGGAAAACTTAACACTATATCTGGAGGCAGGAAACGTGGATGTCATACTTAGTATGTAGATGCATAACAATAAGAGGAAAACCCCTATTGTTTTTGCGGGGGTCAAAGGTCATCTGGGGTCATGGGGTCAAACTGCAAAAAACCTTGTTAACACAATATCTCAAGTTAGGAAGCTTGGATTGATTTCATACTTAGTATGTAGATGCTTTATGGTGAGAGGAAGAACCCTATTGTTTTTGGCGGGGGTCAAATGTCATCTGGGGTCACCAGGGGTCAAACTGCAAAAACCTTGTTAACACAATATGTCAAGTTAGGAAGCTTGGATTGATTTAATACTTATTATGTAGATGCGTTATGGTTAAAGGAAGAATCCTATTGTTTTTGGCGGGGGTCAAATGTCATCAGGGGTCACCAAGGGTCAAACTGCAATAACCTTGTTAACACGATATCTCAAGTTAGGAAGCTTGGATTGATTTCATATGTAGTATGTAGATGGGCTATGGTGAGAGGAAAAACCTTATTGTTTTTGGCGGGGGTCAAGTGTCATCTGGGGTCACCAGGGGTCAAACTGTGGAAACCTTGTTAACATGATATCTGAAATCAGGAAGCTTGGACTGATTTCATACTTAGTAAGTAGATGCGTTATGGTGAGAGGAAGAACCCTGTTGTTATAAGCGGGAGTCAAAGGTCATCTGGGGTTATCGGGGTCAAAGCCTGAAAACCTTGTTAACACAATATCTCAAGGTATAAAGCTTGTATTGATTTCATACTTAGTATGTAGATGCGTTATGGTGAGAGAAAGAACTATTGTTTTTTTGTCAGGGATCACAGGTCATCTGGGGTCACTGGGGGTCAAACTCCAAAAATCTTGTTAACATGATATCTCAAGGTATGAAGCTTGGATTGATTTTATACTTAGTATGTAGATGTGGTATGGTGAGAGGAAGAACGCTGTCGTTTTTGGCAGGGGTCAAAGGTCATCTGGGGTCACCAGGGGTCGCTGCCTGAAATCCTTGTTAATATGATATCTTGAAGTAGGAAGCTTGGATTGATTTCGTACTCAGTATGTAGATGTGGTATGTTAAAAGGAAGAACCCTAAAAGGAAAATTTCCCAAGAGTTCCCAAGATCTTAACCTGAGGTCACCACAGGTCAAAAAGGAAAATTTTCCAAGAATTCACAAAACCTTCATCTCGGGTCACCATGGGTCAATTAGCAAAAATTTTCAAGAATTTACAAGATCAGTCATCTGGGGTTTGCAAAGGTCAAAATGCAAGCTTTCCCAAGAATTCCCAACATCAAATATGAACACAAAACTGTATTTTTCTAACATCTTAAGATAGCATTTCACCAGTGACTGAAAAAAAATGGAATAACATAGCATTATTGCAAATAAAACATTTACAGTATGCATCATCAAAACCTCAATGCATTTTTGCATTCTGGTTAGAAACAGCACTGGATTGGCTGGATTGTTTTCTCTCTACCAGTTGTGTTGTGCTAACTGTTGTGCATCTACTGACTGGGCTTTGGGGTAAAAGAAATGTCGGGTGGGAGGTGGTTAATGAGAAAGTAACAAAGGTTTCTTTTGTGTGCGTACTTAAACTGTCCAGCCATTGAAACAAGGCAATCAGGAGCACCCCCTTGTAGTCAGAGTTACAGTATGCGTAACTAAGCAGTGACAGGGTACCTGCTGATGTTTTTTTGCATCTTGCTAGTTATTGCACTGTTAGATGGATGTTGTACATACTAGAAAGAGAGTCCCCAAATTGCAGTAGAAATATCTGATAAGTCAGACACTGGACCTTCCATATGATTTTGGTTAGCAAGGAACTTCCAGTTTTTAAGCTGGACAAAGAGTCCATAAACCAACCTTGCTTTCTAAAAGCCTGCTGGTTTCTCAAATAGTAAAGCTCACCATCCTGAGGAAGATGCATCGGTAAACATTTGGAGTTCCACTGGTCTTGGGACAATTGATCTGTGGTTCCAGTTTTTCCAATCGGTACACTGCGATTTTAAATCTTTGAATGCTTGGTCCTTCAATACCAAGTGTAAGTTCCTGCCAAGATATTTTGTAGCAAGGACCCTGAAAACTTGAGATTTCTTTTGGGGAGAATGAGACATTTCGACATCTTAATCATTTTCTACTAAAATGCAGGCCTCACGGTGAAACCTATAAAACCTATATTTTATCTTTGGAGCCTATATATTTCCAAAAACAGGGCTACCTATACAGTAAAAGCCTATATTTTTAATTTGTCTGAAGACAGAAAAAAAAAGAATGTAGGGATGATGTTAATTTCCCCCTACAGGGGACAGACATCAGCCTTCCAGGTCCCCCATATGATGTAACTTGAATGTGTGTTCAATTATGGCCATTTGGTGGGGATAGTAAAAATTCTGATTTACACACAGGTAGTTAAACCTTAATGAGTAAGAAAAAGTAGTGTTAGTAGACCTTTAATACACAACCTGAAAAGGAGTAGGCAGTAGCATTATCTGATACTACATAGGCTGTCCCTTGTGTTTTTCAAAACAAGTGTTCTGAAGGGACATTGTGTCTTTTTAAGTAGACCAGTAGCATCTGTGTGCTTTTGGATTGGGTATATGACTGCAGATATTTTGTAGTACTGTTACGTTAGATTTTATCAACCTTCAACTAGACATGTTTCTGCTCTTGGTTTTAGATTTTGAGGTTCACCGGTAGTGGGGCTTTTAGTTTGTTCCACCTGTGTTTGCACAACACCCCACAAAGGCGCAAATTATTTTGCAACTGAAATGACTGGCAATGTAAAATAAATGGGCAAATTTTCATGTGCCACTCTTCAAGTTTTAGTAGACAACGTGAACCTTTGTGCTGAGTTTCTTAAGTACCTTTAAGCCTATTATATCTGGAAGATAACTTCAAAAAGGTATTACTGATGGCAGCTAGCGAGGTTCAAAGAAAGGGTTAAAGATGTGTCTCCTGTCAAAGGACACTCCCTGCATATATCTATATCTATATATATATATATATATATATATATTCATTAGACTTATTATAGCGCACGATGTGACAGTCATTCACATGCACATTACTAATATTATAATTTAATATAGATGCCATAAAATTAATATCATATCAACTCTCAGTTATTGTTACACAAGTAATGTTTATGAGCATGATAGTATGAGTAATTTCATGAGCTGAGAGATTGAACCTTTTATTCAACTCAGCTTCCCCTCAATGAAATTATTCATACTACCACACAAGGGGAAAACATTATTCTTTTTATATAACACCTAACTTCCTAAATTGGCCAGATTTTGATCAAATTTTGTTCAAGGATTGGAAAGGGCCAAATACCGTATGTTATTCTAAACTAGCCCATGACGGGTAACACACGGCCATGTGATAGTGCCAAGTAACCCATGGCATATAACCACCAATCCTTCAATCAGATGTACAGTACAGTAGAAGAATTAAGGTGTTATGTACAGTAATAGCTGTTATTCACAGTATTAGTACATGGACAGGGTACCATGTAATGTGTAAGTTGTAATTACAGCAGAGGACATAGTGGTTTGACAGTGTATTCCAAAAGGGTTTCATGTGTTATTGAACAGATCTTTGCAAGTGGTTTAATGGTTTACAGTATTTGGTATTGGTTATGATGATTCTAAAAAATTTGGTGAAATAGATGTGAAGATGTACCGTACGTAATAAGTTTTAAAGACTCATCTTCAGTAGCAAGTAAAAATGAAATAAACTTCATGTCAAGTATAGCTTTTCTCAGGAACACACTTATGCCTGCAATTCATTGATTCCTTTTCCCCTCACCCCCCTCCCGTCCCCCTTTCACCCTTTCTTACAAAAAGAGGACCAGTGATTTTGCTCCGTACCTACTGTATGATGTACTGTACATAATTATGTGTGTCCCTAGGTGTTTTTGACATTCCCATGGTAGTACCTCTTCTAAATGGTATTCCTTTACTTGCTTTAAAGGAAGGGTTTAAGCAAAAAATTCATTTTAATATGTGAAAAAGGAACTAAATCTATGCAATTTGTTGAAACTCCCATTCAAATCAGTCAATTAGACGGAAGTAGCTAGCTACAGAACTAGTCAAGTGTGTATAAAAAATCTCTGCAGTGTTGTCACACATGAGATTTGAAAAGTGTATGGTAGCTAACTTGCACACATACTGACTCACTCCAACCAATTTATAAATAAATAAAACAAGTGTACTCTTTTTTTCAATCTTTGAAATTTGTTTTATCTTCCTTCAGTGTTCGATTTTAAGGAATAAGCCATGGTTGTCCGAAGGACCACCAGTTTATAAAATTTGGTTGTCCTGCTCAAAATCAGGTAGTCCGTACAGTACTACCTGTAGTTCCACTTCTACCCATTGTACAGTAGCAACCATGGAATCGAAAGCACCTTAATATATCACCAGTCATAATGGGTTTAACTTTAATACGCTGCATAAAAAACCCAGATATCTATATGCGTACCCTCAATAGCATCTACAGTAGTGTGTTACAAATTTTATGGGAGGAGCAGC
>WURT03000028.1:1140061-1164394 GCA_009936505.3 Holothuria glaberrima
TATATATGTCGAATACCATCATGGACAGTAACAATATTTAGATGTTGTGTCTGTTCACAATGTTATTTGACAATATTCTATAATTTAATTTCTTAGAGATGATTCAGTACACACTGCATGTACCTGCATAAAACAGTTCAACTAAACAACCACACAATCAAACTGTCATGTGATTAATGAGAAACAGATTTTTTCCTGAAAACTGTTGTTTACTTTTTTCTTGACAACAAATGTGAATGTAAGTCAACTTCATATTATTTAAAAGGCACAATGTATCAGATTTCATTGCAACTTCACGAACAAAAGATTGAATATTGCTATAATAGAATGTTGTACTATTGGCCAACCACCATAAAAAAATTTTCTAAAACATGATCACTCTCATGTGATTGATGCAGTTACTTATTTCTTTTTCAACATAAATTCTAAGGTTGATAACGCAGCCAAACACACAGCCCCCCCCCCCACATCCTCCAACACTGAGATAGATGTGCCACTGCCATTAAGAGCATACATCCTCTCTCCTTATGTCCAATCCAATTCTCAGTTTTCTTCTTCAAAAAGATCATTAAAAACCAACTTTCTTTATTCAGTCATCCCATCATTCTCACCTAAAAGCTGTTTCCAAACTGCTTGAGTGACCTTAGAGTGACCTTACAGTGTCTACATTTGTTTGACTATTCTATGCCACAGGGGGATTTTAAACTAAACCTTACTATTTGTGGTTTATATTCAGACCACCTATCAGGCTAGACATTAAGGAAGACAGGCTAGCTAAACATTCCATGGATATCAATAGACTGGACTCTTTTAATCAACACATCTTGAGAAGCTTGAAACAAAGGGCTGGAGGACAAAACTCTAAATACCACATGAAGGATGTCCAGAGGTACATGGGGTCAGTGTTTTTGACTTGACACTGTCAATGGGCATTACTGAAATGCAACATGACAGCAGGATGATAATTATGTGTAGCTGAAGGCTGTGAATAGGATTCTCGGTATGGAACAGTAGTCACAACTGTGAATTTGACCACCGGAAGTTGCCACAAACAGGCCCTCAGATGGATTCTGACATGAAGTAAGTCAGGGAGGGGGAGGATACAAAACACATGCCAGGGAGGGGGAACACAGTACACCAGCATTCCAAAAGGGGAAAATGACCAGTACTTTCATTATGGCCTATGACAATTAGGGAGGGGAGAATGGCTCCCATCTGGCTACAGAAATGGTGCAAATGGTGACAAGACCCTTTCACCTGAAGGCAGAAACACAGTAGGCCTATCTATTTAAGGGGTATAAGCAGTCCCACCCAATACTTACTTTGAAAAAAAAAACAGCTTAATCTCACAAATATCCTTTTTCCCCCACAAGTATCTTTTACAATATTTCAGAACAAAAACATTGAAATTCAAGGTAAACCAAAGAATACTGTGCATGAATTTTACCATAAGAGAGAGAAAAAAAAAATATTGTCACATGATTCTCAAGAGCCATTCATACACTGATTATCCAAATTGGAGTGAGTGTATTGTACCCAAATTGGGGTGAGTGTATTGTCCCATTTACCAATCAATTTATCTAAATTATCCATTTATCCCCTATTAATAGATCAATCAATCCATTAGTGTAATAAGTTAACCAATTGATGTCTAATGATTGTTTTATCCATCAACTTATCCGTTGTAAGTATTTTGACTTGACTGGATTTTGTTTACTCTTACTACATTAACAGTTGAAATTGCACATGTTCATGGTTTAAATCTGAAGCCCATGCAGGTTTGTTCAGAATAATTCCTTTACATAAAGGACACTCTTTTTATGATGACTGTAGTCCTTGAGTTTATTTCCTGTCACCCTAACAAAATATTAAGTATATTTTCTTCATTCGTTGTCCCCAAGGATTTTTTCATCCTATTAATCCTCTATCAAATGAGTATATAATTGCTTGGTGTGTATTGAAATTTTTCAAGCCAGCTTAGTTCACTGCCATGAGGGGTATTTATAAAAATAGTCTTTAAGTGACTTGTGGAGTGTGATGAAGTTACAGTACATTACTGATCTTTATTTACAGAGAAAAAATATATGGCAAGTACAGTAACTGTAAATTTACTTTTTCACTGGATATTGCAGAAACTTTAAAACCATCCACACATACAGTAAGATGAAGAGGAAAAAAATATTTAAGTACTGTAAAATAGAACGAAATACTTTTGACATTCACCATAGCATTGTCTTAGCTTAATCATTGTCTTAGCAAAATTCAGTAATTGAGGCTGTGTAATCCCCCTCCTGCAAAAATGACTGGTTGATGAGTGAGAGCATGCAACAAGTGCACCCTGATGACATTTATAACAAAGCTTTTCTGCAGATATCAATTAGCTGAAATCTGAGACAATATGTCACACTCTATTGTAATATTTGTCTCTACCTCAGCAAACCCATACTCCTCCCCTGTAACTTGCATTTAGCACTACCATCCTTCACCATATCCTACACTCAAATACATCAATATGTTTATAATCAATCCTCCCCCAAGTTCCCCAAACACTTATTTAATGGAAACCTAGAAGGCCTTTTCTGCTTCTGTGATACAGTATCTCTTAATGTCAGCAACAATTTTGAGCTGTAACCTAGAATCGGAAAAAAAAAATGGTAAATAATTCACTCTGTTTCCAATTTTGATTTATGATGGGGAAGAATAACACCGTCTCCAACTGCAGTTTATTTACATGATTTTCCGCTTGCTGGTTTGAAATAAAGTTTTATCTCGCAAGCAAATATATATACATAGCATTTATTGCAGTTGTAAATTTTCTTGCATGAATCTGGAAACTCAAATCAAAATTAAATGTCAGTAAAGTTTTATGATGAAATTTTGTATGAGAGCCACTGAAAATGATTTCATCTGTGCTTGTATGTTTATCTAAACTTGTAATAACATTCAATTTAGACTGGTCCGGAGCATTTTATCAATTCCACACGCGACTTTTACGAACACAAGTTGGATATCTATGAATGCTGTAAAATATTACACTGATTTACAAAGATGAACAGGGAAGTTATAAACATGACACACATGAAACTATAGACCCAATGAATAGAGAAATATGAGATGCCCTCTATCTGTTTGCAGTATGCGTTGTGTAATAAAGATCTTTCTTCATGAACATGACCAAATTTTGGGGTACAAAAATAACAATTCAATATATTTATGATATTCCACGTATGTTTTATGAATGACAGCAGATTTTCTGCTGGCTGTTCTTAAGGGGAATAAGGTATATCTGCCATATGGGTATAGTTTAGGGCAGAAACCACTCTATGCTGAGGCAGATGGGGAGCTTACAGACAAAGGGCAGGTACTGTGCGAAGGCCAAGAAAAACTCTGTCTCATAGTAATTACAGATGAAATACCTGGTACAAATGAAATTTTCACCTTTGAAAGAAAAATATGATTAGGGAGTTGTATGAACTGCATGAATAGGTATGACACCTCCCCCTTCCAAGAACTGTGTAATCAGTGGTATCACCTGATAAACCCCTGTTACAAGTAATTCGCATTGAAGACAAGTGCAGTGTAAGGGGAGGCTCAATACATCAAATCTTGATGGGAAAATGGGAATTGATAAAGCTCATTGCTTAAATATCTGGCCACCTTTCATGACATGCAAATCAACTTCTTTCATTTCTAAAGAGTCACAAACCCCTGAATACATTTGCTTTCACATATGGGTGTGTTTCATACTGCACTCTTTTCCCTATCATTTGTCATTTCTCACGAAAAATACACAGGCATTTACTTGGGTTTCAATTTTCACGAGAATCCACTATCTTCTTTTTAATTGCCATATATATTCAAATAGTCTGGTCTGTTCATACGCACAGGGTCTAATTACTGTTTCTAACTATACTGACCGGGGTTCATGTGTAACAATATATGTGATAGTAGATATTTCTATTACTGTAACTGATCCATGTTCATTTCCCTTTGAAATATAATGATCTTTTAGTACTTTTACCTATCATTTAAAGGCTTTCACTTAGAAGCCAAATAAGTGGTTATTCATTGAATACTTTCTTAACATTTCTGATAACTTCATAGATAGACACAAATTGAACGCAAGGGTATTTCCCACTGGTATCTAACGTTTGCGTTTCACATGAAAAAGTCATTCATGTGTACAGATAAAGTATTCATACCAGTATCTGTAGCTTTACATGTTTCCTGTCACGAAGGAAGAAAAACCAACAACTTAGTAAAGACTGGATCAAAAATATTTTTTGGGGGTAAACCTAAAATAATCCTCTTTTAAGTAATTTATTCTTTGGTTACACAGTACCATTCAATTGTTTTTGTTGGGCACATACCATTGTCAATTTTCTGTCGTTTGAGTAGGTCCAATGGATGTCCTGTTGCATGTACCCCATGCAAGTGATGGTGCAAAGAAATGGGAAGGGAACGCTTCGGAGGGCGTCCTGGTCGACTGCTGTTAACAAAGAAGAAAATATTGCATTAAGCATGGAGCATTAAGTAAACCTTACAGAATGGACTGCATAACAGTCATGATACTGAGAGGAAGCTGGTATAATTTCACTTGTAATTTGAACCACAAAGTATAGCAAATAGACAAAACTTTATGTGAAGCCTACCTTGTTGTGGGTCTGAGCTTGGAGCAATACTAAGGATGGCAACATCACTCATTTCAAGGAAAGAGAGGGAGAAGAAAGCTTCTTTTACAAAACCAATGAGCAGGATATCACACAAAAAGCTGGAAACTGGTGTTATGACTTATGAGGTACAGTAGCAAAAAGTATTTCCCATACAACAGCATGTTAGTAATTATAACTATGAAGGACAATAAAAAGAGGGCAGTATCCCTGAGATACTGTGAACTAGAATACAAGAGGTTAAAGGGGCAGTGTAATGCTTTTATTAAATGAGCATGTGTGGTCTACATTTATTGAACAAAAGTATACTCCAGTCACAGTACATGGGACTGGGAGACAAGTACTATAAGAAGTAACTAGTGTACAGTATATCTACAAAGAATCAATACAAAAGTATGCCTGGTAACATCAAACTTGGTTTAATCTTTTCTGAATAACTTAACAAACTGATCAGGTAAATGCTATGGCAACTCCTTGGAAAGAAACTACAACAAAACATCATTAAATATATCCCAAAAAGCATTAGTTTAGGTATTTCTAAATCTTCATAGTTTATTGTAGAAAACACTTACGTTGTAAACGTTTTGCCTTTGGCAAAACTTGCAAAATTACAAATTTACACTTTTTTCTTTTAATTCTCGAGTTTTGTAGAAGTTGACGTAGATGTGGCCTCCTTGTCCCACCTTTGTCCTACAGTTCACCTTAATAGGTCAGGCAAAGGAATATGAAGTACAATGCTGTGTACAGTGCTGTGAACATGACACGGTGCAATCAGCTTGAAATCAATAGCACTGATAGTTATTGTTATTCAAAACAATATATTTTAAACAGGAAAAGTAACGAGAGAGGTTATCTCGCAATCTTTTGTAATTCCTATTTTTCCAATGAAATATTAGTACTGCAAAACACCCCTCACACAGGAAATCCTACAGAGAATGGAACAATCTGAGACTCATTTGGTCTAGATTGAGGTTTGAACACTGTGGTTGGATGACTGATACCAAGGAAAGAGACCAAGAGTCATTATGGCACAGTTCACTCTTAATACCTACATTTAATAAGAACTATGTCATTAAGTATTACCATTACCAGCCCCATTTATAATACATGCAACACTTTCCTCTTGCATACATCATCATGGACACAGGAACAGACAATGAACATCATGGACACAGGAACAGACAATGAAATGGACCTGTCTCACCCACCCACACCCCCTCATCATCACCCATTCAAGTACTGTACCTTAATTATAGAACTTAAAGGGAAAATGCAGTCAACCCAACTTGAATTAGTATACCCCAGGATCTAATTAAGATCTGATTTGTTCAAAGGGGATATACTGTAGCATCTATCCAAACGAGAGAGCTGTACCAACTCTCTGCCCAAATAATTTGTTAGGAACTAGCCCTAGAGTTCTAAATACTGTACAGTTTTGATAACTGCACTGTGAATGACATTCATTACAGCAATAAAACTCAGCTCTGGTTGGTCTATGATGACATGTACATTCAGTTGTGTTCCCAATTAATGCAGGCTACTGCTGCTCTGTCTAATAAGTGCAAAACACAAGAGGTTTGGTATAAATTGAAGGAGGGGCTTGAAGTTCACTTACAGTAGTAGAAAGAATTGTCATTGTTGTGGGGTGAGATTATGATATTTGCTACTGATTTGTTCATCCCATGCAGCATATATAACTACCTATTTTGCCCTGAATATCAAATATTTTCTATTATTTGGAAAATCATGAAAGATGTTTGTAGCCTAAAGGAAATAAGATAAATTTGGGTGACTGCTACTTTCCTTTAGGCCTTACACATGGGCTTCTGTTGAAGTTTCCATGACTCGGTTTCAAGTCACCTCACTTTTGTACTCTGATCCAAATACCACAATACCCTCCCCCTAATCCCACAATCTCATTCACATTCTCATGATGACTCAAATAGCAAAACTTCAAAAGATTTTCTTTTCATGAGCTTGAGATACTGAATAGAGATAAACCTACAGCCTACTGTTTGATTTTATTTGTATATTCTACCAGACAAAACATTTTTGAAAACATGCATTAATTATGACCAGTGTACCATACACCTTTGCCAGCAGTCTGCCATTGTTTCAAGCCATGTTTCACACTATGAAGGATACAATACAGCGCAATATGATATGATACCATATAAATGTCGCCAGCCCTTTCACACTACAGGCGACTACTTCTTTCTCTCTCAGCGATATTCCAGTGACTGATTAGTCATGTGATCAATAAACAAAATAGCAGATCTATTTCACCATTGGTCACACAAAATATAGCTCATTGACAAGAGGATGAAAGTTCAACCTATTTCAACTCAGTTTCACCACATCATACCACATTGCATCATGTCGCGAAACCCAAAACCCTCTGAGCCACATGTAACTGTACGTAGAATTGCACGGAAGGCAAATGAGGACGATCTTTGATATACTGTAAGATGGCGGACAAATGGAGCACAGTGCTAAAACTACTCCAAGAAGTGCACAAAGCACAAATCAATGCAAATAAGATGTAGCAAGGGGCAAGTATACAGAACGTAATATACCGCATCGCATCGTGTAGCATTGTACCATATCATATCATGTCATATCGTATCCCCCCTCGTGTGGAAGTGTCTATGTACAGTAATTACACTGTTTTCAACTTTTTTTCATCATATCACATCACATCTCAGCCAGTGTGAGAGAGCCTGAATGCATAGCCTTATTGACAAATCTTGCAGCCATTTCTCTCACTTCGCATCAATTGCATCCCTTCCAAAGATTATGGCACTACAAAATATTATTCAAAGTGGGTTTCTAAATAGTGATTCATTGTTCAGCACAAGGGATTTGATAATTCATATTTGTGGGCCTTGTCTTCCTTCAAATAAACAAATTAGCTACAACTACTAAGATAGAGCTATAATTTTTTAAACCTGTTTATTACCCTGTGGATCTGTTTGTACACTGATTAGAATCAATTACAACTGATCAATCATCATCATCCTTTCCTAACTTTAAGTTTGTTGCTAGGTACAGCCTTCTGATTACTACAGTTTGACCAGAGCCTATCTAGAGCCTATCCTGAGCAAATCCTTTGTGATATGTAATATCTTAAACTATGTTGTTACATTTGTATTGCCACACAGTTTCTTCAAAAAATTCAGACTTAACATCTGTACCACAAACTCCTTGAAACAACATTCATCATTGGGAGATGTTTATTTTTTGACAGATCAAGGTAACCAATGCAGCCAGTATTTTCATCTCATCTGATTTTTTTTCCATCATAACTCAGCCACAGAACTAAAAGAAAAACAAATCAAATCAGACACTACTCCCTCCTCTAAGAAACCTCAAAAAGAAACTTTAATGGATAAGCACATTAATGTAAACTATGAGGGTCAATTTACTGAAATATAAACCCTTAACCAACAAAAACAGTTGATAATTAACCTTGCACTAAGGTCACTAATTTACTGCTCTCTAAACAAACAATCACAAAATGCTGACCAAAAAATCTTATCAGGGAATAGAGAGTTGCGTCTGTCAAATGCAAGTCGGTTCTTCACAGAGGGAAAAATATTTATTGATCAAAGGTTTTAGGCAAATGGTATATATTTGACCTCTGTGGCAGACTCTCAAGGCAATGCCAGAAATTTATCTTTTTGAGGAGCTGTAGCACAAATACACAACTTGCATTCTATTTTACGATCTGTATATATGTTACTGACCAATACAATTGTAAGAATCTATCAATTTTCTTTTAATGTTGATTAGAATGTGACAAGGAGAAGAATTTATTTCTTAACAACTCAAATGTACTTTAGTATCTAAAGGTCACAGTGTCAACAGTTGCAGTAAACAATCTTTTACAAAGAATGGTAGAATGGGGAACATTTGGTAAATGTCAATCAACACATTTCACCTTAAAGAAATACTGTCACATTATCTTTTGGGTGAAACAGACAGCCTACCATTATCGTTGCCAAAAGTGCAATGTGTCTCCTCTTCACAGACAAGAAACTTAACAGAGTACACACAAAGCAAAACACTGAGAATTTGGTAGAATTATGTAAACAAAACCAGCTAAGTTCAATACACACTGCATTTCCATTCCTGTATTAAGTTATAGTATTATGCACTGTAGCTGCCTTACTGTATTCTTTAACATGGTACTGTAAGTTTTCATAGAATACCAGAAATGTTCCATTAATTTTCACTACATGAATAAAATGTTACAGTACTTCCACTGAAATGACTTTGGAACTTGTGACATATTATTACTTGTCAAATGAGAAAGCCATTAAACAAAAGAACTATGGAAATTTGAGTAATCCATTCCAGGGTTCCTAGTATTTCAGGCCGAGGGCCATACTTACTTGAATTTTTACTTTAATTGTTACGTAGTAACCAGGAGGGGATTACGCAGCTTGTTTCCTTTCTAAAATTTGAAACTCAGGCTCTACTGCAGGTCATGTTATAGTTGCAGGCCGAAAATTCATCCAGTGCTATGAAACGATTCCTACTACCACAAAATGCAGTCACTGTACCATGATTCACTACTACATTAATAGTGTTAAATACAGATACTCATCATCCCAGACAAGCAGTCCAATTCTCCCAGCTAGGTTACTTCTAGCCCCCAACCATAACTGTATTTAGCTTCTCCTTGCACAGGCATAAACATGTTTATTGCTTAAGACGATATCCTGGTTTATAGCAAAGAAGGCCCTAATGTGTAGTCAGAACACTCTGTGCATGATGCTGTGTAATATTAACTACTGTACTCTGCATCTTTTGAATTTTGAAACTCTGATGTCAATAAAAGAGCAGTCCACCAATGGCGAGTTTTGCTTACCACCCCAGTAAAAGTCATACTGTACTTGGGGTGACCAGCATTTGTTTTTAAATGCAGGAAAAATGTTTTATCCTTACTTTGTTAAAAATGTTTCTACCTGTTAATCTTTGAAATAGTCCTTTTCATCAAATCCACTTCACTACAAATGTATCTAACCTTTATGCTCAATTCTACAACATTTAAAACTTAATCATCTACGAGACAAAATTACTAAATTTCAATAATTTCAAAGTTAAACGACCTTGACAATGCAATAATTCTATCTCCAGTGGAAACCTTCAATAAAATATTGTAACTAGTTTTGATCAATTAAAATGCCACAAATGAGTTGAAAGATATAAAAACATAAAAGTCATCATAAATCTCTCATGGATTCTACTCATCACCAATTGTAAAATCATTTAGAAAAGCAAAACTAGACATGAGACCACTTGCCAATCAGAAGACAATTAACATAAGTGATAGAAAACTACAATTGTTTGGAAAGTTGTAATAAAAACTAAAGATGTTCTGTACTAATCATAATTTTGGGGCAGAAACGAGCTTGGATTGAAAGTAAAACCAATTATTTTTAACCACAAAGTATGATAATTTGGTAAACTGACACAATACAATTAGAGTCAATTCAGTTTTTAATTCACATGTAAATAGTTTTCAATATTAAATATTAAACTAACTTTCAATAGAAAATATAATATAAAGAGGCCTTTGTCAAAGGGAGAAATTAAAATAGTGATATATTATTATATACCTATAAAATGTTATCACTCATGCAGTTCTATAACTAAGTAAAATAAGAACAAAAAAAGTTGCTAGGTGATGTACTGTTTTCAATAGCAGGTATATCAACATAGATTTTCTTTCTGTTTCTTTCACTGTTTACCAAGGTATCAGACTTTATTTTGACCCCTCCCTTTAATTGTTACATAGATGTCAGCTGTAACAGAATGAAGTAACTGCACTGTTTCTAACATTTCCTACAATGAGAAAAGAAAATTCAAAATTTTTTGATGTGAGACCCATGGGGAAAGGAAAGATGAGCATAGATGGTAGAACAACCAAGGACAAGAAAGAAGATGGTGCTATAAAAACAAACCTGAAGTATGTGATTATACTGTACTTGACCCAGTGCATTTGAAAATACTTTACCTTTCATTTTGTTAAAATCTGTGTTAAAGTTCTCTTTACAATGCCACTTCTGAAAAAAGCTTGATTTGCTGGCATTAGATCCACTTGCAAATTTTACTGTACTCCCTGAGGATTTCCGTGAGTCAGGATTTGTGGGTGTGGGTACGAAACAAAACTATTCCTAAAGAAACTATCACTAAAATCCTACAGTACTTCACTTTCAGTGCCTACAGTCTTGCAATAACATTAACAAGAGCAGTTTGTTCTCTTGAAAGGTAATGTCTAGTGGCATTTTGTAAGGGCTGTATATGAAAAAAACCCAATTCTTCCCCTTTTCTCTCTCCAAAAAAAAAAAAATTCAATGGCTGAGTCAAGTAGTGTGAAGACGGAGAGGTCAGAGGGGAGGGGTCAGAGGTGGTCAACTTTGTGAGTAACCTTTACCTGCTATAAGTCGAGATTATGAAGGCTATGGAAAGAGGGTAGTGAATATACACACTATTCTTACATTTTGAAAAATAGTCACAGTTATCATTTCAACAAAAAGCAAGACACAGTACTCCCCCCCTTCCCCATCATCTGGAAGCAATCTTGTCCCCTTCAATACCTTGTCTGGTTACAGGCCTGACCAGAAGCCATGGCTTGTGAATCCATTCACTCTGCCATGGTGAACCTCAAAAATTCCCTACACTTTAGGTCAAGATGGTCTTGATTTCCTATGTATTAAATTAAGATTGAGTTGTTTTATTTCAAAGTTTTACTGATTCCCCTACAGCTAGTTTCAGTGCTGTGGCAAATTTCAGTCAACTGTAGGTCATTACCCATTCCTCTTTCTGCTAAAAATCTCATTTTGAGCCCTATAATACCATATATTACTTACTGAGAGCCATAACAATAAGCTCACAACACAGCTACTGTACTGTACATTAAGTCATTAACAGTAACAAATTGTCATTCCTAAAAAACATCTCATGACTTTGACTACCAAACAATTGTAATTGCAGTCTTATCTGTATAGTGTAACCTCTATAAAGAACATTCATGAACAAGATGAAGAATCCAGAATGTACGCAGCTAGGGGATTAATAGGCAGTCACCTCAAAATTACTTTGAAAAATCAGCACTCTTGCAAATCTCCTCTCATTTGTCCAACAAGTACCTCCTAAGATGCTTTTGAACAAAACTATTACAAACAAAAAGCAAAGCACAGAGTTATTCTCAATTAGTTTAACAAAATATTGTCACACAATCAAAAAAACCATTAATGAATAAGGATGACAGGGTATCCTCATTTTGATAGGGATGACTGCATTTTTTCTTTAACTCTAGGAAGGATTGTAACTATATTTAAACTCAGGTTCAGGTTCCACTTTATTGAAACCTAAAGGGTATTACTGTAACTGAATGCTTGTATATTGAAAACAAATATACACAAATGTAAAAATAATACCATACAAATGCACAAGAAAGTTGAGATAGGAAAATGTCGCTACGAAGGTAAGAAAATAAAACTAGTTGCATACCAGAACCCTAACTATAGAAAAAATAAGATAAAAAAAAAGAATAATAAAAAGAGATAAACAGAGATGCCAAGTTGTGAGGACGAAAAATAGGGATCATGATAATCCCAAGAATATGACGGACTCCACTCATGCGCGCGCCCTCCCAGCTGGGGGTCCAGGGGCCTGCTTAAGGGCCCCTAGTGGGGTCTAGGGGCAATGCCCCCGGAAGCTCCAGCATTTTAGGAGTTTCTAAACCAGTGTTTGAAGTCTTTTGTGACATATACACAACAAAATAATCATTGGTAATATATGCTTGAAAGGGACTTTCTCCCCTGTGTATATTTCTTCAACAGTAGGCCTACATCAGTAGGCTAAGGAGATTCAACTCTTTCAGCTTTATGGTGAATTCTAAACTAAACTTTTTTTTTGTGGCACTTTATCATAAAGTGCCACAAAAATAAAGTTCAGTTTAGAATTTAGAAAATAAATTATTGTATAGGTTCTAAAGTAAGGACTTTTCATATAGTAAGTACACTACGCATCTTCTACCTGCAGGTGTACAGTAGAAGTGTTTAAACCAATATTACAAGTAGCCGATATTGTCAATACCAGTCTTTCAATTCACAATATCGGCTGATACCAATGAGATACCAATATTTGAGAAATGAGCTTATTGTTCACTAAGCCATAACCTGTTGGTCGCTACCTTTACGTGCTGTGTCATTTCAACAAAGACTGTAAAATCCCCAAAATTTACCTGGTTTGGGAATCTATGAGCCCAAACTTTACTTAACCTATTACTTATATTGGACAGCCCATCTACCACAGAGTAACTCTTGGGAAATGAATAAATCCCAACTAGATGGCGCCCTACTCACTTCCTACAATGCTTGCTATAAGTCGAGATTACTGGGACTTACAGTCAATTAACATTCTGAAATAACAGTTCTATGGAGTGTAAAATGAGAGATATTAGTAATATCTGCATCCTGGGAAATCCTGGGAAAATTTAATTTCACCAATAGTGAGACAGGGCAAAAGAGAAAGGAATATCGGCAGATAGCAATATTGAATACTTAGTGTTAGTTTAACACAACTACACTGTCCTCAAACATAAAAACGTACTAAGTTCACATTTCAGTTGTCAATGTCGACACACTTGGCTGCCAAATTCTTATTAATAATTTAATAATCACTGTCACTATCATATTTTTTCAGGAAGAAAATAGAGAAGTCTCCAAGTTTTAATGACTACTGCAAACTTCAAAATAACTTTAGAGGATACAGAACTGTTGAAACTGAAGGTACAGCTAATTGAAAAGTTCTTTCCCAAAACAATACAATTATACTGCATGCATTTAATAATCTGAAACCACTCATGGAGAGCCTTAAGAAAATTATGAATGTCTTAAAAAAAAAGAAAGCAAGACATTATTTGGAATTTGGAAAGATGAAAAATACTTGAATACTGAAAGTAAAAAGGTGCAATGAACCAATGAGTCTCATAAAACAATATCCCTGGATAAAGTATTGTTTTAAATCTCCACGAGGTGGTTTACAATTTCAAACTGCAGAGGAAAACTGAATGACACAAAGTCAAGTAAGGACCAAAACTGAAACTTTTTTCAGAGAAAAGATCTTAAAAAGAATTCCACACAAAAATGTTGATGTTCTTGAATTTTTCTCCATTCACATGGGAAAGAATCTTGACTCTAAGGAATGATTATGGACAACAATTAGCACAGTCTTATTTTACTGTTTATGTAAAAATTACTGGAGATTGTGCAAGCAAGGCATAATGTGTATTAAACACTTGAGAAGAACGATGCCTTTCTTTCACAGCTTTCTCAAGTTTTCAACTTAGTTCTAACTGCTTTTGGTTGTTAAAAGCTACCAGATGACCTGATAAAAACAAAATAAAAAGTTTGAGTAACTTTTCTTTTGAGTTCTTTTGATTCTCTCTCGTATTCTCACGTTCACAGTGGCTCAGTGACATTTGACTTTAAAGCAAGGTTGCAAAAGTCCATCAGGGAATTCAGACTTTGAGTGAAGAGGTTCATCAAATTTTAATGAATTTGATCATACTGTACCATTTATCACAATACTCTGAGACAACTAAAGGACACACATTTATAACAAAAAAAAAAATGGAAGTCTTTTTGGTCAGGAAATTAAGAGTGGAAGAAGGGGAAGGAAAACATCTCCACCCAGGATACCCCAGTTACAACTGGTTTCTTTCTAACATTTCCGGTAATTGTACTAATCACACTTAGAGGCAACACCAATCACTTTTGACAAAACAGAAAAAGATAATAAGGCAAAGGACAATTGGAAGTATTTAAGTGCAGGCATTTGTTTCTTTTTGATGTTTTTCAATGAAGCTAAGGACATCCTGTATTTAGTGACTATGAACAAACTGTTTGTTTTAACTTATCTTTATTTCCTTTGACACAGCCATTATGGCAATTACTTGAGTAAACTCAACTTACTTAACTTTTACCTCTCCAAAAGAAGCAGACATCTAAACATCTGTGGGTTATTGTAAGTTTGGGGTTTCCGTCTGTCTCTGTCAAGTGGTAAGTACACCCTATTTCCCCGCATTTATGTCAAGAGGACAAACAGAATGACATTAAGTAGTTTATTTTAAACTATTTATGAACTACAGTTATACTTCTGTGCATGTCTATTTTAAAACTTAAGAAAATTTGCAATATATTCTTTGATGAATGCCTGGATTAATAAAGAACATGACCAATGATGGATAAAGGAGACGATACATCCCCCCCCCCCTCATGGGATGGTGACATAAAATGAAAGTCTTGGATTAGGACTGGGAGTGATCATAAGTATACACCCCCAGCCTCATTAACCTTTGAGAAATAGCCAGAAATCAATAAGAGAAGGAGAATCTCTTTGGTTTTCATCTGCAACCAACTTAGTACAGGATCCTGGGTGAACACAGTGGTTTCCTGACCCTGTATTCACTAACTGTTTAATGTACAACATTGGGACCTTCAGTCACATTAACCTTACAAATTTTAGACTTTTTTTTTGTCTCTGTTTAGTCACAAGGGCAGTAAAACACATTACGGTAGGCATGCATCCCCAACTGTTACGGTACTTAAAGAGAAAAGATTTTGTTATCTGAATAAAATGTCATTTGATTTTAGTATAAACTGAAAGCTGAAACCATAAAAGATAAAAAAGAAAAACATTACAACTAATAAATGGAAACTTGGACCTGGTTATTACTTTTTTTATCACATTTTACTTTCACATTAACTAAAGTTTGTTTCTTTCTTATCTCTGTTTCTCATCCAGTTAGCACTATCCAAATATCATTCCTAAGTCTAAATGTTCAAAGTCACTGGTCCAGTCATCATCTAGAGTAATTGTACTTAAGGTACTGTATTATGGTTTCCTGAAAGTTAACCTATGTATACATTATGTCATCCACCATACAATACCCTTGGCACACAATAAGTAGTGGAACTGTACGGTAGGTAGCATTGCTGCAGACTTGTACAGTAGCAACTACTCTCTGTGACACAATTGCTTCAACTCATACTTGTGCGAGTTGATCCCTACTCACCCCATACACTTGAAGTAAGTATGTTCATATGATACGTACTAACGCTTAGCCACACTTACCTATACTCAAACTTGTGAGAATAGATTTGTAATCAACACTCAATTTGTACTCATACTCATATACTTGTAGTTAGTTCGCACTTATTCTCACAATTAGGCAAATTTGCGGGAACAGATTTGTACAGTACCCTTACTGTTCTCACAAATTTTGCATGACGATGTGGCCTTTCTTAAAACTGGGTATACATTTCAGTTGTAGTGGTGATCTCCCAGATAAGACTGACACAACATCTTCCAGAGCAATGTTTTTCAGGCCTCCTTACATTTACAATGGGATTACAGGGTTCAGGGTTGGAACATGATAGACCAAACTAAGACAAAAAAATGGAGGGGTGCAAAATTTGTACTTGTTCTCTTAATGTGTAGTAGTACTCAAATTAATCAACACTATATACCTGGTACTAGTAATCAGGAAATTGTGCTCACACTGCAGGTCTACAAGGTAACATCAGGAGTAGAGTAGAAATGGGATTCTGTTAGCACATAAAATGATTCATTATTTTACATACTTTATTAAGCCAAATACAATCCAAGCTAAGTCACTATAGTCTATAAGGGTGTAACATTAAACTAGATCATGATCTGATCTCATTAATCATTAGACCATGACATGCATTGATAAAAAATTAATAATTTTCACCCAAAATTCTCCTATCCTTATTCTTATCCTTTTCCATCACATCCACCCTCTCCTTTCTACCTCCTCCACCCTCCCTCCCTCCACCCTCCCCCCTCTCTCTCTCTATGATATGCAGCTACTTTAGTACACTACACTGCACACATTTCATACCCAACACTGGGTCATCATACTGTACAATGTATGAAATACTATTACTGTATCATTTACAAGAATTTGTCATGTCTACAATTAGACATGCCCCATGAACCAGTCTAACATGGTTCAGCAATCTCAACTTCAACTGCTAACTTGAAGAAATATGTTTCTATTGTCTACAAATTTATTGGACCCTACCCACCTGAGAAATAGGTTATTTCTCATGTTTCCTTTTAACAACTAGCATGAGTACTATACACCAAGCAATGCCTATTTGTTCACATTTCAACCTTGTTCCACACCTTGCACACAGTACCATACTGTACAAAAATGGAAAAACTTATAGACAATAAAACACAAACAAGAGAATTCAATTTTTTTTAACAATTCCATCAAACTGGAAATTTCAAAAGAATATTTTCAAACTTGCCACCTAAGAAAACCGTTGTGCAATTGTTTGCTTACTCAAACAAACTAAACACTCTCTATCAAATACTTGAAAGGTATTGTATGAAAAAATTCCCAAGGAGACAAGAAAGCGTTTTTCTTTCTTGGATTTTATTTGAATTCAACCACTGCTATTCACAGCTGTCATTATTCTCATTGTATACTGAAATGGTAGCTCCTTTAAGACACTTTTCAAGTCCCACCCTACTGGTCTGCTCACTCAACGGTAACAAAAGCAAACACTTAAAGAACCCTACTCCTTAGCACCAAATAGAAAATGACCTTTCTCCAATAGTGAACGTAAATAACAAATTTCAAAAGACACAATTACTAAAATTCACAACTCCAGTTGAATAGCAATGCCGAAGTGTGAAAACCATTGGTCTTGAACTTCTTACAAAAAGAACATGAGGTTCATCGTAAATGAAGTTAACATAATGAAGAAGTTTACATGAAATATCATGTTTATGTTGAACTCAGAGAAATATGATTGCAATTATTATGCATTTTTTGTAAATTCTTGCACACATCTAAGGACATGAATACACTACAGTATATCTCAGCTTTTTGTGCAAATGTCATACAACAATATTAAATATTACTAAAATTTGCATGAAAGTTCAACCTACAGTACTGTACTCCATAAGGACTACTCGCATCAATCCAATGTGATTTGTATCTGGGGAAATGTGATTTTCTACAAATGAAATTCTTGAATCTGTACATTGTTCAAACTCATCTGCAGATTACTGTATAGATTTCCCTAAGTTATAATTTGTGGCAATTGAATTATTCTGTACTGTACAATCTTATTCAGTAGTTGTCTTACTGATACAGTATTGTGTTCAACTACCAGAAGAGATGTGTGTAAAAAAGTGATGGGGGAGAGGGAAAGGTGAAGAAAGAAGGAGGGGTAACAGGGCCAAACAAAGGTCCCTTTATACAGCAAAATCTACTTTGTGGAAAAGTGGAAGTCAAATGGAGCATTTCCAAAAAGTAGGGGTGGGATATATTACTGTATATACCCCCTATCCTAGCTGGGATTTCTACTTACAGTAAGATTAAAATACAAATTAGAACTAATGAACACACCAAAAAAGGTATTGTGTGATTTGAAAATTTTATCATACACTAGTATTTTTACACCTTAACTTGGAGCTGCATTTACCTTTCACTTATTCTATGATAGTGTACACTTTGTCAAAACAAAACATCACTGCTACAGAGACTTGGATTCTCATATTAATCCTCCATTACAATTATGTACATCAGTACAAAACTACATCTGCATCAATATTACACCTTGAAAACAGCATCCCAAATTTCCCAAGACAATTCATCACTTGTGCAGAACTTTTACACCTTTGTCACTCTAATTATAACTTTCTTCTCCTAACCCAACAAAAGAGGTGTAATAAATACACCAGCATTTGTAATTAAAAAATACAGAAACTGATATTGATTGGCATGATGCTTATTGAATTGCTTCTGTCATGCAATATGGAAGCAATCCATTTAAAGTTCCAATTCTTCAAATGAACCATCCTAAGAAAGTGTGATTAAATAAATGAAAAAGAAAAAAAAGTTCAATCTATATGCAAATGACAAACAACCCATTTGTCGTAATGATTTTCTTGGCTTTGTTGTGCAGCCATCCATGATAACTGTCTTTTAAGGGCTGTCCACTTGGAGTGAATAGTTTTTTGTCAACTCCAGACAGCTTTGACCTGCTAATAATGCCCTGACAAGGGCGATTACAGTTTAGTGGCTTAATTGACATTTTAACAACAATATGATGAAATGGTAAACTTATTTCATAATATTGAAATAATATTGATTTCTTGATTATTCTTGTTATTCTGGCTATTCTTGTTTTACTGCTGCAGTGTTTGTAGATCAAGGCATAAACAACTGTGACTTTTTTAAAAGTTCTTCAACAGTTACATATGTAAATAGGAGGTGAGGGAGGAGTGACACAGACTTAAATACCCAAGGATTCTTACCATGTACTACTTGCAACATTTCAAGAAAAGTTAATTTTGGAAAGGATATGGTGAATTGGGGGAAATTTTAAGAGCCAAACACGTTTGTGTTATACTACTACCCCTGTAGCAAATATAATAAAACCATGCATGCATGTATGCTATGCAGACTTAACAGGAAAGTAGCATACAGAGAGAGAGGAGAGAGACTTCAATTACAGACCCATTGAAGATATCACAACACAAAGGCTATCCCAGGCCAGGAATATGACATCTTAGAGGATCAGTGAAGGTGCTGTGTGGTAGGCTGGTTACCAAAAACATACATACTGATCAGAGAGACATATACATGAAACAGAACCTTATACAACAATTACCAACAGACAGAATTGCTTTAAAAGTAAAGTGTTCATGTTTTAATGAGTTTGGAAAGCGGGGTACAGTAAGGGATGTCCTAGATGTGGGGGGGGGGGGGGAATTGGTGGGTAGGAGTGGGGTGGTGAGGTGAGCTACTGTAGGGTCTTGACTGACATATCACTAAGAGGGCATAAAGGATGTACTATATTTAGTCAAATTAGAACAAAAGGTTGTCTAAACTTGGCTCATTAATAAGATTCAAATTTCAGTAACAGGAGAGGATACAGTAGATCTCCAGCCAAGTTAGTTGCTATGGACATAATCTGTATCGTGATGTCAGAAATGCAAAGATAAAGGTTACTTCCAACCAGGCTCATCATAAAAACACCATCACGACAGTGCTCGGCAGTAATTTGTTCCTGCCTTGGGAAGTCATACTAAATAAAATCCAAACAGGAAAAGTTTATTAACCTACAGGATTTACATAAGTTTGAGGATAACAAAGACTGAAAAACTGATTGGCAAATTAAAAAATAACAATGAAAAAAAATATACCACCTCTTATAGAGTAGCTGTGTGAAGAACCTATCTGATAGGTGAACTAGATTTAACCCATGGCACTAGGAATTTTATCAAATAACATTGATGTTTGTCATGAATGCAATAGGCACAAAATGGTTAGAACCATCAAGATCATTTTGAAAGGCCTTCAAAAAATAATAGCCAATGTATTAAAAGGACTCCAATTTATGGTCATAATTGTTACACATATTTTAGTGTATATGCACTGAATGCATTGCAATTATATAATGAATGAAATGTGAAGAGCTGTAAAAGATCTAGTTGTTAACAATTAAGTGCATGAACAACTTGTTGCAGTGTCCAGGTATCACTGATATTTAATAATCATATAGCATACTGTATGATGCTGTGTAACCACACCCTGTACAGAGATGGAGGATATGATGTTTACTCATTTTTTGTCCAAATTGATAGGGGGAAAATTTACCCAGTTCAATGGTAAAATTACTGTAACACACAGTTTTCCATAATTAACCACAAAAGTGAAGTAGACTTATTGCAAAGGGGAGGGGGTGGGTTGGTGGAATACTGTACCTGTTGCCATCTCAGTCTAGTACAGCCATTGGAAGTCAGGGATCAATTTGAGAAAAACTGTATAAACATGGAGAGGGAGGAGAAAAAGAGCAGGTGGGGGAGAAATTTGGTCAGTTGGAGAACTGAACTGGGGCACTATCCTCAACCATGAAAGTTTGAGATTCTCCCATGCTAAGACTACCAGTATAATTAAGCCAATGTCTTGGTTACAAAATAAAATAGAGAAAGGTAATTTACTTCTACTATATGTACAGCACAGAAAATTAGGACGAATCTACTGTATTGCAAAGGTTGACAGACATGAATATATGGGTGGGGGAAAAATCCATGTACACAGTACTTAGATAATTAAAAAATATTTTAACACCTTCACAAGAGGCTTACTTTTATTTCACCATTGAGGCTTGAACTCATCACAAGAATCTATAGCACCTATAGTAAGACACATTATCTACTATATCACAAACTTGTAGTAATTGCCTTCAAAATTACATTTATTTTTCTCAAATTACCAATCTCTATACAGAATACAGGGTTTAAACACTTTGAAATATACTGGACATTTATGGTAACTTAACACTTAATAATAACATGTATACAATTATGGAGACCTTTCCTTGAGCTTAAAAAATATACATTATCAAACTTGTGAAGTGGAAATGGAACCAGGAGGAAGCTTTACTAGTCTGCAGTATTTTTCTTGTTATTATTTCCCTAAAGGAACAGTGCAATGTATTTTATTTCCACATTAATTCAACAATCATCTTTTGTATTTTAACACAAACCTCTTTTCATGTAAACGTCTACACTACAAAAATAAACATTACACATTAATGTGGGCAGCAGCCATGATAAATAAGACCATCAGATGCACAACTGGATCTACTGAATTTGACAACCAGGAAAAGTTTATTTATGTAAAATAATAAAGATAGAACTGATTTGTTTACTGTTTATCAAGTGCAAATATTCTAAAATTCCTCTGAAACTTTGTTCTGAGCCTAAAGGGGAAATGCATTCACATGAAACTGAATTTGTATACCCAGGTATATTTATTCATAAAGTGACTCTTTTAAATCAAGAGACAATGATTTTGAAACTGATATTTTTAATTTATGCAAAAAGAAAAAAAAAAAAAAAGAACCTTTGTTTACCTTGAGAATGCCACCTTCACATTCTGAAACATTACTGTATGAAAGACACTTGCAAAGAAATAAGAGGAAAATTGTAACATTACTGTAAGTGCATGTCAGCATGTGTCATAGTAAGTTTGGGGGGGGGGGGATGATTACTCCCTTTAAGGCCACCCAGTAATTTAACAGACACCACAGTAATACTTGGCATCAGACATTACTGTGGTCCAAGTCGTTTTTAGTAAGTAAGCTGATTGGACATTATAATTGCATACTGACAACTGCATGCTTTTCATACCGAATGAGCAGACTGTATGTTAACTACAGTATACTATATGTAGTCATTGTGGGTCTTCTGTCATGCATACATCATACAAACCAGACACACTTGTGCTTACATGGACTTGATGCCAAAATCGAAAACGGAAAATTTTGTGCAAGTCATAGCAGTTAACCTTCACTAATTTCTATGTCACTGAAATGACTTTTGTTTTTCTAGTGTGCATTCCAGGTATAAATCGATGCAATTAATTTCACAAAACTTTGTATCAAAAGGAAAGAGAATCTCAGATGAAACTGCTTTCACTTGTTCTGTACAATACTACATTCTAGTAAAGAGAGTCAAATAAAGTGTGACATCACTGTATCAGGGTAATCCCCTATGGATGAGTTGCCCCTCAGATCAGCCACTAACAGGACCCTTACACTCCAACTGTGACCATGCATACATTGCAACTACAGTATATGCAAAGGTCTATGAGGGGTGGGTCTGGAGATTGGTAGCACTCTTCCAAAGCCAAAAATTTTGATTTCAGGGCAAAAAGTATCAATTTTGAGGTAAAATTCTCACTACGACCATTCATTAATTTGGGAGAATTCCAGCCTCTTAAAAAGTTGTGAAGTTACTACACATAAAGGAAGGTGGCTTATTCAGGATCATTTTTACACCATGACACTCACACTTTCACACTTAGCTAACTTTATTTCTAGCGAGATATGCCAATTATTACTCAAAACTGTGGCATTAATTGCAGCTTGGAAAAAACCTTTCAAAGTTTATTGCATAAGAAGTGTAGTTAAATATGATTGAATTCTGTTATCAAAGTATTAAACTATAATACACAAAAATGTGAGATGAAGAATTTGGTGCTGGCTAATTTTTAGTTAACAGTTATTTCCCAAGGGATAATAAATGTAATTGTTAAAGCTTCACAACAGGTTCTGATATCTATGAAAAACTGAGAAATAAACTGAAAGACATTTCACATTTCTTTCAATAAAGAAGTTTCAATCATAAGAATATGGCTTTTCATAAATATCACCAACAGTATTTCCATATCATCAGACTTTTCATTCTACCTAGATCTCATGTTTTTGATGGAAATATTCCTACACCTAATATCCTCCCTCCCCCACCCCCACCTCCTGAAGGATGCAGTCACATCCATACCCATCCACACATACAAAAAGTGGTCATGGAATAATTCAAATTGAAAAATACAATGAAATGAAAACCCATTTTCCAGGCAGCTCCATTTACATGTAGAAAGCTCTATTCAGAGATCACAATGCTAAAATAATATCCTATTACTTGTACAGAATATCAGCTTACAGTCATAAAACAGATTAAGTACAAAGACCCATATGACAATAAGGCTTTACTATTTGTTCAAGTAACACTATAATCTACTTAAACTTGACTGTTGAACACTAGACCCTTACAAAAACTATTCTAAAGGCAGTGTTACAGATGTGATTAGAATAAATGGAGTTTAAACAGTTTGTGAACTGAATAGTGGCATGTACAATGAAGTTTGCACTGCATGTAAGGTGTGGAAAGAAAAACCATTAGTTTGACCACATAGATCATGCTTCTGCAGGGACCCACTGATAGACAAAACCACATAAAGCTATCTGCGAGCGACTTACCTACCATCAAAAAATTGATACAAAACTTAGACAAAAAATGTCTCAAATAAACTAAAAGCTTTACATACCCATCATATCTGGCTGAAGAAGAATAAAAGTTTACACTTCTACATTAATATTAAATTAAAAAGGTACTATAATTTAATTTAAAAAGTCACAAAACTTTATTGAACAACTCCCAGCACAACAAGACTGATTTTTCCCCCTTTTTTAAAGTCCCATTTTACTTTGGATAAGGAATTCAAATTGTTCTGGAGTTATTCATTTAAGTCAACTTCCTGGTTTGAATTCATTGAAATATGCAAAATTTTGTACCCTGTAGGTGAAAGGGGGATGGAAGTGTTATGACTTCAATTTTCACATGCAACCATTGTAGCTATCTATAGCAGGAGAGAGCAAAGCAACTTGTATCTTTTTTTCTAACCGGGGGTTCACACCCCAACCCCCACACCCCACCCTCCTGGAGAGTGGATACCTGCCTGAAAGTTGCATAAATCAGTAAGTGAAATGGTTTTGTTTTTCTAAACTAGCACACTGGTTTTAAATTTATCAAGGAATTGCATTGTCAGTATACAACTCACACTATGAAGATCTTAAATCAGCTGATTGTTATATGCTGCTGCTTTGCTGCACCTACAATGTAAAAATGTAACCAGAATGCAAAAATGCATTGAGGTTTCAATGATGCATACTGTGTATGTTTTATTCACAATAATGCCATGTTATCCCATTTCTTTCAGTCACTGGTAAAATGCTATCTTAAGGTGTTGGAA
>WURT03000028.1:1176197-1189050 GCA_009936505.3 Holothuria glaberrima
GTAGTAGTAGTAGTAGTATACTATTACTACTACTATTATACTAGTAGTAATAGTAGTAGAAGTAGCAGTAGCAGTAGTAGTAGAAGTAGTAGTAGCAGTAGAAGTAGCAGCAGCATTAGCAGTAGCAGTAGCAGTAGTAGCAGTAGCAGTAGCAGTAGTAGTAGTAGTAGCAGTAGCAGTAGCAGTAGTAGTAATACACAGAAGAAATTAGACTTGCAAGTGACAACGGGAAACCCAGATATTGCTATTTCTTCTTTTTTTATCGAAATACTATACATTTAACTGTTTTAGAGCATTTTAGCAGCAATATCTCTATAAATTCCATACAGTATGTTATCATCTTCATGAAAAGGGCAGTACAGTGTCTTGGTAATACACAGAAAGACTTTTTGACTTACAAATCGAGAGACACACTTTCCAAATTTTCCCCATGTATTACCTACTGACCTTTGCTGCGCCGAATGCATGGCCAAGTGGTTAGAGCAACCGACTTGCAGCCGGAAGATCGAGGGTTCGAATCCTGGCCGGGTTGTGCTTGGTGCTCAGCATAAGCAATGGAGTAGGGAAAACAAGCCAGTGACCCACAACTGGAATAAAGGCCGTGGCCGGCTCGACTTAAACCAATTAAACCAATTGGTTATAAACTGAGCAGTTAAACTTCATCTGACTAACTAATTAACTACTTGTCTTGCTAAACAAACGAAAAGATCGTGTGGTTACCTACTTTAAGCAAATTTCGTACTCAAAATTGGCCCAAAGCCCTACAATTGCCAACATCGCTTGACAAGTCAGTGCAAAAAACGAATTAATAGTGTCGGTAGAACTTTCAGAATATTTCGGGGGACTGCGTTAAGTTTACCGCTTCTACTGTTAAAAATGTTTTAGACCCCAAATGTTGGAGTAAAACAGTCTTTCTTAAGCTTAAACAGCCAAAATGATCAAAATGTCAATCATTTGAAGTTGCCGGCTACCCCCTTTGCCCATGAAAAAATTGGAGCAGGTACGTGTCTGATTCTCTGATGTCATCTCTACATCATATCAAATTTTAGCTAATATAGCAAAGAAAAAAACAACAAACTAATTCTTACCTGATCAATACCTTTATTGCAAAAGCTGGGTAATGAAGCCCGTATTTTTTCTTACTGGTTGGGGAAATGTCAAAACATAAGCCATTAACTGTAGTAACCTGTTTGAGAATGAGAAAAATGAAAACTTTTTATTTAAATTCATTGTCAATAATATTTGGTGAAAGTGCTGATGAAGCCTGTCTGTGTCAGGTTTGTAAATATTTACAAAAGTCGATGAGGTTTAAGGTGTTTTTCGAACGATTCAGATAACTCTTGAAAAACTGCAAGTAAATACCCAAAGGCAATCTTCAAACATCCCAAACTGAGATGTCATTACGCATGATTTGTACATTTCTTGTTTCAGAAAATACTGAAATCAGACTGGGCAATAATAGATTGAAAGTCTATTTGACGTTGAAAATTGACACCTGTTCTAGAGATACATTTTCCTGTATTTTAGGCTGTTTAGTATTCTTTGCGTTAAACGGTCTCGCTCGACCGTTAGACAGAGGGCCCTATAGTGAACATCATAGGCATAGGCAGCAGGAAGGGGGAGGGGGCTGCACCCCTCAACAAGATATTTTCCTTAAAATTCGGGTAATATGCTGCTATTTTTCGGGCACTACGTTAGTGCATTTTCGGGCACATATTAGAAGATATTAGTTGCATTTTTCGGGCAAGTCACACCAGCCCCCAGTCAAATGAGGCTTCTACGCCTATGGTCCACATTATACCCGGACCCTTTTTAATAAGGGGTTAAGATCGATCCTAAGTTTGATATCAATACGATGATTGCAGGCAGATCAAACTTAAAATCGACTGTAACATTATGAAACAGGGGTCTTATTTCATACGAGCCATTGCATGTGGTAGGGAGAGAGTATCCCTCTAATTTTTAAAGTTACATAGGCCTGTGCAGAAAATCTTATGCAGTAACGTTATCACCTACTTGACAACCGCCATCTTAGAGCTGAACTACTGGGCGTTTTTAAGGCAGCATACCATTAATTATTGCCTTATTGACTGGCACGCTAAATCAGGTTAGTTACCCGCCCCCTAGATCCTTGTGGAAGATCTCAACCTGAACATGCCGCCCTCTAATTAAAGCTCACAAGGTGGTCTCTTATGGCATTTTTAAATCTCTATACCACGACCTTTGAGATTTTGAGCTATATGTAAGGGCTTGAATAATAAACCACTTTCCAAATAGCAATTACAAAATATTATGGGATAGAATTTTGTTATGAGTCGATATTGGCCATATTAAAATGTTATTGACAAAATCAGCACATACCAAAACTCTGTCCCATAATTCTTTGTAATTGCGTAGAGAAAAGGTCTATAGGTGTATGCTTTCAGCCCTGATCACTTCTCAAAGACGGCACTTCACAGATCGGAGTAATACAATGTAAAAATGTCATGTACTAAAATTGGTCAGGCCTTGAAATTTACACAGTCTGTATTTTAACTCATTTCCCACAATAATCACATCAAACATTGATCATATTTTTAAGTAACACACTTAGAAACGAGCTTCCCAAAATTTTCAAGGCACTAAATTTGTCAGTCATTATTTTTCGTTGTACCAAAACTTTGAATCAGAGGTCCACTCCATAAAGAGTGTACATCTTAGAATTCGCACTTCAGTTGCTATGAACATATGACGTCATTTTTATAGGGTCTTTTTAATTAATTGAAAATTACCCCACATTTTTTCTAGAGCATAAAAAGAACAAAAATAATAATAAAAAATGAAGAAAAGGGATAGAAACCAACAAAAATATTAAAACATTAATATGAAATACCAGTAAAATGCCAGAGAGATTTGAGAGATTTTTCTCTGCGATCGGAAGCGAAGTGAGACAGTAACGAAGCACCAAGGTGTGGAGGCAAAGGACAATAAAATTGAAAATTGTTGCTGAATACTTTATTTTCATGGGCGTCCGTTCCCAGTTTCACCTTGTCTATATGAAACCCTGAACTAAGGGTTACTGGACGAACTCAATGTACGTCATTACACGCACCATGGTTCTTTCATACACAATTAAGAAACGTAACCGTGTATATTGATCTTGGAAGGGGAATTCCCAATCAATTTTCGGTGTGCTTCACGTGAGCTCATTAGAAGTAGTTGTCTCGTACAGTGCTGCCGTCCGTAAGAAAAATTTTGTGGAATTGTCTCGTTATTACTTCCTGTAAGATGACTTGGGAAGACCATTATTTCTTAAATCCTTGCAACCCCTCCCGTTGTTCACTTTTCCCACCAACTTCCACAATCCTCATCAAATTGACCGACTGTTAGACTACTGCAATCATCATAAAAAATATTTCATCAAAATTTCAAATTACACCTGGGAGAGCAGATTTTCTTTAGTAATGATTCCGAATGGCTGCAAAAGCGATCAAACTTAAAAAAAAACTTCTAAAGGAGAACCCTCAGTCCCCACTGAGCCTCGGGGGTTTAAGCCTTCGGCGCTCTCGGTTAAAGGCCCCCCATGCCACACCTCCAAGGTGCAGTCTCCAATGAAAATTGCTTCCCTGGCCATTTTACTGTCGACGTTCATGGCCATGTCACTGTAAGAAATAACATTTTTGTTGATTCTGGAAAGTGTTATACACCTGTAATACTCAAATTTTCATCGTCCTTACAAATTATACTATATTTTGGGAACTATCTGATTTTCACAGTCGAAAACTTAAGGGGTCCCTTGTCCCAAACCACCAACAAAAATGGAACATAAAAGAAGTAAAAGGTGGCTGGGAAAGTAGGAGAATCTATTGTGTTTTTGTAACATTCAAAAAATAAAGAAAAACAATAGTCTGTAGTGTCTTAAATAACGCTGTTTTTCGACGTGCTTCGCTCGTAACCGTTTTAAAATATTGTTTCGTGATAACTTCCCGTAGAACATGGTGCGTGTTCCATAACTTTGTAAAAACTCTTCCATTATTTGCAACCACACACAAGCTGAACCCATTGCATCATTAAAAAGACCTGTTATTCTGAGTGAGCCTATTATAAAAATAGTCAAACTGTGATTCTTGTGAATGATATGTTTAGTGGATAGGCCTATCCGATGAATCTTAAGACAGTCAAATGCTTCATTCTAATGATTTAAATTCTTAAAATGCCTTATGGCTTCCCGAACCCAACCTTGGGCCTTCGGCGGGGCCCCGGAACGCACTCCTTCACCCAATCCTTTGGCACCGTATGGTACTCCGTCCGGGTTCGCCCCTCCCCCGGACCCATTAAAAGAAAACATTCCTTATTGTAATATTACAGACACATTAAAAGAAAACATTCCTTATTGTTAAGTGGGGGAGAGAAATTTCCCAAGGTGGGTATATTTGTGTAACTCCCCTGCCTCAGACAAAATTAAAACTAATTAACGCATCCTACACCACACATCTAAGCCAGTCCTATTTAGGCCATCCACTCTCTCTTCTTTATACCATGGAGCCATTGCGGAATACCTCCATGTTTATACCCAGGCCCTTAATCAAGGGGGAGGAGCAAGGGGCGAAGCCCCCTTGAATTTTTTGCCCCCTAGAGAGTTTTCAAGTTGCCATTGACATAAACATTTTTACACATTTGGCCCCTGAAAATTTTTCGCCCCAACCCCTGGAAGCCATTTCGCCGCCCTTCAGTACCTTGTCTGGCTACGGGCCTGTTTATGCCTTCAAAAAATAGAAAAATGTGGTTACGCAACTGAGCAACCCTTGAGAAACATGAATGGTCACTAGTTTCATAGAAGAAGTTAAACATTGTATGAAGTTTAATAATTACCAGCATTGAAGACACTACATTATATGGACTGGCTAGGTAAATACTGTGAACTGTTGAGGGCCCTATACGGGAATGTGTAAAGTACGGTAGCTGCCCACTTTTTGCCCCCACTTAGTGTGCACGTTTAAACGCTTAACGTGTTTAACCACTATTCTAAGAAACTTAAAATGATTTAATACTGAACATTTTGAAAGTTCATAGATCGTTTAGGATTTAATCCTGTCTTCAAAATGTGGCGTAAAGGTGTTTAGAAGTAAAACTTTAAAGTACTAAACACTCGTGAACTTCACTCCCTAAATTCTGTGACTCTGCAAGGAATTAGGGGTCAAGGGAAATGAAGTTTGGTTAGGAAATGTAAATAGATTTTATTTATGAAGGAATTTCTTTTTGGTATCATTATTGGTTAAGGTATGACTACTTCATCATCTGTTGGACAAAATCACTTAAAACTATTAAAACATTTAAAACGGTTACACCGTGAACTTTATGCACTCGCTCAATTCTGTAGACTGTGACGTTGGCGTTAAGGAAAGGGCTGAGTGAAATAAAGAAAGGTAATGAAATATACAAAGATTTTATTCATGAAGAAATTTTCTTTAAGTATCATTATAAAGGTTCGTAGAGGTGTGACTGTTTCACTGAACCTGCTGGACAGAATTGCTTAAAACGGTTCACGCATTAACATAAATGCAATTTTAGTTTGATTATTCCACATTTTTCAAAAGTGAACACTGGGAAGATCTTATCTGGCCACTAATATCCTTAGACCGTTTCAGTACTTTGAATAGACGTATTGGGAAACGTTTCCACTCAATGCATTTTTTGGAAGTGGGTCAAAGGTGAAGTGTACCAAGCTAACAGTGTCCTTGCGTGTTATACACTATAGGCAGGGTAACCCTGGGTCCTGACTAGTTATTCACATGCAAGTTGTCATGGTACACTTGACTGGGTGACCCGGCCGGACCACCGAATTTCCCAACACGTCTATTCCCTGGTCCAAAACTAGTGGGAGACAAAAGATGTACCAAAATGTAACATATTCAAACAACAAGTTAAAAATTGAATCTTCAATGTATTACTACACAATAAATGTACCCTGAAGAGACTTGCTTAAAATTGGTATTGTTTGGTCAAAATAGTAAAAAAAAACCTCGATAAATGTAATCCAGCAATTTTACATTTAACCCGCTAACCAGCTTGTGAAAGAACTCCAAATTTATGATAAATAAATCTTTTGTCATAAAAGCTTATTGCGCCCTCGATTTGATCATTGCGGCTGTTTTAGACTTGTTGATTGCAGTTTGGCTATTACGATGTAGGCCTTCTTACACTCCAGTTTAATATCAGTTACAAACTTGTAGTGTGAGTACATCGTCATGGGTACGATTACAAATGGAATGTCTCTGGTTGTGACTTGTGAGTAGGGGTATACAGGTACATGTCGTTTTTCAATGGTAAGATTACAAAATTTTGCATTAGCCCAATGCATAACTTTCAAAATCTGTGAGTACGAGTACCAATTCATCCATTCTCACGAATACGGGCAATTGTGCCAGAACTGTAAGTACGAGTACATACTCACTAAAAGTCGTCTGAACAATGGCTAACGAATAATATTGCGCACCTGTGACTTTTAAGCAGTGATGCCACCAGAACTTGGTGATTGGGGCACCACAGATGATGTCGTAATGCCACCTCAGGTAAACCCCAAGTCTGCGTAAATTGCGCCTTTTTATGCGTCCCTGCGTTTTGTATACAGCAGTGGGGATCTTTTCTTTATCACTTAAGGAAGGTACCGTCCTGGGGAGAGATCTAAGGGGGAGGGTAACAGTCGCCCTCCCCTTTGAGAAATTTTTGTTGAGTAAGGTTGTTTAGATGCAAAATTGTGCTATCTTTGGGGTATTTTTGGAACTGATCATATATGGCTGGAAAATGTCCATAATTTAGTGAATTTTATTTTTGGTTCGTTAAAGAGGAGAGTATGATGTCTTAGAGAAGGGTACGTTGTCAACAAACCTCCTGAAGCCGCCCATTTTAGCTACTTTACTGTCTTCTATTCGGGGACAGATTTTACGCAAAAATACGAGTCCACAAAAATATTCTTAGACTAATACGAAACTTTCCATTTCCTTCATTGTGCGTTATAAAACAATCATATATAACAAATCTAAAAATAAATTTATATAACGCTTTACATAAAAGAATTATCTCAAAGCGCTTTACAAAGTAAAATACAACAAAAGAGAATATTAAAGTGAAAGAACATAAACAAACGATAAAGAGAAAGCACTTAGCAAACAGACAATTAAAACTAAAGAACATATAAATGAAACAGAAAAATGAAGACTCAAGGACAATAGAAACATAAAAGAATTGGCTACTATCAAAATACTTGACAAAAAGATGCGATTTGAGGTATGATTTAAACTGATCAAAAGTGGGTAAAACACGAATATTACAAGGTAAAACATGCCAAACAACATCTAGCTAGCAGATACCTGTATAGGGCCCCTGGAAGCTCTGGGTTATTTACATAAAATGAGGCAATGGCATAATGCTTTTAACCTGACATAGAAATGATAACATAGAGTATGACGCTGATCACCTTACAACTAACGTATTTTTACCAATTTTGAACGAGAATACAGACGAACAGCTTCAACTAATAGGGAATGTGAAGGAAGGAGGGAGAGAGTAGGTGCAGGGAGGTGATATTAGACCATTGGTATAGCAAAAGGGGTGAAGGACTAACAAGCGCATTTCAGAATGCTTTTTCGTCGTAAGTGTACTAACAATCACCATCTATACCAATAATGGCTGCGCGCGAAGCGCACAGTTAAAAATGTTTGAAAAATGTATAACGACAAATACGTACTTCCAACCTTCCACATCATATTCTAGATTAGATTGAAAGATTCCATATTGATGCGAGGCCCCTTCAGATGTTTGGAGATTATCTCTGTTTTTCGAAAAGTGTTGTGATCAAAATAGTTCCATGTATTACTACCTTAATAATGGTCATGAGATGGAATGCAAACCGTGAGGAATGCGCGCGAAGAGCGCCGGAATTTCTCATTGAAGAAGATTTCCTTGACAAAACCTGCACTCAGGCTCTGCATCGAGACACTTCAGTTGCGCAACAAACCTACATGCCTCTCAAAAAGACAGTCGTCTTTTACCTGGTTATTCGTAAACACCTTTCAACTTTTGCTGTTGTGCTTCTCCAAAAGTTGCTATCGAGCGACAAGGGCGTGGGAAGCGGGGGGGGGGCTGTGGGAGCCATCCCCCAGCGAAAATTATGAGGCGGAAGTATGCTTCAGCCCCCCACTTTCCAAGCATGAAAACAACTTAGTCTTTTCTGTAAAAAATTTGCAGTAAATTACTCTTCAATTTGTCATGATGCACCAGATTGCATGTAAGGACCCTCAAATATCAAAAATTTTCCAAAGGGTTAAAAAATGTCAAACATTTGCAGTAATTTTCCTTAAAATTTGTCCAAAATGATGCACCAGATTGCATCTAAGGACCCTCAAGTATCCAAATATTTTCCAAAAAGCTAAGGAATGTCAAAAATGTGCAGTAATTTACCCTAAAATTTGTCCAAAATGATGTACCAAATGGCATCTAAGGAACCACACATATCAAAAAATTTTCCAAAGGGCTAAGAAATATCAAACATTTGTAGTAATTTACTTTAAAATTTGTCCAAAATGATGCACCAGATTGCATCTAAGGACCCTCAGATATCCAAAACTTTTCCAAAGGGCTAAAAAATGTCAAAAATCTGGAGTAATTTGATGCATCGGATTGCATCTAAGGACCCTCAAATATAAAAAAATTTGTCCAAAATGATGCACCAAATTGCATCTTAGGAGCCACAAATATCATAAAATTTCCTAAAGGGCTAAGGATATACAAAAAATGTGCAGAAATTTGATGCACCACATTGCGTATAAGGACCCTCAAATATCAAAAAATTGTCCTCAGGGACACCCCCTTCCCTTAGACTCCTCCCCCAGGACGGCGATCCGAAACAAGGTTCAGACCCCAGTCTGGAACATCTTCCTACGCCTATGTCGAGAGATAAATATTGATGATAAGAACGAACAGTGAGGTACTATTTGAAGAGCGCGGAGCGCAAGAAAATTTTGATAGTTGGGTAAGAATTTGCGAAAAGTCTGATAGTTTGAGAAACATTTGTGATAGAAAATGATTACAAAAGATTCATCACTCGATCGAAAATATATCTCGACCTCATTTTAAAATTTTCTAATTTTTTTTTTCAGAAATTCATTGAGTTGTATGCTGGGGCATGCACCCTCATGCCCCCTTGCCGGCGCCACTGCCATTCGTAAATTAAGATGTAGGGGTATACTAAATCAAATTGGATGAAAATCTTAAATTGTTTATCATATTTTGTAGGTTTTGTTCAATTACTTTTTGTTTCCCAACTTTTCATTACTTTATGTTCGTATTATATCAACATTATATCAAAATATACGCAAAATACCGCCAACAGGACGAGAGACTATTATGAGAGGGTTGAGGTATAAGTGGTTACTATGGTAACGTTTAAATAGTATAAAGTACACAGTGAACTTTTCAAGGAGACTTAAGTACTAACGGTAACCTGATTAGTATAAATAATCCATTATGAATCTTCACGGAACAGACGGATATATAAGACTGTGTAGGTCACTGATTTCGTACTAGTTTATAATTGTGTCAGTCTTTTATTCAAAACTGTGGTATGAAAGTTTTCCCTTGAAACAAAATAAGCTCCAAGTTGTTACGCTGTTTTACCATTGCTCCACAACCTCAGTATTACCTATAACGATCGACGAAGGCTTGCTGAAATGTAACAAACCACCGACAGACCCAAACAGCAAAACTAATAATTGACCTCCAATCTTGTAGATAAAGTGACCTTGGTTTGTTGTTGAGCAGTAATATTACTGGAGGATCACGGGCACGTATTCAGACGTTTCACAAGGGGATAGAAGGTGTTTGCGCTTAAAATTTTCCCTAATCGACCAATATTACGATATTATTGCCCTGTAATCTGCAATTGTGTAGCTCGGTTGGGGTGAAGGAGGAGGGGCTGCTGCTGCTCCACCGAGAGCCTCATAAACTTAAGTTAATAATGAGTTTCACAGACGAAGCTACCATCGTCTGCTACAGGTCTATGCAAATGTCAACATGCGATTAACTGCACAATTTGCATTATAATGAGAAACTAAACAGACAGTAAAGCAGACGCGAATATGGGGGGGGGGGGAGGAGGTGTGATAGAGTTTTTAGTCACTGGCATATATTTTGGCAGCTAGGTGAAAAGAAGCAATCTTGGAAAATAAATTGGAGGATAGATTTCAAAACAGAGAGAAGTCAGAACAAAATTAAGCAGGTCTGAGATTTTTTCAGGGGTATTCTTTCCAGCTTACAACATATAATAGGCCCATAGCCAGACAAGCTATCGACTGGGGTGAGGTAGCTTCCAGGAGCAGGGGCGGGAGGAGGGGGTTAGCGAGATGTGCCAAGATGTATTAAGACAATGGTGAAATTTTCTGAGGGGGATTTTCCTGGGGTGCCGCTCCACTGCCCCACCCTTCGATTTCCGGCGAGCCATAAATACTGTTACACACAATCTTTACAACATCCAAAGAGGGAACTCTTCTTATATTCCTTAAATGAAGCTCATATTCTTTCTTCTACCACACCTTTACCCTTTTACAAGTATGGGGGTAGTAGGAGATTGAACGTTGATCTATTACCTAAGACATTGTGTATTTTTAAATCTCGTTTTGTTAGTGTTGTTGTCAAAGTATCGGGGAAGGTATGATGGCTTGCTTGTCTATATTTAGAATTAGAACTTCTATGAGAGTTACCCACACAGTAGGTATGAGACCATGATGTGGTATGGGGAAACCCCCTCCCATCTTTTGTGAAAAGTAAAGATGTTTCTACAAGTTCCTTGAGTGCACTTAATTGTAGAATACCTGCTGCAAAGTTGTTACGTTTACCATTTCAGCGATGGCAAAAAAAATTTCGGGATACATTTCCCCCACATCTTTCATTTTACCCCCTCCAACATAATTCACACTATGTCCCTACCATTATAGGGATATCAACTGTACCTTTCAGGGCGCTGTCATGAGTTACAATAGGGAGCCGCTTACAGCTTTGTCGCGTCTACTATACGTATCCTTTAACCAGGGAGTTGTTACTAACAACTCCCTGCTTTAACATAACGCTGACGGCCTACCATGCAGTGTTCACATCTATGTGCTACAGTTGTAAAGCGAGCGATTGCGATAATCGTAGTTGTGTGAGAACAGTCAACAAACAATGGGTGTTTTTGAAAGACTAACTTAATGAAATGATGCGAATCGTATAATCATACGCAAAAAGAGATTATTGCTCGTTAATTTGAAAGTCTGCTATATAAAATACAACTTCGTCATGTCTATACGTAATTGATATAACAGTTTCAAAAAATTAATAACTTGTACGGGCCGTGGCCAAACAATTCTGGACATTTAGTATTTTTTAAAATCCTGTTAATGGTTTTATTGCGATTAAGAAATATTGTGCCATTTATGTACAATTCTCGTTCTTTATGAGAATGGATTAGTTTACAATGAAAAATAATTCTTCGTTGATGGAATACCTACCTGCTAAAAGCTCATTCGTAAAACAGGCCGATGAAGATAAAAGTGCAGTTCGTGAATTAATACAAGAAATTTCAGCTCATCACTTGATCAGATGACCACAAAACGAGACAAAGTCTCTCCAATATTGCGATAGCCGCACAACATGAACTATATTTAGGCCTAAAGGCTGAAGTGAACATTAAAACAATGATATTCTCTGCAATACCTATTAGCCAAATGATGCATTCATTTTGATAGTGTTTCGAAGGAATGAAAAGTTGCCTGCAACTTCTCAAACACTTTCATGTAATGAAAACGCAGGATTTACATCAGAATTAGCATGATTTTGAGTAATTTCACGAAAGGTCCTCTTTTTAGAGAGAGAGAGAGCCTATTTGGCATGAACATTTTTATTTGGTGTAATAATACTTGATATGTTATATTTTTAATTTTGTTAATTAGTGACTTAATATCTTAATATGGGTTTCAAAAAACATTTATTGAAAACTGATAAATGTCTTCTTCCAGCGAGGTTTAGGCTATTTCTGTTTTTTGTTATTATTACATGTTGGAGTTAAAGTATCGCACTACTGTAAGACACGTAGCCTACCTATTGAACCTAGCTATATAGATCATTTTCGATGGGCTTGCAACGCTTGCAACTCCTCCTCGAGTTTGCAAAGTATTTCGGAGAAGTACATCAAGTACCCAGTGCGTATCAAGGGGAATATGGTGTATATGCCAATGCAGTGACAAAGTTATCACCTCTTAGAGTCGAACGACTTATTTGGTTGGTAAGGACTGTAGGGACCTCGGGAATATAGATTAACTTTGGGTATGTCTCGTGTGTATCCGTGTCAAAGTCCTATACTGTTATGTGAGAATAACAGTTGACCTTACCAAGTAGAAATCCTAGCGTTGCTATGATTCTAACCACTTCTGAAATAAAGACACTGAAAAGTTGTCATGATACAGTAACATCAGTTCAAGATGAGTGCCTCATCGACCTTCCAAATTGTATTTTGAAATCCAACGGAAGAGTTTTGAAAGCTATTTTTGTAGAACTATGGTGGAGGTTTCTTATACAATCTGTCAGACGACAAGTTACCCTCATACGAAACGGAAATCTGTAACATGTAGCCTTTCGTATGAATGTACCAGACATATCCGTGCGATACTCTGTAAAGAAATGCATTCGAAAAACGTAAGTTCGGGTGAACTTTGAAACTAGTCCCAAGCGGCGGGGCGCCTACACAAATCTGGTTCATTCAGATTTGATCCAGATTTGTGTAGCTGCCCCTCCGTTTTTAGAGTGTGACTAAATTTCAAAAACGTTATGTGCAAATAAAATT
>WURT03000028.1:1192860-1206414 GCA_009936505.3 Holothuria glaberrima
TACGGTCAAAATCAACATATAATGACAGTGTATTTACAAAGGCTAATGGTCTGATATTCGTACGAGTGAGTATGTAGGAAACCAGTCTTATTTGCTAACCGATTCGCTTCGATACGTTTCTTGCGTCATGCTTCACAAGTGATTGGTCGAAAATCTTATCGTTTGGATGCTTGGGGCTTCCATTGTCTAGTTAGATGATGTTTTTGTGCTTTTTAATGATATTTTCCTTTTATGATTGTTTTGGCTTTTAAACGATCTTTTCCTTTAACTCCTTTTTGCCGTGGTAAATTTTACGTAGGTTTCTTTACGGAGTACATAGCATTTTTGGAAATGACACTTTATAACACTTATTGAAAGTAGGCTATGTAGAAGCATGGAGCTATCCACAATAGCTCCATGTTAGAAGTGAATTTTGCCGATTGTAACTTCATGCAGACAGACTTTCACTTCCCCAAGTCCGTAGTCGGGGGGGGGGGGCAAGGGTAACCCCCTTGAAGATTTTCACCCCCTACACAAGGCTAAAAATTACATTTGCCTTAATTCATTTTAGTATATTTCACCCCCCCCCCCAAAAAAAAAATATTTGCCTCTCTAGAAGCTGCCTAGCCCCCTTCAGTACCTTTTCTACTGGTCTCCTCGTTCCCTCAGTGTGTATTCGTTTCTTTGTTACCCGAAATATTATTTGTGTAAACCTCGTTGTTCTTTTACTTTGCATTGCATTTGGCTATAGAATTATGTCCAGATGGGGGGGGGTGTCCAGATGGGCTGGCGAAACGGGTTTTCTATCCCGGGCGCACTGCCGTCTACTGCGTTGCAAACATACAGTTGTTTTTACTTCAGGGAGTCCAAAACCTTAAAGACCGCCCCCAACGGAACAATGTCTGATTACCTCACCGAGATTTAGAGACGTACACTGAAACTGAGGATTCTGTTTCGTTACTGTCAGAGTGACCATGAAATTTGAAAAACAAAAGTTTCATACAGTTTAACTACACAAGTGGAAAACGAAGTAGCGTTACCTTACCTTATAGTGGTATAGCTTCATAAAGCCATACAATGAAGTTTAAGGGCGGCAACATTTTAACCACTGACCTTTTCGTTGAAAGTTTAATGTGAACATACATTTTCCTGTCGCCTTTAATAAAGGTTGTTATGTCAGTATGTATACATGGTACACCCCTTCCCCTTCCTTGGCTTCCCTAGACAGGTGACCCCCTTCTCCAGGTCAAGACTCAATTATACTCAAAGGTCTTCTTGTTTTTCTTGGCTTGCTATCAGCAATCAAGGTGATTCTGGATCCTATTATTATATTTCCATCTTCACCTAATTTACTAAATGTATAGTTCACACCTTATCAAATCACATGCACTTTCATGTCGCGGTCCAAAAGTCTTGACGACAACACGGGGACCTAAAAGGGTGGAGTGAATAGCTGCCTTTCCAAGGTATGCACGAGAAGCCGAACAATTTGTTGTCGAAACAACACAGTAAGGGGGCTTAAAAACCCCTTGTACTTTTAGAATATATATATTGTGGAAAAATCTCAAATATCTGTCATTTGAGGGTCTACTGTTTTTTTATTTTTTTTTTTGCCAGATTGCGAAAATTGCTTGTACAGAAGAAGTACAAATCAGTGATAGGGAAAGGCGCTTTTGCAAAACTTAATTCAGCTAAGGTTTCATCATGACATTGTTTTATGGAAACATCAAGGTAATTCTTTTTAAGGAAGACACGTATAGGTTAAGAATTACTTGTGATCATTCCAAGAAAAACTTTCTATTTGACTGTAAAATATTTAATCACCAATACTGTAAATGAATGATTGAACATAATAAAACAAACAGTTCCAAACCCTGCATTTAATGATTCAGTATTATATTTTAATTAAGGAATAAATTGAATTTTGCGGACTATTATTGGTGAATAAACCGTCGAGTCTCCAAATTTGGCAAAATAACGGACGAGGTTCGCCGAGTCTGTATTTTGTCATTATACTCAGTCTACGGGAAGGGAGGAAGGTATTTGCTTTGGAAATTATCCCTGATTGGTAGACAATCGTATTGGCTCTGCCGGCAGGCCAGTGGCTATACATCTAATTCTCATTTGATTAAATTTTTCCTCAGTATATATATAGTGCCATGCAGTACCCTGACACATGGCCGTAGGGGCCAGGGGCTGGGGCGGCCGCCCTCTAAATGTCAGAAACCTGATTAAATCGGGCAGATATTTTATCTCAGTCGTGCGGAAAACTGGACAGTCAAATTCTATACTCCAGACTCTGGAGTCGGGCAAAAATCCCTCACTGAGAAAAACAGTCTCAGTCCTTACGACCATGGGCTCAGGGGTACCACCCTTAGTTCCCATCCCCACATAGTAGGCCTATGGCAACTCTTATATTCTTGAAACTGAAAACTTGTTACGTTGAACTGTGATGCATAAGGGATTAAATCGTAGCCAAAGATCGGACACATTCCAAAGGTTGACAGAGATAGGTGTTCCCATTGACACATTAGGATACTGTTTTGGGGAATCTGCTTGACCTGACCCCTTGAACCGTCTTCCACGAAAAGATTGTCCCGTTGAGCATGGACTCAAATTTGATCAGCTTCTAGGATCTACCTAGCCGCCCCAAGACACTCCCCTACTGAGCAAAAAGTTTGAGCATATTGGTCCCCTTCCTCTTCCGTTTACAGACGGATACACTGCATGTAAAATGAAGACATCTTTACGTTGCCCTACGACAATGAGGAGGCTTTAACCACATAATAAAAATCTATTTGATAAATTGACAAATTAGGATAAATTTATGAAGTAAAATTCGTATCCTAGAACGAATAAATCCAGTTTTTTATAGTAACAGAACTTTCAGCTTAAGGAACATAAACGACTTCATTGCTTGTAAAGCAATGCTTGTTGTTAAAAAGCGGAATACTTTTCAAAGTCCATCCATGAATAATTTCTCTTAGTAGAAAGATTGATATTTCTGTCTCCATACATGCATCTGTTATTGTCAAAGACTCATTCCCTCACTGGCATGACGTAGCATCACGGGGGGCATCCTTCAGTTTGATAATTAAGGAAATTACTAAAACGTGTGACAATTGCCACCATGTGGGTTTTGTTCTGTGTAATATATTCAAATCATATGCAAGAAGTCGCTGTCACAACAGCCGAGGAGTTAGATATGCAAGAAACACCAAAGCAAAGGCGATAACAGTGGTGGACTGCCGTAAGGTAATTGATGTGACAAAACTTCATGAGTTGTCGACTTGATCAAGCATTTGACGTTGACAACGGACCTTGATCTATTGATCTCTCCTTTTATCTTTAAAGGGAAATGCAGCCCTCCCCGCTCATTTGAATAAGTGTGCCCCGTCATCCTAGTTCAGGATGGCTCTTATCATGTGACAACATGTTTTACTCATTTGTTAAATTAATTCAGAAAAACTCGTTGGTTTACCTTCAATATTTAAAGTTTGCATACAGAAACATCATAAAAGATACTTGTGAGTGAAATAAGAAGAGATTCATAAGGTTTAGCAAACTTTTGAAAATAAACTTGGGGCGACTGCCATCTCCCTTACAGTTTGAGAATCTCTCACTTTTCTCTCATCGCATTTAAATGACGTAAAGTGACAAAAAACTACTTCAATCTAAAATTTGTTTCTTGCAGAGCCGATTCTATGTAAGGAAACTTACAACTCTTTTTTTTTTAAATCTACACGTCAACGTAATCCGACGATGACCATCTTCGTGCACAGGGCCTAGTCATGCTACCACTACTAAAGGGGAGGGGGTCCGCGAGAACTGGTCCGCAGGGGTAATTTGTTTTCATAAAAGTATATTGACTCAGGTTGACTCATATTAAAGTAGTGAGACTACCAGAAATAATGAAAACTGGAAATCATATATGGATTTGAACATTTCATAACAGATGTAAAAAGAGAAACACGGTTGTGTTTTATGTCGAGGTGTCTTTCCGTATATTGGCTTAGAATCACCATATAATAAGACCCTTTAGTATGAATAAGAGTACCCCAGGAAATGGGAGCTCAGCTCCCTGCCTATACTAAAACCACCTGACCAGTTAGGTTGCCACACAAAATAACCCCCAGTTTGTTTGGTGTGCTCTTTGTCTCCTACAACTATACTGTGTTATTTTTTCACAACTTAAACGAGTTTTATTATGAAAAACTTTGAGGCGAACGACTAAGTATAATAGATATAAATGGAAATCTTGTCGGTACATAGCGTAACGACACAGGCCATAATGCTAGCTTTCAAGTAATATGCTATGGTCCTAAGTTGGTGTTGTTTAGCACACGCCTTTTAATCCCATAAGTTCAAATAATTAATTGAACAAAATTTGGAACTTAAAGGGAAAATGCAGTCCCCCATTTTGAGTTAGGGTATCACAGTACACTAGTTCAGAAATGGCTCATATCAATCACGTGACAATATTTTTGTCACTTTTTTCTTAACTTCATGCAGAATAACTCCTTGGTTTACCTTCAGTATTCAATGGTTTTATCAGGAAACATTACATAAAATACTTGTGAGAGAAATAAGAGGAGATCTGCAAGATTAAGCAAATTTTTGAAAATAAACTTGGGGCGACTGCCTTCTCTCTTGAAAAAAAAGCTAATTTATCCACTTGATAATTCAAACTTTGCATTAATGGCATGAGTAAAAGTCAAACAGTTACAAGTCTGTTAGTAGTATAGATCACTTCAGTGATCCTTTCTTCACTTATTCCTGTTATACAAGAATTCTTTTACCCTCAGTTTATGTGTATTAATAGATAAAGTATGACATGGGTGTATCTACGGGTAAACGGTAAATATGTATGTACTGTTTGGCCCCCTTGTAAAAACCATAAGTGGATCTTCCAGTGGTTCCAAGCTAGTCAAAGGAAGAAGAAAGAAAGGAGACGAGAGAAATTAGAAAGAAGTTTACTATAGAAAACCTTTGAGAGGGAAGATGAAGTAAGACATAACTAAAGTGTTAAAAAGTGGTTTTTCTTTTTTTTTTTTTTTTTTTTGGTCTTTGCTTGTACCAATCTCAAGAATGTGTTACCTTTTCATTGCCTGTAAAAGAGAAGCTTGAATGAAATTGTTTTTTTTCAAAGCGCCATACATCACCTGCCATCATATATCCTCCATCCCAACCCACAAGCCCCCCACCCTACGTCATCAGATCGACCAACCCATAGTCCTTCATAGAAAATTAAAATTGACCATATGTTTTTTCCTGTGTTTAGCCTTTTGAGTGCACAACCAGTGCCATTTGAAGATAAATATTTCATTTTTAAACAATAACACTCAAATTTTGTAGATAACCATGGCTTCTCTGATCCCAAACCAGGGCGTTGCCCCTGAACCCAATCAAAGCTTCTGTGGACCCTACGCCCTCAAGACGCGGAGCTTTAAAAGTGCAGAGTGTCACCCTAGTCTCCACCGTCTTAAATTTGGTGCAAAATGTCTCACACTGACTTAAAACGAGAGCCAAATGTCCGAAGTGACATTTCGTTCTACCTATTTGTTCCCCGGACAAAATATCTCATTTTCTCGTCCGGTGGGACATTATTTTTTATCGGGAAGAGTGTCCGGTGAGACACTTCTCTCTATGTTTAACTTCAGGGGACAAGACTTCTTCCCGGCATATGCCTGACAAAAGTTGTCCTCATTTTACGAAGACTCCAGTTCCCGATTCACAGTATAATGAAGAAGTTTACGTCTATCCGTCGCAGTTTGCACTCACAACAGGGCTTCCACTTTCAAGAAAATTTTCTGAATTTTGAGAAATTTCAGAAATCCGACAGACTTTAAGAAATTTGGAGAAAACTCTTAAGTTAAAGGAAATTAAAGGAAGTTTATTAAAATGCCAGGAAAATCTGAGTAAATAGATCAAAATCTAAGAAATTACTGGTAATTCATAAAAAATAAAAGTGAATATGTTTAAATTTAAAATGTATTTTGGACATTTGCCTCTGTCGTATACTGAAAACACCATGATTTTAGCCTTTGAAACTATTTGTAGGTCGCAGAACCTCGAATTCAATGTGCAACATATGAATAAGGTTTTTGCAAGTGTTAATCAAATAGATTCGTTGTCTATTCACTCTCCATACCTTTGTCTCCTTTTTGGAAACTGATGATATTTTGATGGGTTTTGAAGTATGTTACCTCGACACTTGTGCTTTTCAAAAATCAATGAAGATGGTAACTTGTAAATCTCCAATTATTTAATATTTTACGTTACTAACATCCCTACGGTTGTGAATGCTTTATCTAAGACGGTGTCAATAATATTTTAACAACTGATACTCAGTCATACGGGCAAGCTGTTCAACCGACCACCATAACGTCCTTACAGACAATTTAATGCAACACGGCCAGTGGCCATAGGGTGATCTTGTCAAATTAAAGCGTGGAAGGGCTACTTACCTGACAAAGGGTGTAAAAATGAATGACAGTGAAAATGCAAATTTCATTACACTACGGAGGTGTCACTTTTGCGGGAAAGCGCCCCCTAATTTATGCCGTAATTTGGCAAAACTACTCCCCAGTAGAGCCTTGTCAAAGTTAACTGCACTACAAATGCTTAAAACATTCTGTCATCTGGCTTCACGGTTTTACCACTTTCACGACAGCTGGAGAATAACAAAACAGGAAGTGTCCTTTTAAACAGTCTTCTTTGATTCGGTATAATATTTTCATACCACAACATTAGTTTTCAACCTTACATGAAAAATTCATAACACTTAAAATTCAAAATCAAAATCTAAACATCACTTCTTTTCATTACAATCATTTCCTTTGGAAAGATTCAGAATTAGGACAGTTCATCTTTGCTACTGTTTTAAATCAAATGCCCCAAAGGTGAAAAATTTTGACTGCAGTGTCGTCCATTAAATATTCTACTGGTTTAATACCTTTTGCAGAATTCATTACTTTTTGCATGGTATTACTGTTTCCCTCGAGCAAGACACAAAACCTTGAAATGTTCTTCCTGTATTTTTAACACCTTGAAAATCAAAATCGTTGTATTTACAACAAAATTAATATTGTATAAATATGCTTGAAACTACTTCTAGCGTTTTCATTAAGCGCGCACAAGTAATCTGGCATCGATCAACCATTTCCTGTGGAGATAAAGTATATCTTTCTTTATCGAGTGGTCAGGAAAATGTCTTCCATGCTATCATAGAGAAATTTCACTTTTAAGATATGAATATTAAGCGTAGAAAGTATCAATAAGTCAAGTCATGTAAACTTTCCCACGAGGAAACGCGACAAACCTCACATTAGCTGCTGTATTCAACAGGAATATATTGTCTTTTTAGAATAAGATATAGCCAATCCTTCGCCGCGACTGTTAAAAATTTATTACATGCAACCGTGCGTACACCAGTCAATTCATTCTTAACAGAAATTTTGTCAAGTTGTTCCCCTATTGACGATAATTAATAAGAACTTGACAAATTTTCTTCAAATTATCCCTAAATTTGTGAATATTTAATGCCAACTTTCATGTCCCTAATCGCGCCCATGAATTTATTATACTGTTCACGCGTTTCGCGATCTCTGCAGTCGGAAAGTGCGATAACATTGCACACACAGCACAGACAAAATGTATAAGGCAACCAATGTTGTTATAATAGGTTCAAGTTAAAGTGTTAGAGTAGTCAAAAAAGCGTAATGAAATACATTATTTAAAATACATTGTCTCAGTTAATGTATCCATTCCCCTTCAACAGAACCAAACTCTCACGGTCTTCACAGCTAAGTTGCTGGATTACCTGATCGCTCGGAGAGATCTATTAAGTGAATGCATTTTGCCATCGTGCCCATATAGACACATGGGATCTCCATTGATCTTCTGTCATCGACGACTTTCACACCTCTGTTAGCCGTTTCTCGTTCCGAGGCTCTCATCCGGAGGCTCGGCTGCCTCAGTTGCAGCCTTGATGTATATCAAAAACTCATCTCACTAGCATCGCCTAATTACTTTGGATGCTCTGAAAATTGGATTGTATCAAAAGCTAGATTGAGAATTATCCTCCCAAGGGAGCCGAGTCGCGTTCTGCTCCATGACACTTTCAATCTCACACCTCAACGAATAATTCGTTCCACAAAAAAACTTCTGGTCTTCTCTTTCTCTTTTCCTTCCGATTCTGACAAGAGCGTATCTACGCAACGAAGACAGAAGGCACGCCGTACACAAGAACAAAATAATAATGATAAAATAAAAAATAAACCGTTGCGTGTACCGTACCCGGCGAGTGACGCGGACCGGTGTTTGCGAATGAAATTAGAATTGCTATTTCGCACAAATTCGCGCGTATTAAGGAAAGATATACGCGTCGATCATTTCATGTCAGCATTGAATGATTTACATAATGCTAACAGTTGACACCTATCGTGAAGAAAGTTTGCCCTAGTGATCTCTGCTCAGCCAGCTGAAAGAGTAGCTGGCTTTGCCGGTATCTTCTTTCTTTGTTGGGTGACGGTAATTCACCCGCGCCACTGCGCCAGGTCTCTCCCTCCAGCCTGCGGTATACGCGCTATATTCTAAGCGGAGAGGAGGATTCCGTATCGATATGCTTGAGTGAAGACGCATGTAGGAATGTTTGAAATCGACCTAATTGTGATAATAACTGTTAACGCTGCTCGCAAAAGATATAAACTTAATGTATTTGAGTGGAGGAAGTCATAATAGAACTATAATGCAGTCATAACAGAAGGCGTAATAGCGGTATGAAGATGAGGGTGCAACCTGTTAATAAACTGTCTAGGAAGGTTTGGCGCCAAACGGGCTTAAACACGCGCAGGCGATAATGCAGGATTAAAACAAAGAGTTTTTTTAAAGATACCTGGAGATCACTTGAAATAAAAAAGACGATCTTGATGTTGTAGTTTTAGATGAGTTAAGATTTCACACAACAGCGCAAAAAATCAATCAGAACTTTAAAAATTCTGTATTTATATTTTGTTTTAACGCCATTTTGAAAAATGATGAAGAGTGGGCCAATCTATCAAACACCAAATTTCATCCTCCCTCATGCAGTTTATGAAATCACAAAACTTTTTTTAAAGGTTTTCAACTTGGGCTAGTCGGTGCACACCCCGTCATGGAATAAAGGGAGGGAGGGAGGTATGAGACAAAACGTTCCAGTCACCCCAATCAGAGTTAGTGTGCCCCGTCACTCTAGTTGATGAATGGCCTATTTTGATCATGTGATAATATTTTTGTTAGTCAATTGTGAAATTCATGGAGAATTTCCCTTGCTGTAAATATTGGTTGTAATAGTTATGTTCAAAACGTCTTCAGAGGTGCTTGTATAATGCAATAAAAGGAGATTTGCAAGAGTTTGCTGATTTTTCAAAGCAAATTTTGGGGCGGCTGCGTATTGCCCTTGAAGTTAAGTACTCTGGTCTATTATTGTCTCCATATCATGTTAATTTAAGTAACTGTTACTGAACTACAAAGTGCTGATAGTTGTCGATGACGCAGTTTTAAAAGTTTATAATGACACAGCATATCAAAATAGCGTAATTTGAATACAGAGGCCACTACTTTTCAGGAGTCGGTAGGCTATCACTGGCGAGTTTTATTGAAACTACCCTTTTTGTGTTCTGCAAGGCGGGAGTAGGGATGAAGCTCCCCATTCGAGAGAACATTTCCGTTTTCCGGAAAATACCCCCCCCCCCGCCCCCTTGGGCAAACCTGTAAAATTTTGTGCAAAAGCGGCCACCCCTATCCCATTTGGAAGTGTAACCTAGTTCTGTGCAGTTATGGTCTTCAATACCTCATAATATGTCGAGAGTGGTGAAGAGCAAGGGGCTTCCACCCCTTCCAGCCTTTCTGAAAGTACGGTAACTAAAGGCTTGGGATACTTTCAGGTAGTAGTCGGCTGGGCTTTCCAAGTTGCTGTAGCAGACGATGCGGATGTAAATTTCATAAATCGCAATTCACTTGCCACCCAAACGGTAAATGAAGTGGTCAGAGATAGCAGCATCGGTTGAACTGACCCCCCTTTTTAATGACGTCATAAGTAGCAGACCTGTGGCCAGGAATTCTGACTTCATGATAGTCACAATAGTCTTCACAACACGCCCCATCTATTACCGTCGTTACACAGAGTAATACTAAACAGAGTAATACTAATTTAGCCAACATCAAAATTGGCAATAACATATGATCCTGCTATGAACAGTCAATATGGCTGCCACCTCCATCGTAAATCCTCCAGCGTTCTTACCGCCTCCCAATTCATAGTTCATTTTAAGCGGGAGGATCTGACTACGGTTCATACTTCCAAATTTTCACCCGCTAGCCTACAAAGCTAAAAGAAACACGCTATGGCCATCACTTGCTCTCCCCGGACAATCACGTACATAGCTCAGTGTTAAACAGTGTTTAACTTTCATAGTTTTACAGCGCTATACTGGAGTATGAACCGGCCTTAAGGTTGTACGAACCTGCATGTGCATGGTAGACCATAATACAACAGACATTTTCTCTTCAGGATAAAAAGTCGCGTATCGACTTCACTTTCAAATTAATTTCACATTCTGTAATTTCCGTAACGTTTCAGTGACCTTCAAAAACTGCACTTTAACGTAGCAACGGAGTACTTACACTTCTCTGATGGATATAGACAACCGATAATCTACATACTCGGTACACAACTTCGTAACCACAAAAGCCTTTATAAGCATTTCAATTAAAAGAAAACGGCTGCTATTAACCAAGAAGCAAACTCTTTATTCGGACAGATCACTGAATATGACTTATATATTTTGCAGTCCGTCGCACAACGAATAAAAAGACCAAACCACGACCCAAAGAAAAACCTAGCGCCACGCTTTGTTTTCACTATGACTTATGAGCGAAAAGCTATTTATCATGAACAAGTCAAGTGTGAATTTAGATAATTGGTTCGAATAGCTTTCTTAATAAACCTACGAATTATCCACACATTTCAAGAAGCATAATAACCGCGTTTGAAGAATCTGTATACTATTATCCAGTGCCGCAGCGCGAGCTACTAGCGTCAACTGACCTAAATTATTTCCGAGCCTTCCGAGAAGATTTTCGACAAATATTGATGCCTAGGGGCAGAGATAATTGTTACTGAAACTTTACAGTGAATAATGACAAAAATGATCAGAACAAATTCCTTTGGTTTGGTATTCAGTGGAAAGAGTGTAATTGTTCTATAAATTTAATGTATGCTCTGGACAGGGTAAAACCATGGAAGTACTACCGAGGTAATACTTCCATGGTGAAACAGGAGTGGGGGTTTATTGCCATGGAAGTACTACCGAGGTAATACTTCCATGGTGAAACAGGAGTGGGGGTTTATTGCCATGGAAGTACTACCACGAAAGTAGTTCTTCCATGATATAACCAAAGGGTCCATTCTACGATTCCTTGTTGAAAAAGTCTATGTAAAGCCTTTACATTCTGCATGGTTCGGGCGGTGCGATGTCGGGTGGAGTTGGACACTGCACGGCTGTGCCAGGCAGGACAGGGTGGTCATCGTTCCTATTCTGAAATATCGTGTTTAAAGGTTTCGGTTTGGGCCTCTGGTTACCTCTAGTGACATCTGACTCCACAAAAACAATTGGGTACTTCCTCTTAATATGGCATATTCCAAGTATGAGAAGTAACAGAAGACAAAAACTTGATATCAAAAACTGAAATACATAGTGTCTTGAACGGCACTCGATCCAGGGCCATCATCAGAATGATAAACCGAGAACTTTCCACTACAACATCGACATTAATATTAGTTATAATTTTTAATCATCTTATAGTCACAGCATCCTTCAAACGTGTCCATAATTAGGTAATTAAAATAAAATAACTAATCAATGTAAGTTATGTTTGTGAAAAGATATAGATTGTTTTCTATAATTTTATCTTTGAAATGGTACAAAACTTCAGCCGTCCCTTTTCCATGGTCACGAAACGACATAACTATGGGGTACAGTCCAAAGTCTCATCAGTTTATGAGATTTTCGTCGCTTCGTCCCTCTTGGCCTCAGATGACCTTTGACCGCCATCAAACCCCATATGGTTCACTCTCTAAATAAGTCATATCTATATACCAAGTATGAAAAGTATCATTCATTGCTGTCTTGAAATATCGTGTTTACAAGGTTTAGATTTTTGACCTCTGGTGACCCTCAAATACCATCTGACCTCAACTAATAACGATAGGATTCTTCCTCTTTAAACGATAAATCCGTACCCCAAGTGTAAAAAATATTCATCATCCCTGTCTTGAATGATCTTGCTTACAAGCTAATCGTAACAAACATACACACATGTATACACACATACATAAACTGGGGCGTGATTGAATTTTGCCTTTTGCAAGGAATAAAAAAAGCATTATATAACGTGCACAATCCAAGTGACAATGCTGCTAACTTGAAGCGTGAGAGAAAGTCTAATTGTTCCAAGATACATTCACATTGACCATCCTTAACATTAGTCGCTTTTCTATTGTTAATGGGTAAAAAAGGCACGTTACAGCTATACCTCTAAATGTATGTGCGTCACTCTGCTTGGTCTGAGTACTGAAACGCCGAGGGCTGTTGCACTGTAGAGGGACTGTACAGAGAGACAGCACATTCAGATTCTCAAATAGTAAGAGTATGTAAGTATCGGAGGAGGATGTAAGCAAACGGCAGCGTTATTTTCAGCAGTATATAGAACTGACTTTGAACGAGAAAAATTTTTGGCAGGAGGTGCTTAGACATTGTGAATACTGAATAATGGACTTAGGTAAACTTTGTGAGGGTCGAAACTTTGAACTACTCGGAATAGGAAATAAGCCCTCAGTTAGAGAGCAAACGATAGTTAAATGGGGGAAGACACCCTAGGGGTGGGGTGGGCACTGACGGGTGACATGGCTGAAATCTGGCAAAGGTACGGAGGTCGCCACGGCACTTACAACTTTTCGTTAATTCAGAAGATGAGCCGTTACTAGGGGTAATCTGATGTCTATAAAACAGATTAAAATGAATGGTTTAAGCAACTAGCTCCCTTTTGCTTTGTAAAATTTCATGGAGGAGATCAAACTATTATAGAAGGGGTTGATTATTTCATGTTTCTTCTTTTGCAGTTGTTTTTCTACCTCTCACCCCTCCCCCAAATGTCGAGATTCAGGCTGCTACAGTACCTTACCTTTCGATTGCATTAATCGTGAAATTGTATTGTAGATAAATGCAGACTTTAAAACTAATTAAACACTCAAATAAGGTATATATATCATAACATTAATGGTATCACATACCATTAATGTTAAGAAAGAGCAAAACCTTTTATCAGGTAAGAGAAAAGTTACGCAGAGTCATGGTCAAATACGGACAAATTCTTACAGAATAGAATAGAATAGAATAGAACAGAACAGAACAGAACAGAACAGAACAGAACAGAACAGAACAGAACAGAACAGAATAGAATAGAATAGCACTTTATTTGACCCAAACAAGGGAACTCAAAATACTTATTATACTTATACTTATGTATACTTTA
>WURT03000028.1:1206514-1221946 GCA_009936505.3 Holothuria glaberrima
ATTTGTGATTTATGTTTGGGAAGGGGAATAGACCACAATGGAATTACATTGGTGTCACTTTGTTATATATTTTCAAATGCAATATTTTCCTTTAAGTCATCAAATAGGCACTGGCATTTGGGGGAAAGGTGCATGAGATTACATCTTGTGTTGTGGGGCAAGAAAAGTATATCAAACCAGTTGACTGGGTACAGTGTATTCTGCCTGTTGAGGAGTTTCAAGACAACTAGTTAGCATTATTTAAAGCTCCTTTAATTAACATTGTACATGATATAGTACAACAAGATACGATATGACAGTGAGACGCAACAAAATTTTTGCTAGCCCTTCCACACTACAGGAGATGTTTCCTTCCTCTCTCAGCAATATTCCAATGACCTATGATTCATGTGATCAATCAAAATAGCAATTTCATTTCATCATTTGTCACGCAAAATTTTGCTTGGTGACAAAAGCAAGATGAAAAATTTTCAATTTGATTTTATAGCATTGTATCACATTGCATCATATCATAGTGTAGCACACCTATGGTCTCAGTAATTATATTGTTGTCAACTTTTTTATCATATCGAGTTGCTCTTAGGACTGGAGCTCTAAGCAGGTTTAGCATTCAGTACAACATGTATACACAGGTGCACAACAATAGATCCAATAGACCAGTTTATTAATTGTAAACTGAATCCCAGTCAGTCAAGAGATTATCCCACACTTGCCAACGTTGCCTACCAGTACAATTTTCCCTGGTCAACTTTGCTGGGACAGTTTCCATGTGGAATATTTCCATACTGGACAATCTTCCCTTCTAAAGGACAATTTCCAAACCAGGTCAGTTCCAAATTTTCTGGTGGGGAATGTTGTCTAGGAGGTAATTATCATAGTTGTGAACTGTATCTATAGGGGAAGTTGAGTAGGGATTGTTCTGAGGAAACTCAGAGTTGTCCAGGGAGAAATTTTCAGGGTGGGAAATTGCCTGGGTGGAGTTGTCTGGGTACCATCATTGTCAGCTATGAGTAGAAGGCTCCCTTTTTGGACTGTATGGTCTAGACAACTTGACACCTGTAGTCAGATCTTGGTTACTTGAAGAAAAGTTGGGCACTTGTGATGTGCAAAAACATACAGCACACATGTGCAAGAAAGCTGTTTTATGTGCAGGGCTCGACTTTAATAGTCGTCTGGTCGCCCAAGACAACCAAAATTTGTTAGGGACAACCAAACAGTACAGGGTTGGTTGTCCATTGGACAACCAAAGTTCATGCAAAAAGACAGCAAATGGCCTCTATGGTTACTACAAAATTTGTTTTGGGGCAACTAAATTTTCTTTTGGACAACCAAAGTATGGTAGACAGGTTGTTTGATGGACAACCAGAAAATTTTCTTAAATTCAAGGCCTGTATGTATAACAGTGCTGTCAGAGTGAAGTGGTATGGTGATGTGTAATAAAACTTGAGCAGTTGTAACCCTCCTGCTGATGTGCATGAACCAAGGCACACCTTTTCCATGGAAAGTAATTATGTGTATTTGGAAAAGCACAAGATCTTCTCAGCTTTTGTGTTTTCTTTAGTAAGTAATTGAACCATTAAAGTATCTAATGGGCAGTCAAGGGTATAGTAAGTCTTTTGTAGCTTGTTACAATAGACAGTTTCCATGGTAACTGTAACAGTGTTTGTGATTGTTCAGGCTTTAATTGTTTGCTAGTGACCACATAGAAAGTCTGTGTTACATCCTGCCTGGCTTCTATCCCTTACACTTATTGTTTACAATCCTTTCCTGTAAACTACTAGTTAATACTAAAGTACTTTAGGGACAGACTAGCTTTTGACCATTGTATTGATCACCACATGTTCTGACCTATTTAAGCATTAGAGTAGAGTTTCTGTTTTGTGATAAAATTTGTTCCTGTATAGTTGTAAAATATTGAGTAATTTTGTTAGACTTGGCAGAAGAGGATACAAGTCTTCCAATCAATTAAGTAAACTTTTTCACAAAGATATCTGGTATCAAGTTTCTTGAAAGTTTGGTTTAATCAAACTTGTGGAGGAGATTCATACATGTCATGTATTGTCAATGTCATAGTCACAGTATATAAGTAAACCAATTTTGTCTATGTGCTTATATACGCAAGTATGCAATATGATTTTATGCCCTCAACGGTTACAAATGATGGTAATATATGCAGTTACTGTACAAGTCTTTTATCAAACCAAAGGTGTTTACTTGTGTCAACTACTTAACCAAGGATGCTAGAGGCCTACTGTGCATGTGCTTTATACAGGCATATACTCAAGGGGGACAGACGTGTACCTGTAAGACACGTGTGACCTGGATGGAATTTGCCATTTGAAGGTGGGGGAGGGGGGTGGGATGAGACTCTTACTCTTAAGGTGATGTAAATTGTTTTATATTGGAAAACGTTCGTATAGGGACACAATTTCATTACTTGCCAGTCATGGGTGAAAAAGTTGGGAAGCTGGGTGGGTCTCTCCCAAGAAATTTTGGTGTTTGGAAGGAAATTTTGGCAATTGGATGGAAATTTACCCTGTTTGTACTTGAAAATACAGAAGGAATTGTGCAAAATATGACTGTTTTGGAAAGTAAACTTTTTTGCAGCCCTGCTCTCCAGTTGCCACAGCCACTTTCGTCATAGGTAAGCCTGTACTCAATACACAAAGCACTGTACACACTGAGTCAGGGTGTGCTGAGCAGTCTTAATAATACACTACTTAATTAAATATATGATGAAATGAGAAAACACAATTGTAACTTTGAATTTGACAGACTTGTAGTGGTTTTTGTTTTATTTTGGACCAAAGAATGATTGTTACATATTTTTTAGACCTGTCTTGTAAAATGATCTCATGAAAATCTGTTTAGTTTTCTGTATGAAGTTACTGTCAGTGGGCAACCGGCATAGATGTATTGTGCCAGAGTATACTGTACATTATACTCACATCGCTGACATATATAATTACCCCTTGGTACATCTTATTTTCAACACCGTCAAGAACTGCTCGACCATCACCGTGCTCCACCGGGGCTTCCCGGATGGAACCACGGTCAATTCAAGTCAGGCCATCTATCAGCCACTCAAGGGGATGTCCAAGTCCAGACCCATGGTGCAGGCCCTTGCACCATCATGGTCCATCAACTGAGTCCTGCAGGCCCTCGCAGGTGAGCCATTTGAACCGCTCCACTCCATCCCCCTTGAGTTCCTCACTCACAAACCCTGTTCTTGGTTGTGGCCACCTCAGCTAGATGCAGTTGCCTGCAGGGGCTCTCAGTCAAGCTGGGCTGCATTCCGTTTGAGAACCACCGGGTCCCTCTCATCCCGGATCTCATGTTCTTAGCCAAGAACCAGACCTTGGACTTCCTTCCTGGTGACCTCTTCATCCCAGAGATCACCACAGCCTGTTCTGTAAGGGAGGACAGGAAGCAGTGCCCAGTACTCAAGCCCAGGTACTAAAATGGTGCCTTCACCAGACCAAGGACATCTATGCCTCGGATAGGCTCTTTGTCCTCCTGAGGCCCAAGGATGGGTCCAGATGCACGAGGGCTGAGGATAGGGGGTTTCGAAGGCCCTCTCCGCGGGCGTGCCAGTTGAGGATATACTCCAAAGCGGCCATCTGGAAGACTATTGTCTTTCATAGCTTGGTACCTCTCGGACACTCTTTCTGCCGAGGCGGCCTTCGGTCGTGCTGTTCTTGGTGCCCCCCCCCCCCGAGGGCACCCTCTTCCAGCTCCACTCGGTGTCACACTGATGCAAATAAGATGTAGCAAGGGGTAAATATATGCGTGAGTGAATTTCCCCCACCTTCCTGGTGGGTGTATTCACGAGCGACTATACCTACCCCTTTGCTATATCCCCTCTGGCCCACCCCCTGTTCGGGCCGGGAGGGCACTTTTTAACTTGTGCAGAGCTATATTTGTAAATAAATATATGTATGGAAATATTTCTGTACAGTACTTTTTCTAAGGTAGCCAGGTTTTCCCCCTCTACCTCGCCAGGACTCAGTCGGGCTTTGGGAGAGGGTTAAATCCTTACTTGGCGACACCACCAAGTATAGTCGCTCGTGAATACACCCACCAGGAAGGTGTGGGGAATCCTGTCTTTACTGTATGACACTTGGTTACAAGAAATTGACCCTAAATGGTGCATGGCATGTGTTATTTGTGCATAAAAAAGGCCTGCTGAAGTTTATTAAGGCTTGAAATTGGTTGAATCCACTTGCTTACATTGTGAGCAATGTCAATTGAGAATGTTAAAGAACAGTTTTAAAGGATATCACAGTACTGTACTTGACCAGCTAAGCCAGTGAAGCCCCATTGTTCAGCATTTGAGTTTAAAGTTATTTGTTTTTTTTTCCCACAATTAAATGAGGTTCATGATAATGCATAGGTCCAACATTTTGTTACTTTTAAAAGATAACAAATAATACAGACTACAAAGAGAATCTCTCCCACTAATTGTTGATGTTCCTGCCACAGTTTCTACCACAGGAAACATCCACGCAGGATTGTGGGTAGTGTCATGTGAAACAAAACTGTAAGTTGGTTTTTCATAACTGAATATTATATTTTGTCTTCCTTGCAGAAACCAAAGAAGGTAATCCTGTGTGGCTTCCTGTTTGTTGCACCAGGATTGGACCCTGAGAACCCGGCATCCCGTAGTCGAGTGAGTATGAAGCACCAGTTATACAAATGTTGCCATTTCAAAGTACAGTACAATAAAAATAATAATAATGGTACCTTTTTATAGTAGCTTTGGGTGATCATTGTGGGCTAAAGTTACCTACACTTTAGAGGGAAATATTGCATTTGTTTTACAGAAAATTTTTATATTTTTTAAACCAGATATAATAGGTACCCAATGATAGACAATTAAAAATAAGGCAGTATGGTAGCTTTTTTTTCAAGAAATAAGTCTCTCACAGGAAGTAAATTGGTTATTTGTTGCACAAAAGTAATTTTTTCACCCAAATTTTTAAAAATTTAAATGATGCAACATCTGCTACTCTTGTAATGCGTAATATTTTGAGGTAAAGCTATTGCTAGAGTTTATTGGCGAGACTGAGTGGTTTAATAATGATGTAAGGGATTTTCTCTGTAAATTGCCATATGGTGCATTTTAAATGCAGTATTTCCCTTTAAGGGTCTGATGACATGATGACTATAGATGTACTCCTGTTTACCTTAAAAGTACTGTCAGGGATACAGGGACAGGTGAAGGAGGTAAAATGATGGACTTGCCCAAAAAAGGAAGTGGTAGTTTCGTCCGAACTTGGACTGCTGATATCTGTTAGGGGAAAGGATCTATCTACCTGCCAGTCAGCCAATGAACAGCCATTCTCATGTAGCTACACTTACCTAGCACAACTTTTCTTCACACATTGACATCTGTTTGACATCTCTCTTTACATTAACTAATGTAATACTTGCATGTGTGCAGGTGAACTTGCAATAGTTGCCTGCACAGTTGAAAAGAACATGGATGTGTGCATGTGTTCTTACGAACACTGCTCACTGTTTGACAGTGGTCATTCAGAACACAGTCATGAATTTGTCAGTTTTGTCGCCGACAGCATTTTTATGTTTTGATAGAAACTGTACTGCATTTTGATAGAAACTATACTGCATTTCAACATCATTTTAAGTGTTTTACAAATTGTATTCTGGTTATAGGGAACAATAGAAGTGAAAGATGGTTAGGCATAACAGTCTTCTGTTTTGATGTACATGGCTTTTGAAAAAGGACTAAGTCATGGAGAATGTTATGAGCTGGTGTCCTATGATGAATTCTTCTCTGTGATAATTTCTTAGTTATATTGTGGGTGTGTTTAACTTTCAAACATGTTTATGTTTACCAAGTGAGTTCAGTTTTAGTGGGAGTTGTTCATCCAATTATACCCATTCAGTTGTAGCCATAGAGGAGTTAGTTATGGCTGACTTTTGTCATTTTCAACCACAATTATAAGCTCAGACTGACTTCCTGTCCTTGACTGATATTTTACTTCATTGGTTCAGTAATTTTATTGTTGGAAAGTTTCCAGGAATGAAAGCATTACAAGAGTGATTGGTGCATGCTATCATGAGCTTCATGTCTGAAAATCATTTCAATTGTACTTGTGTCACACAGCCGTGTTGTTATATTATGCTTCAAACTCTTATGATGACTTAACTGGTGGTTTCTGTTATGTGTGGGTATGTGTGGGCTGCAGTATTGTGTTAATGTTGCTACAGTAGCTCTCAGTGGGGGATGTGACGAAGCATTGGTCTTTTGTGCATGTAAATTTACATACTGTACCTCAGTATGTGTAATGATCACACCCATATATTCAAGGTTATCCATGGTAACACACAGCCCTCTCTTTTCTGTCAGTACCCAGTCCACCTCATGCAGGATCAGTATCTGATCTTTTTGATCTGCTAGACCTCCCATTCCAGCATGGACCATACAGCTACAAATCCTGGGCCCTGATAATATAAAGCTTAAAAGGGCAAATACAGTCACTCAAATTTGAATTAGCATCCCCTTCCTCTGCATGATTCTTTCTAGTCATATAACAGTGATGTAGTTGCAGAATTGTTTAATTTTTACAGTCCCTGATTATACCAATTGGCTAACCATTAATTATGTAAAACCTAAACATTGCATTGTCATGAAAGACAGCCTACATTTAAGAAGATTAATACTCTGTGTAATATTTATCCTTGGTGATTAGCTGGTATTTTGCAAAGCTGGGACATCTTGTAAACCTCTTTGTGAGCTTTTTCAAATTGTAATCATATACATTTTATATCGTATAGTGTGTGAAAAACGCTTGCTGCTCGGTTTTAAAGAGTAACATAGAGGTACACTTTACACAGAAGTGGTGCCAATGGGGGGCCCGGTGGGCAATGGTCACCCTGTCAGGGAAGGCTGACCCTGCCCCCCCCCCCGTCGGGGAAATTTTTCATTTTCATCAGGGAAATTTACTCACTACCATGAAATATGTAATCCCAACGACCTTCAGTCGCCCCAACGATTTACATGATTTTGTTCATAGGAAGGGCAGATTTTTCAATACAGATCTCAAATTCTCCAATTTTCTTAAAAAAACAAATTTTTCAAATTTTCATCCATAAAAATCCAAATTTTTCAAATTTTCTTCAATAAAACTCCCAAATTTTCAATTTGTTTGCAAAAAAAACGTAAAAATTTGCGAGAGAAAATTTTGTTTTTCCCATTCATTTGATGTTTTTTGGAGCTTCGAGTTGCTGTCCCACCCCCCCCCCCTTTTCCCCGTCAGGCAAATCCTGGTGCCACCTCTGACTTTACAACAGACTGATTATCAGTAAAGAGAAGTCACAGCTAGGAACTGTACAATTTTGGATGGTACATGCTGTGTACAGCAGGCCCTATTTATTTCAGATCTGTGTACAGTATACTTGGTTTAATACCTAAGACCATGTTCTATACATACTTGATATAGGATTTCAGGTTATGTATTGTGTTACAAGTTATGAGTAAAATTTCAAATCATTTAATGTGCATTTGTCAGTGTTCCCTTTTGTACAGTAGATGGTCTAAGCTTACTAAAATGCATAAAGCAGGCCTAAATCAATTGTGATCAACAAATGTCATCTATAAAGTCCTGAGTACAGTTACTCAAGATAGAAGATTTACTATTCAATGTACACCAGACAACATTTCATCTATTGCTTTCCATACCCATTTTATAAATCTATGCAAATATAGTCCATTTGATCACAGAGAGTGTACCATCAGAAATCTTTTATACTCTTCATTACTAAGAATGCCTCTAGCCCTCTAACTCTGCATGACTCACATAGCCTTGTAATATTACAGAAATTAGTAATGCTGCAGAGTTACCAACAGGCTGCCATTGCTGCTGTGTCGGTATCTTCCTGAAAGTGTAATGCCCTAAGGTGGAAAACATTGTGTTTGGATTCTGCCTCATTATGATTAATAATGGCGTATCAATCAAGTACAAACAGTGTCGTAGTACTAGTACATGTGCGCGCTTTGTACACTAGTGATAAGTACCAAAGAGTCTCATAGATTGTATTTTATCCAACTGTCAGCCTGTCAGACCAAGGAGTTTGGACTAGCTTTCATGTAGTGTAGGTTGGGCTGTTAATTGTTGCCATCACCATGATTAAATATTCATCAGCATAAAAGCTCAGCAGTAGAATAGACAGTCTGATTTGAAGGTCTGGGGTGCATGGCAACTGTTGGAAAGTGGAGTAGTTTTTGCTATTTGTAGCAATTACTCTTGAAAAACTTAGTAGGGAAGACATCTGAGATATTTCTCAAGATAGTTCTGTAGGCTTTTGCTTACAATGCTAACAACATCATGCACTGCAGATGATACTTTGCACTGAGTTGTCTTAAAAATGATAGTTCTTGAGGACAGCTTCGTAGTCACATTTTATTGATGCTACAAGTAGTGTCTAATATTTTTAACACTAGCTAGGCACAGGGGACTTCAGTATCTTTGGAGATGGGAATGTGAATCTTTATGGGTTGGGGACTAAGTCCTCAGATTGTGATGTCATAACTGATGTAGTGTATATTATTTGTGCAACAGTTGTCATGTACCATTAATGGGTATTAATACACTGGGAGAGCTACAAAACTGTAAAACATGGACTTTATAGTGGTCCATTAAAGTGAAAAAAGTGATCAGATGTCAAAGGAACATTACAAGGGCTATGCTACACACAAATAATCACTAAAGCATAGAAAGAACACAATTCATGCAAACCCCTTTAAAAGATTTGGTATATTTTGTGTATATTTTTTACAATATTGAAACTTCAGTTTTACTTTAAGGAAAATGGATTAGCCTGTAGACCCTCAGCTTAGCCAAGTGTTGCAAGTTCTCTGACACAGTGTAAGATGACCTGTGCCCAAATCTAGTACCAACCTTGTAAGAGAATGTAAACATGGTCAGTGGCTTGACCCATAAGATTCTTGTTGATCTAGCCATAAATGAAAATAAAGCAGAAAACTTAAAAATCATTGTGGTCGGGAGCCAGTACTGCTTGTATAGTTCTTCTGACAAATTAAACACCAAAACTTGCGAGTGATCCCATCAGGGATTCCGCCAGAAACTCAGAAAGGGGGGGGGGGGGATTTACTACTGCTAAACTCCAAGTCTTAATTGATGCTGCCCTTAGCCAAAGTTACAAGTGGGTTCAGGGGGACAAAAGCTCAGTGCTGTAAGGTGCAATTTCAAGGGTTTTAAAGGCCATTTATTTATGTACAGTACTGTACTATATAAAGTTCAAACATTACTGCAAAAGTGTCTTCTTTAGTAAGAAGATATTGACAATTTTTTTATTTTTATGGAAATGAAAAGAGGGGATTTTACCCTCCTTCTGGAAAGGAGAGGACAAATCCCCCTCCCCCCCCCCATGATGGAAACCTTGCCCGTGCTGCCTCTATTAAACCATCTAGTCTTAGTTTTATTTCTTAAATAGACTTGCAATGAATAAAAGCCTTACAGAGAATTTTTTCTTGGAATTTTTGCACAGTTAAATCTGTTGTTACTAGTCACTTACAGTAGCCAAAGTATCTAAGACTCTTGAGCGTCAAATTCATTCCTTACGAAGTTCTGTCCCTTGGTGGTCTGAACACCAAAAAAAAAAAAAAAAAAAATCTGTGGTGTGTGTAAATACACTGTACACTATTACAGCAAGGTATGATGACTCTTTTAGAGTAATATACTCCATCTAAAAGAGTAATAACACATGTTTGTAGCTCTTATGATAGGTGTAGTGCAATAAAGTTTGATATCCTTCCCCACCCACAAGATCCTTGTAAAAGTTCACCATATTTTAGTCATTGATCATCGTTTGCCCAAGTGTTATATTTTACACATGTATTCTTGACTCTTTTTATTTGTTGTTCACTCCGGGGGGGGTGGGGGGGGGGAATTCAGTAACTTCAGGTCGACACTGTTTTAATACCTCCTCACCCTCCAAGTAGTACTGTAGCTCATGGAAATTTAAAATGCAGAACAGTGAACTGTTCTGTGTTTGAGACTGGTAACGTAAATGTTATCAATGTATAACACACAATGAAGTACTATTATTTGCAGTTACTTATTTTTAGCCTTAATCATCCAATTATAAAAACTGAATGCCTTTTGATATGGTGTGGATCATACCAAAATTGTTGGGGAAGGAGAAGTGAGAAAAACATTGTATTTGTTCTCAAGTAATTTTCAGTTCTTGTGGCATGCAGCATTTTGACCTACTAAAGAGATACAATTCTTGCTCCTCTGTGAGCCAGTTCATGCCATACAGTACCTCCAATCTTACACCATTTATGCACACTGTGTCCCACTCTGAGACTCCCTCCCCCCCCCCTTATTTAATAGCCCCACCATGCCCTACACATGAACACACATAAATAAAGACCATTATGGAATCATTCATGAGTCATTTTCTTAATCATTTAGTGTAAATATATGGAGTGTTCAGGCAGTTTAGAGCTATGGAGATTTAATGATGAGATACTTGAAAGGCTACTTGTACATGTAGGCCTGTCAGTTTGATTGAACAAAAATCCATTACCAAAGATAGGACTAGATTGCCTTTCACATAAAATACAGTTATTTTGGGATGAAAACATTAACCTTTCTCTTAAGGTTGCCCTTGTGGCTAAGTCATGGATGCACATACATAACAACACTAAAGTCTATGTTGTAAGTTGTGGCAGCCATAAAATCTGCAGATGTGTTCTATTTTGATGTTCTACAGTTAGTCATATCAGGCAGTCATGAATACTTGTCTTCAGTTTGCTGTTTGACATACATGATAAATGGCTTGGGAAAGTTAACATGACACTAGTTCATGGCCTGGCTGATTGCCCACTTGGCCGACCATTGTCCACGAACTTTCTCAAGAATTCTTCGTGAACCTGAGTAACAACTGAACACTAGTAACTCTTCATTTTATAAACGATCACAACGATCGCAAATTATAAATATTCAACGAAAAATCGACTAAAGCAAGTGTGATTACTATGCTGTTTCAGACAACCAGTGTCAAGGTTTTAGTGTGTTATTTCTCCTGCTTTAAGCTCACACATAGAAGTCCCATTGACTTGTGTAAAAGTGAATGTTACAGCTGAAGCTTTGTCATGCAATATGAATATTCATTGTTCAAACCATTCAACAGTAGAAAGGTAAAATCAAATATGGCTTATGAATAGTGAAATTGGATGATCTCTGTCACAGGTATTAAAGAGTGTGTACCTCAAAAGAGGAGTACATATTCGACTCCTGCACCATGACAGTAAACCTGGCTGAAGACTCTTGGTGGATAACGCAGGTGCAATTCCACTATGATTGGGGTTGATTTTGTGGTATTCATATTGAACAAATAATGGTATATGATTGACCTCCCTTTTTTTTCTTTTTTGATAGCTGTTCATGGTAACTAACTTTAACAGCTAAAATTCCAGCCCAGTTTGTCAACCAAAATTCTTTCTTTGCTTTGCAATACTTAAGAGAGAAAATTAATTATGGTAGTAACTAATTTTAGAGCTAAATTAATTCAACTATGACGGTCCCCATATCTGTTCTATTCTACATGGTGAAAGAATAGCAGTTTTGTCACATAGAACAGCATGCTTTAAGCACAGGTTCCGAACTGGTGGAAAATACTTGGATTCTGAGAAGCTCCTCGCCGGGAAATTTTGCTATTCGGAAGGAAATTTTGGCAGTCGAAGGGAAATTTGGCCTTTTTATATAAGATAACATGTTTATTGTGGGAAATTTTACTTTGTGGGAAATTCACAAAAGTCAGGGCTGCTCTTTATATCACAGTTCATCTTCCTGTAAGGGTGCACATACAGGCCAGTGCTGTAGTACTTGGCTTTCTTAACATTCTTCTATGCATCCATATTGTAGATAGCTTAAAGGTCCTAAAATAATTGAGGAGGCATGAAGCGACTGGATGGGTTTTGCATTGCAGGGTACTGCAACTCCCATTGTTCTGGTTTAGGAAGAGGATTTGCACTGAATTATCCCAGGTAGAAAAAACTGACAGATTTAAAAAAAGACCCATACCTCCCTTTTGAATGGAAGAGATTGAATCCTCAAGGCCTACTGGAAGTAGATGCCATTTTCATTCAGATTTTAGCTTTGTGTTTGAAGGTAGTGGTTGCATGATACCACCAAGGGATTTGTAATGAGATTCTGAAGTGGGCTTTCTTTATCTAACACAATAACCCATAGAACAGCTATGGTGTGTGCCTACAAAACTAGTATGATCACTGACAGTGACTTGTGCAGAATGGTGAAGTGTTTGTGAAAAAGCAAGAAGCAGAATGATGGTACACAAATTTGAACAGGGGACCACAGCACTACAGCTGTCTGGGGAAGGTGATTGAAGGTCTAAGAATTCAGATAGTTCCTTGGTCCAAATTACTGTACCATTGCACAGCTTTTCAGCCACTCTGCAGTTTCCATCCCCCACTGGCATAGTGTAAAGAGACACCCACCAATAGTTTTGTGCTTGGAGCTTCCCCCATTGGAGAAACTAAAGGGAAAAAGTGAACCACTCTGTATGACCCCTCCCCCTTCTATGAAATGGTAGAACCCTTCCATGTTCCTGCTCAAAAGTTTTTATGCCACTTCCTCCTCCATCTCCCCCTCTGTTTCTCCACCCTTCCCCCTCCCACCACAGCTGTCTTCAGGCGAGTAGGTAGGAGAACTTTCCAGAGGACAAAATTTTAAAGTATATCCTCATGTGTAGGTATGGAAATGTGTTAAGACTCTTTTTCTAAAATCCCGACAACTGAAGCCAAAGGGAGAAAACAAACCATTACTCATAAAGGGAGTCTATTCCCAAGGAAGCTAAGTTCCTTGAGGGGACACCAGACATAACATCACCAAGATGGTAAAAGACTGGCTTTATAACAATTTTACAAGTAGTAGGCATATAAAGAAGTCATGAATTTGAAGGTTTGGCTAATCTGAATTTATCGTGTTGTTATTTCTACATGCTCAAGAAAATTAGAAAAGGTACCTTAGAATATTTATGTAACATACTAACTGCTATAAATACAGGTGCATAGCTGTGGTGGGCCTGGGGGGCCAGGCCCCCCCCCCCAGATGTTTGTTAGGACCCCCAAAATTGCATCCTAATAAAATGTGTAAGAATTTAGAAAAAAATGTGTAAAAAACACATTTTGCGTACATATGATGTAAAGCAATGAAAAATATAGAACCAGATTGCATCCGAGAACACCTAACCATTCGAAATTTTTGCAAATGAGCACAAGGGCCAGGGAAAAGGCCCATGAAGATGGGAGTCATTTATTCCTTGGAAAATTTAAGAAGAAATTGAAGATTCCATTGTTGCCATAACATATGTTTACTTTACATGAGCAGTGGATGTGCATGTCATAATACTTCCAAACATCCATGCCAAGATTCGATAAAGCATGACATTAAAACATTATAACCTTTAATGTGTACTGTACGTCAACTGGGACCTTCACCTTTATGTCAATTTAAGACTGAATTATCCTGTCAGACTTGTACAGTTATTTTTAAGTGTTAATCAATAAGATCATTCAGGAGGCAATAGACTTCCTGTATATTACTGACTTATTCTTGTGTCAATCATACTCAGGAAATAACAATTTCTGGTACAGTCAATTTATATTTAGATGCTCCTTGTTGTAGGGATCTATTGTTTGTCTAGTAGAATTTTTACAGTAACATAGACCCAACATGGGGGCCAAAGTAGTAACCAACAGGGATAAGTTTAAGTGGCTTGCAGCTGGTCAAAATGTATTAATGGGACAAAGGGAAAGGGAAGTACTGTATAAGCCAAGATTTTAAAGCAAAAGTGTAATAAAAATAGAAAGGTATTTAGGGCAAAGCCATTTTGTCCCCTGATTTTTGCAAGCAATATACTGTATAATGAACAAGCGTTACAGGAATGTGAAGGTACTGACCTGTCACTGTCAGTAAGGTTTCATGGTACAGCCAAAAATTGGTACTGTCAATACCGCCACAAACGGTACCTGTAATATTGCAATACTGGTACCATGAGAGACAAAAGTCCGATTCTTAATGCAAGAAAATGTTAGAGCTGTCAGGTTTGAATGGTTAAATGAACTATTGGCCATTTACACTTCTCCTAATTCAACCAAACGTTTAATTGGATCTGAAAAAACGACGTAAGTTTAGCTTTTTTTTCTCCCCCATATTTTGCTTTCATACCTTTCTTTTAAAAACGATGTTTATTTGCCAATTCAGTGACCAGATAAACCTTTGAAAATATCCTGTCGGTGAAAAATATTTTTTAAAACTCTGAATCTATGCTATAGCAAAATTTGATCGGCTGTTTTTTGCTATCATATTCCGTCTTAGTGTCAGAACTATTTTATTAATACTAGCAAAGATAATCGTAGTCGAAATTGATCGTACATTCTGTAAAAACGAACAAAATGGAGTGTCTCACGCTATGTTACAATCACCCCTTGTTCAAAGTATGCAGATCCAGTCAAAGGTCAATGTTGTAAGACATACACTAATGACATACTTATTTTAGCAGGTTTGGACTAGAGAACTATTTGTGTGGGTAAGGTGACTTTCACATGCTGTCCGAGTCTGTGCATGTTGTTGAAACGTACATGCAGTAGTACTTTCATGCAGTAGTGCTAACTCTTGTGTGCTCTTCTAAGTTACAGGCTATAGCATACCTGTGGACTTGTGTACTGCTCTATTTACTGGACTGTGAGACTATTAAGTAATGGTAGGCTATAGTACTAAAGGTATATCAAATGTTCGTGCCAAGAAGGAACGAGTCCAGATTATTAATGTGTGTAGTTAGAAGGTACTTTGTTAGTTTGTACATACATGCCAGCCCACCCGAATCTCATAGTAGTGACCAGAAATACACAAAGGGTGGTTTGGGGCCAAATGACCTGCATTACAAAATGTGAATGCGTCAGTTCACTCTTTGTTTTCATACTTGGATGCGTATTTGACTCTTTATCCCACTTTTTTAACGTGTATTAGGCCTCACCAATACGCACAATACGCAAATACGCACACTAACGAAAGCTCTGACTGTCAGTCATTGCCTCTGGTGGCTTCAGCCCTGAAGAGTTGTTATCCTTGATTTGTGAGAACTCCCAATTAGTTAAAATTGTCCTCCACTCCCTCCGTTCAACCTTCCTCCAACCCCCTTCCTGTCAGGATACCACCTTCCCTCTGACAACCTGCCCTCCTGCCCTCCTTTAAAAGAATAGTCCAGACCCAAATTTATGTTTGATATGTTAAAGAAGAAAATTTTCTGAGCATTCTGTGAAATTTTCATTCATTTCCCCTGTTCGGTTCTTGAGATATTAGCAATTGAAGTTGACACATTTTCTACCAAAAGTGAACTTGAAGCAACCAGGTGTGA
>WURT03000028.1:1228431-1255321 GCA_009936505.3 Holothuria glaberrima
TTTTACTCAGTTCTTGGGGTAAATCAGAACCACACTGCGCGAAGTAAGTGAACAGTAAATTGTTAGACTACATATCCATTAACAAGTTTACTCATATCTTACGAAATTTGGATATGGAAGTGATTAGGACTGTGCATGTCAGACGGAGCCTTTCCGAAATCTGACAGAGGTGATACTGGCAAGTAACTACATGCGCGCGAAGCGCGCGGAAATTTTTGCACTTTTTTCGGCAATTCGATCAAAAATTCGGGAACTCAGTAGAAAATTTGGGCAATCTTTTCACTTTTTCTTCATCCGGCTGCCGAAATTTCACTTATTCTGTGCCCGAATTTTGGTCATTTTTTTGTCCGAATTTTCGATCTCGGCAAATTTTTGGGGGATAGTCTGCCCCCTGCCCCCCGTCTCGTAAGCGTATGTTCTGTACATCTGACACACAACTGAAATGGCAATGATACTGGGGTGATTAATATTAAAATCAGTTATTACAAATTCGCCGTGACCACTGATACACTTTTTACCGACCACTTATAGATGTTAGTCATGTGGAGCCCTGTCCACAAAAACTACAATTTCTCACATCTTCGCTACTATAGCATGTGGATACATGAGTAATGAGGTTAATAAGAATCATTGTCATGCAATGATTTTCTTTAAACTCTTGAAATAATCAAAATCAACTTGAAAGTAATGAGAATGAAACACTAAATTGTAAACTGGTCGAGCGAGTGAAAGCTGAAGCAAGCCTGCACAACCCACCATATATGTAAGATGCGTCGTACTAATTATCCACTACAATATCCACTTGATAGTTGTGCAGTAGACTACGTTGTGATTCATAGCTACTTCAAACTCAAAGTACATGTATACTGTACTTGTTACGTGAGAGAGTAACGTAAGGCGAGATCAAACTTTGTCGTCAGTTGAACTTGATTGATCATTAACTGTCGTTAGGTATTAATTGAATGACGATTGGTGTTTCCAGTGCATGATTTTGCACTAACAAAGAGAATAATTTCCAAAGGTTGTTCTTCATAGACAGTCTTTCGTTCGCTTATTGAACAGTCACTGAAGTGAAAAAGTATGGCTTACCAGGTAAAACATCAAGCCTAACGTTAGCCCTAACTTAAGTGTACCGTTAGGCATCTAATGACATGTGAACAATAACAAATTGGCTTAGTAAGTTAGCTACTTAGTACACTGCAGTATGCATTCAGTCTAGGCCTAGGCCCTAGGGTATACAGTAGTACGGTACGTTTACTAGTAACTAAGTCGTATGCATGCAGGTGGTAGACCTAGGGCCTAGGCTAGCTACAGTAAAAGAAACTTTCGAGATGTAGGCTACACCAGCTTGTAGTTAATTGTAGAAGTGCCCAGAGCGAAGTGCAGTAGCCTAGGCTAGTATTATTATTAATTAGGCCTAGCCTACTACTGTAGTGGCACCTAGGCCTCGCCTAGGCTACGTCGTCACATCAGATCTAGAGTGCTTGTCCATATTTGACTTTTTTTTTTTATTTTATTGGACATTTAGCCTAGGCCTCTAGGCCCTGGGCTAGCCAGTAGGTATTGTAAGATAGCTGAAATGTGAGCAGAAAGTATGCTTCTTGATTTTTTTGGGGGAAAATCATTTATTCAAGGTTAAATTGCCGTAGGCCTAGGGCCTAGTCTATGTCTATTTTTGTTGGACAAAAGGCAGTTAAGAGATGAAGATGGTTCATCAGCTGAAGGACATACAGTAAGGCCCTAAAATCAATGTTGTTTCTGCTCAATACAAATTGTAATGTTTGTAAAGTTGCATTTGATTTTCAGCAAAGGTTGACTTCATTTTAAATGTAAATTAGCGATGCACTTTTTTGCCTATGACCAAATGAGTTAAAAATTTCAAGTGTACTGTAAATAGCTCTATGTCCAAAATTTAGTAAGAAAAAGGTTGTTATTAGCTCAAAAATGCTACTTTTTCAAATCTGCTGTATGAAGTCATTAAAGAACCTAAAATTGCCCATTTTAGTAGTTTGTGTCATTTTTAGGACTAAGTGACCACTGGTCGATTCCTTTCCAAAACTTTGTTTCTTCATTTACTCAAAACTTGGTTTTTAAGCCACTTTAGTTCTGATGCAACCACATGCAGCTCACACCAGGACACAGTAGGCCTAGGCCTACAGAAGAACTACTCACAGTATAGCCATATCACCAGACAGTGAAAAGGGAACAGTGAGTAATGTCAGTTGTCAGGGTCATCAACAGAAATGGAATGAAGCATTAAGAAATTTAGGTACAACTGCAGAATCACCTGCCCCAAAACTGTTCTCACTGAGACGCCTAGAGTCACTGTCACAGTCAGCATGATGATGATGTAACAAACTTCAGAGTACTACAGTAAGTCACGTCTTCTCTTCACCAAGGACCGGGACTGTGACTCCTCTCCAGAATGGAGTCGTGGACTATCTCTTCACCGAGGACCAGGAATGCAACTCCTCTCCAGAATGGAGTCGTGGACTACCTCTTCACCGAGGATCTGGACTCCACTCAGGATGGACATAAAATATCCTTGCAAGAGTATGCAACTCCAACAATTGAGTAAATGGCCACTGGGACTGTGACTCCACTCCAGAATGAAGTAGCAGTGGACTTGGAACAAATTTTGCAAAAGTATATGGATGATGTACGTTGACTCGTTCTCAAAAAACCATCATTGGATAAACGGCCACTGGGACTGCAACTTCACTCCAGAATGGAGGCGCAGTGTACTTAAAATAATTTTTGCAAAAGTATACGGAGGATGTACGTTGACTCGTTCTCAAAAAATCATCATTAGATAAATGGCCACTGGGACTGTGACTGCGACACAACTCCAGAATGGAGGCGCATTGGACTTAGAATAATTTTTGCAATTTCAGTATACAGAGAATGTACATCAACTTGTTCTCAAAAAACCATCACTGGATAACCGGCCATTAGGACTGCAAATCCACTCCAAAATGGAGGTGCTGTTAACTTAAAATAATTTTCACAAGACTCGTTTTCAAAATATCCATCATTGGATCACGGGTGTTCTCAGCATTATATTTGTACATATACATACAGTACACTATACATATGTTTATACCTTAATGCTGAGAATACCTGTGCATTGGAAAAACGGACCCTGGGACTGTGACTCCACTCCAGATTGGTTCTTTAAAATTGGCCAGGGTATTCTGCAGTTACTCCGAAGTTTATTCAGTATATGAAAAGCAAGACACTATTTACAACTTTGCATTCATAAAATAATAGGGCTGTCAACTCTCACACATTCAGCTTGAGAGTCGTGCATTTCGGCGCAATCTCACAACCAGGGTGCATTCCATGTAAAGCAGACGCCAAAGTTACGCTGAGGTGTCAGGGTTTGTATGCAAGCAAAACCAAAGGTGCACTCCAACAAAACCAAAGGTGTACAGTATGCTAACACAATGAAAGGTTGATTTATACCACACAGTATTACATAGTAGCCTATTGCCTGCTGTACGATGATCATTCATCATACTTGTGCAAAGCAAAAAGTTACACACATCCTTTCCCATTTGGCAGGAACAATTCATATTTTGTGTGGGACTCAGTGGAAACACACTCTAGCACAAATTTTTAAAGCTGCCTTATTGACTTAGAGCTAGGCCTAGTAGGCTACAAAATACATAGTCAATAGGCAAGTTGTACACCAACTCAAGTGAATCCTCATGCCACTATGGTAAGTTGTACGCCAACTTGAGTGAATATCCATACCACTATACCAAGTGTTTTCCTTTGTCTACCCCAGAGGTTTTCGGCATATAGTGCACAAAATGCACATGGGTCTCACGCTCTCATGCTGAAGCATCAGTTTCTCATGCAATGTCTCAGTATGGTGCAAACGATGTGTTGGCTGTTGGTATTAAAAATGCCAGCTTTCAGGCTACCTGAGTTCCTTCTCCAACTGATCACAGCCTCCCAAAATTGTGCAAAATTTTATATAGACTAGAAGTGGTGAAGACATAGATACAGTATGGGCAGAAAATATTCCACGAGGTCCTTTATCAGGCCTGTACTCTAGCACAGCATTTTTAAAATACCCTCGCATGGCCACGAGTCATGTCAGCAGCCCAGTGCATTCCATGGAGGAGGAGACTACCATATGTTGCACTGTTCATGTGATATTCCACAGTGTGTTCCATCCCATGTTGAACTGAAAGTCTGAAACCCAGTGTAAAAATCTTTTATCAGTACCTGTTACAGTATGAGTCTATGACAGGGTTGAAGAGATACAGCTAATTGCTGGAGTTAATCTGGTGAGACTGAATGGTTTAGTAATGATAAAAGCTAGTTTCTTTGTAGGTCATGTTGGTAAATTTCAAATGCAATAATGTAAAAAGTGTTTTTGTTGTTTTTGTGTTTGGTGAGAACTCATTACAGTTCACCATTTGCCAAATTCTTAAAATCTTGTAATAAAATACTTGTATGGTACAGGTATCTTGAGGTAAGAATCATTGCAATATTTTCATACATGGTGTGTGAATGCATCACACTGATCTACGACATCAACAGTTTAGAGCCTCTGTAGTTTTGAGCAAAGCTATTAAGTCTGTAAGATTTACCATTAGAACTTGGCCTGCTGAGAAATTAGAAGACTCTGACCAGATCTCCCAAAGGGAGTCGGGTGTAAAAAATCCTACTTATCTGTTCATTCCCTTGTTGTAAGAAGCCACTACCACTTCTAAAATAATAGTTAATCCTTGACCAGTGAGGGACTTTTTCCAATTGATTACACAACAGGTAAGCTATTGACATGTCCTCTCGTTGCACACATAAATCATTTGTGTAGGATACAGTTTTTACAGGAAGTCTTTATTTGTTTTAAAGAAGGTTTGATATGTCACCAGGAATCAATCAATGATGTACTGTAGGCATTATTAAATATTCGGACAACCAAAGTTTGTGCAACAAGTGAGCAGACTGCTTCAAGGGTTACTACAAATTTCTTTGTGGACTACTAAATTTTCTTTTGGACAACCAAAAAAGGCAGCCAGGTTGTCCAATAGACAACCATAAAATTTTCTTAAAATTGAGGCCTGCTCAATAGAGTTGAAACACAGTCTTCACACCAGGTTTGTTAAAGACATCTTTTCTTTGGGATTGCCCATAGCCAAGAATACCGCTACAATAAATTCAATTATTTCCTCCTCCAATGCCTTATCCTCATTCAGGAGGACTGAGGACTTTTGCTGTGGGTGCTTGTTCACAGGGTTACCATTGTGCCTACAACAAACAACTGCAAACAACAGCTAGAAAGTTACATTCTGAATGGCTTTAATAATTGTCTTTTTCACTTTATTTTGTTTTTGTGTGCATTGGACCTTTCAATACTGCATGTGTGGTTGACAGTTGTACCAAGGAAAATGTGGGCTTACGTTTCCCTCTTAGGCCCAGTATTATAAAAAAAAAAAATAGTATATGTATATATGTATATTGTAGCTTTTAATCTTTTACCAGATCCCTTTTTCTACACAGCCCGTTTTGTTTTTCTTTGTTTAAATTTTTGCATTTTAAACAAAAAAAAAAGAAAAAAGAAAAAAATTAACACAGAAATTCTTTCTTTAGTCATGTGCATCAAACTACTGTATTGTGAACATACAAATAACTACATACTGTAGCATTGTGAACAACTTTTTGTTTTAACTTTTGTCTTTTGAATATGTGTGTCCTACTATTTTTTCTGAATATTTTAGATTTGAAACTACAGTACACTACAGTAGCATTGGTATTTGGCTCAACAGACTAGAAATCTTTTGCATGAATCATGCATACATGCATACATTGAAATCATTTACTTTTACAGGACACTTCTATTTGTCCCTCAGGTGGTAAAATTGTTGAGGCTGTATGAAACTACTGTACATGGTCAGCTTAGTCAAGATACTTGTACAGTAGCAGGTTAAAGTACTGTAGTATACTGCCTCATAGTACAGTAAATATACTGTATACTGCACCAGGTACAGTATAAAGTTGTTCATTCTTGTCAAAACAAAGTTACAGACTTACCCCTTAAAGGAGCTACCGGTATTGCATCACTAGATACAATTGGTGACTGCCTTTTGATTGACATTGATTCAAGCAGTTGCTTCACTCTGGTTGGCCAATGATGAGTTGTGCAGGGTTGTGGCCCAATTAAGCCCGCACACAGTGTTGTGTTGGTATGGCAATGAACAGTTTAAACTCAATGCAGGCTACCATACAATAGCTTTGACAGGGAAGTGCACTAGACAGGTGTCTTATGTTAAAATTGGAGGAAGGGCTACTGTAGAAGTATACTGAGTAGGGAGAATTTTTACTGTCTGGGGTGAGACTTGTTGCTCCTCAACAAGCTTGCCTTCTGAGGAGATGGTCTCACCTCTTACAAATGTGCCTCTCAATGTGCAAGGATACAGTAGTCTTATGTTTAATCTTCAGAAATGGAAATGTACAGTGATGATTCTCTGTTACTGTGTTAAGAGAATATTATGGCAAAGTAATTGCACAGTACTGAAGATGCAGAAATGAAGATGCAAAACTGATCATTAAATGTAATAAAGATGTGTGATTACTGCACTGTACTTGTCACAGGTTTTAATACTGTACACTTTTTCATGACTATTCTAAGTCACACTTTGATACTGTTAGTGTGGCAAAGTTACAAATCCTCCATTATCTACTTTACTCCTCACAATTATTTTCTCTTCTCTTACAGCCTCCAGGAGGGTATGGTCAACCGTATGGTGCCCCGGCTCCAGGTCAAGCACCGTATGGTGCTCCACATCAACAGGGTCAACCAGGAGGGGCCCCACCTGGACAGTATGGTGCACCAGCTGGCCAACCGTATGGTGCAGCACCTTATGGAGGACAACCGCCCTATGGGGCTCCCCCTGGTGGTGCACCTGGATATGGTCAACAACCACCACCCCAGGGTATGTATCAACAAATGATCTAAGTACAAAGGTTGTAAAAAATTTGACATGCATTAGTTATACAAGATTAACCCTTAACCTTTCTCCCACCCAGTGCTTGGCAGGATGTGCTATGTACCTCCATGCAAATTATGTTATTTTAATGCTTGTGTAATCTGCTCTGCAGTACACTACAATATTATTACATTTCAGTGATCTGCACAAATTATCATGGATCAGTTAGATCGAACCTGTCAGGCCTTGAATTTTTAGGCATACGAGTGCAATCGCACACCATCACTCGCCTCAACTCACTCTGAGAAGTGCGATTTTTTGCACACCTACATAGATAAAGAATGGAAACTCAGGTAAATCTTTTAAAGTTAAATAAAACAGCACACCTACCACACTCTTTAATATTGAGAGGAGTGTGATATGTAGCACACCTGGAAAATCTAAAACTCAAGGCCTGACTTGTTGTTGGAATTTAAGTGCAGTCACCAATTCCTGACATAAGAGTTGATGAATTTGGGGTAAAAATTCACTTGCAGCCAGTATTCCAGTCTGAAAACAACTACTGAATAGCTTCCACATTGCTTCATATACAGTGTAGTTTAATAGTGTAAGTAGAACAAGTTGCACATGTCTAAGTTTCTAGGTTGTGTGGATGTTACTAAATAAATCGTGTGACTATGACATTGCTCTGAGGTCAAGAATAGTGAATAGAGATGGAGTATGTCAAGCTCCCTAAACCTTAAGTTTGGGGGCTCCTGTAGCCCCTGTTAAACAAATTTAGAAATGTAGACAGTAGTATTGTTGAACATCATAGTTGGGATACAGTATTTCTTTTTTTTTTTTTTTCGGTGATGTGCCCAGGGATCTGACCATGACAGGCAGCACTGGTTGGCTACATGCATTTAATTTAAAACTCTCTTGGTGGCATTTACTGTACATATGGTGAACCATTCTCGGAACTATTTCCTTCTGGTACAGGCAAATTTGTAGATATGTTTGCCGCCTTGGACCTCTTCCAAAGATTGGCAGTTACTGTACCTGGCAGGCACAAAATCCATGGCACAGTGCCATGCTATTTGCTGTGGTACAGAAAACAACATACTGCACTGTGCATGCAGCAATATTTTTATCTATTAAAAAGCACTGAAGCACAAGCCACATTGTTAAATATTCCATGCTTCGACCCACGTACAGTAGAATACGTTGTAAAAACATATTGCGAGGACTAAACTTAATCAAAGTCAATGGAAGTGATCTTGTTGAGTTTCTGTGTCCTTCTGCACAAAAAGTAACTACATTCTTCAAATCATGACACAATGAATTAACAATAAAATGTTCATGTATATGTAGTCCTAGTGAGATCTCCTTCCTTGAGAGCTACAGTTGTATCGATTGATGAGCCTAAAGTACGTAACAAACTTGCAGTGAGCACTGTGTACAAGTGTACTACTGTACTCACGCTTTGCTTAAACTTGCCTTGTACTTGCATTTGTTAGAATGAATGTGTTCTATATTCACAGATTTTGAAAGTTGGGTATTGCTGCTATATTGCAAAATTGTGTACTATGTACAGTGCTCATGTACTTTAACTAGTACTCACAACGAGAGGCAACATACAGTACATGTGCTGTAAAGTACTCATATTCATAACATTGCGCTCACATTTCAAGTCCTGAATGTAAGCTTAAGGAGCATTGTTGTAGCACAATGGTAGCATAAAAATAGAATTGTACATTTATATATCTATTAAAAGAAAAATTCATACTTTCTGTTCATTAACAATTTAACTTTGTTTCTTTCTTCAAATCTTACATGTGAAGGTTGAAATTTGGAAACTGGAATCCAGGAGCTATAGCCCTGTATCTGATTCCTGTTACTGTATGTCCAGAAATTTTTTTGTATCACCCCTGAAAGGAGTTACCAGGCACCAGTTTTGTATCTACAGTAGAGTAGCCTCTTGTATTCAGAGCAATTTCTTGATAATTACTGTAGGTGTATAGTTTTAGTTGAGCCACCACCTGTTAAACCAAAAATAGCTTCTGCTTCCCGTAAAACTTTGAACCGAAAGTAAAGCTAGCCCAGGTAGCCTAATTTTCACCCTTAATTTTGTCAGTCATTCTAAATCTTATTTCTGCAGCTGGTCCTCCACCAGGGGTTGACCCTAACGTCTACAACTGGTTTACATCAGTTGATCAGGATAAATCTGGTAAAATCACGGCTACAGAACTCCAACAAGCCCTTACTAACAACAATTGGACACATTTCAATGCAGAAACATGTAGACTTATGATTGGTGAGTATGATACAATATCTCCACTAGATAGTTTTTTCCCAATTTCTAGTTGTTTTGGGCAAGATACAGGGGTATTCTAATTTATTGTCCTGTATTATACCAAACATGAGAAGCTAAGAGAGATATTCCCTGGGAAGTTTTAATTCCAACATTTCATGATACATAACATTGTAATGTAATTGGGTGCAATTGATAAAGTGCATCAAGGGTTTACTTCATAGGATAAAATAGGGCTCAACTAATTATTGAACGTGGAGATCAGCCATTATTTCATACTGTACAGTACATTGATTGATAAAACATTGGATCCCAGGAGGAGGTTGTTTTCACAGATGGCCCTTACTCATGTTGGGGAAAAGGATAAATAAAAGCAGTGACTCATTTTGCACCAGAATATGTGGTTTGAAATCTCTATCCTTAGTTATTGTACACTAGGTTTATAAAATCAAAAAAATTGTATGGTTTCAATGTGAAACAAAATCTGTTACTGCTGAACTAGATGGTTCTGCGAGATGTCAAAATTGACAATGAAACATTGCAGCAAAACCTAGACTGACTGTTGCAACATACTTCTAAAAAATTGGGGAGATGATGGATTACCAATTTTGCATCAGAATATTTGGCTCCAAATTTTTAGAGATATTTACAGTACTTTGTCATACAGTACAGTACACTACAGTACAGTACAGTGCATTACTGTACATTACTGTACATCAGAGTTATACTGTAGCAAAGAGACATAGTGCATAACTTAACAAAACCAGACATACTTATGTACTAAGGGTTTTTAGCCAATTCTATCTGAAGGCTACTGTCATGGCTACTGTACTTGCCATTGTTCACCTTGTGCACACAGTTGACTCAGACTGTGAATATGCCCATTGTTGTTCTCATCCTTCAGAAGCTGAAGGTTAGAATAATCTAGCTCCCTTAAATCCTTCTTTCTCTGTAACTTCACACACCCTTGATAAATATTAAAACATCACATTGAAAGCTATTGGATTATCAAATAACATCAGTATTCTCAAACTTCAAAAAGTACAAAACACCTGAACCTGATTTGACCTCGACTGATGTTTCGGAAATCTTGGCAATTGGACAGTAGACCACCTGAATGTAGCCATTTTCTCTGAGGTTTATTTAAAATGGAGTAGAGCAAAAGGGTGAGAAATTTATGAAAATGGCAAAAGATTTGCAAGAAAGAGGCTGAATGATAAGATGATAGATTTAAAATTGTGTAAGATGTAGAGTAGAAAAGCAGTGCAATTACTTTAAAAGTTAATATAATAGCAGTGATGAAGTCTGTTGGATTCTCAAATGTGACATTCTAAATGCTCGGCCTAAGAGAGGGTTCTAAAGGAAGGGACCATTTGAGAAAAACTAAGCACAATGTTTGGTAATTAAAAATTGTAGTAACATATGGGATTCTGCAATTGTGTTGCCCGAGTCAAGAATTTGTAGTGATTAATTCTTGGTCAAATTGAGATGAAAGATTACTCTTATGTGAAAACTTGGAGAATTGTTCATCAGCCTTGTTTTTGTGACGATGATGCACAAATGGGAGCTGGCTAAATATGCATGCATCCCTCATATCAGTCACAGGAGTATCCGTGACCACAATGGCGGAACTCGCTCAGCCTTTTGGTTAAGATCATAATTTAGCATCTGTTCTTTTTAGCCAGTCTAGAATGGGACCACGTATGACAGACCCATGATGTAGAGGTCTGAAGGTCGTGAGGTTGGTCATGTTCAGTTGAAGTTGTCCCCCCGGGGACATAGCTCCTGTTGGGAGCAGAACTCCTTCAGGAGCAAACATTTGGTTTTCACCCTTCGGCTTTTTGCCAGATAGTCAACGGGACTTTGGAAAAAGTTTCAAGAGAAAAATTGAAACAAAATGCCAAGATAATCAATTAGATCTGTCATGAAGTGGGCATACACAGATGTCAAATTTATTGCTGAAAGTCTTGCTGCAGTTAAGTTCTCTGGAATGGATCAATATTCAAAAGTAGATATATATCAGAAAATCTCAAGATTATAATGACCTGTCATTCTGTGGGGCGGGGGCATAGGTGACAAAATGGGAATCTGGGGAGCTTATAGCTTTTGGTCAGTTGTACACAGAAAATAAATGTGTTGAAAATGTGACTTGTTTCCTTGAGGAATAAACCCTTCTTTTCAATCTACTGTAAGGTAGGGGATTCCAAGTAGCCACCAATTTCAATGGTGCAACCCCCAGTTTTTGCACACCTTTGTTTAGGCCCTCATGATTGGTCCTTTTAAAGTTTGCCTTTATATGCAAAAGCTCTTCCATTGCAAACCTCGGCCGTTAGCTTTAGGCTAACTTCAGTATACATGATGTACTAAATACATTTCTTTATTGTCCAAAGGTATTTTTGACAAGGATCAAAGTGGTACGATAGACATGTACGAGTTTGGTTCTCTGTGGAACTACATTAACCAATGGAGGGGAGTCTTTGAGAGGTATGATCAAGATAAGTCAGGTGCCATTGAAGCTAATGAGTTAAGCACAGGTAAGAGCAGTATAGATAAATCCTTGCTTCAGACAGTTAATATCTGCCTTCTCATTCTCTTTTGCAAAGTGTTGCTAAGGTGACAGTGATGATAATACCAGTGTTTTGATAAAAGTGACAGTGTTGATAACAGAGACAGTATCCTAGAAGATGGCAGCGTGGCTATGTGCGGCAGTGCCATAAAGGTGGCAGTGTGGACTATGGTGGCAGTGTTGATAAAGAGTGCAGTGATAAAGCTGATTGTCAGTAAGGCTGTAAGTGTTGTCACAGGGGGCAGTATTGATAAATGGGGCAGTTGTGACAAAAGCAGAAGTGTTGTTAAAGAAAGGGTTTAAACAAAAATTGATTTTAATGTGCAAAAGAGGAACAGTATGTAATCACACTTCCACTCAATTCTAACATTAGTTCTTGAGATATCAGTAAATGAAGTAACTACATTTGTGACCTAAAGTGAGCTTGAAGCAACCAGGGCTCATATCCTCTACCCTCATTGATGAGCAATGCTTAAGTTGTTTTCTTTGTACTTCAGTCTGTTTCTTTGACCTTGATGTTAAAAGGGATAAGCACCCCATTGGGAATTTGAAGTTTGTGGAATTTCTATGCCTCTCATGCATTCACATCCTGATACTGTGGGATTATGGAGGAGAGAAAATTTGAAAAACAAAAGAAAGCTCATTAATGTGATGTTATGATGTAATATGTGCTTGCTTCAAGTTCACTTTAGATTGAAAATGGTGACAACATCATCTGAAATATCTTGAAAACCACACATCAGATTTCAATTTAAACTTAATCAGAATGATAAGAATAGCTACCACTCTAACATACAGTATCAAAACTCTATCCAAGCCTAGAACCTCCTTTTAAAGAGAGCAGTGATATGTAAGGGGGCAGTGTGGATAGAGGTAGCAGGGTTGATAAAGGTAGCAGCATTGTGAAAGATGGCAGTGTTGGTAAGGGTGGCAGCATTTTTGAAGGCGGCAGTGTGGGTGAAGGTGACAGTGTTGTAAAAGGGTGACATTGATTTTAAAGGCTGCAGTTAAATGAAAGTGTTACTGTTGATAAAAGTGGTGGTATTTTAAAGGGAAGAAGCAGTCTTCCCCTCCCCCAGTGAAAAATGGGACAATTTTGGACAAAGTTTAATTGTCTTCCATTTTCGTCCTTTGCCTTTTGGTTGAGTTCGGTAGGAAAATTGCTCTTTATGGACGATCCTTCAAGGTTACTGTTCCACTTATTAAATAGGGATTTTCTATCTCAGTTATTGCCTCTTTTGGCAGAAGGACAAATTTAATGGTATCTTCCATAACACAAGGAAACCTTGAAGGCCTACGATCCTGTTTGTTAATTTGATCCTTATCTACAATGGAATAGTCCAGGCAGTGAGACTGTAATGTATAATTATTCTTGAAATATTTAATGGCAGGACAATGTTGGAAGATTTTAGACGAGATCATCCAAAAGCAGTAATTTTTCGTCCCATTTTTCACTTGGGCCCAAACTTACTTTGACCCAAGAACTAAATGTTACAAATCTCATCCTCTTGCATCTATTGCAACTATCTTTCATAATGTTTCAGAACATACTATAAATGGGGCATTCTCAAGGTAGAGAAAGGGGTTATTTGGCATAAATTTGAAAATCGAGGTACAACTTGTGCATTACATGAACTTGCCCTTACTGAAATTGACTACCACTGTACTGTTCAAAACCCGACCTCTGGTTGAAAAGTCGGGATTTTACTTGATGTTCGCACCTACAGATTATAGCCTAAAATTTTGAAAAATCAAGAAAAATATCAGAAAACCTGATAAGTGTCCCAGTGGTTATAATCTGTAGGTGTGAACATCAAGTAAAATCCCGACTTGTCGGCCAGAGGTTGGGTTTTGCACTGTTCAGTGATAGGTGATTTGAGTAAGGACGATATCACGTAATTTGACATGATTTAGAAGAGCCATTTATGAATAAACATGCCCAGGTATACCGTACTAATTCAATTTGAGATGACTGCATTTTCCCTTCAAGCACTGAGAATAGTCACACATTGAGGTAACTTGTTATTGCAAATTTCTTCCCATGTCATTAAATTTCAAAATAAATGATCCAAGAATATTGTTCGTGTGCATCCCTTCTTTCATCTTCAGATGAAAAGCATACCCCTCCCCCTTTAACATAAGGATGGCAGTGGTGACCATTTGATACTTGGAAAAATATAACTAACCCTTTGGTGATTTCAGATATCATAGGTATCTAGGCTTGGTAGCCAGAAAATAATTGTACTATGAGGCAACAAATATGCCCCCACCCCCTCCTTCATTCTCAAACTATTTTTGGTACACCTTTTGCATAGACTGTGACTTGCTCTTATTAGGAATCCTTGTGCACATAAACCCTGAAGCAGTCACTTAAATTTTTGATATATGCTTGGTCAAGTGGTTAGAGCATTCGACTTGCAGCCAGAAGGTCAGGGTTTCAAATCCTGGCCGGGTCATACCAAAGACTTTAAAAATGGAACCTACTGCCATTGTGCTTGGTGCTCAGCATAAGCAATGGAGCAGGGAAAACAAGCCAGTGAGCCACAACTAGAAAAAAGGCCGTGGCCGGCCCGACTTCAACCAATTGGTTAGAAACTGAGCCGTAAAACCTCATCTAACTAACTTGATGTTTGCTTCTGTTGTACTTCTTGGTGAATGTTGCTGTCATGTGTAATGAAAAATCTGACTTTATACTCGCCATTATCTTGATGGCTCTTCTAATTTTCTGATTATGTTTTTTAAGGGAAGGGGGTAGGGGTGGGTGTGAGCTTTCTTCCTCTTTTGGAAACTCACAAGTGAAGTGTAAGTAAACTAGTACCAAATTCTAACCAAGGAATAACCAAACTCACCAAATTGAGTGTTGATTTTTTTGTGGAGTACCCCTTTTATTCTTTTGTAATTAAATTTCCTTTCAGCATTCAATGAGATGGGATACCGTCTTTCACCACAGTTCTCCCAAATGCTCGTCTCAAAGTATGACATCCATGCCAGGCGATCACTTAAGCTTGATGACTTCATCCAGGCCTGTGTAATGTTACGATCTCTCACAGACAGCTTCAGACAGAGGGATACTAATCTCAATGGAACGATCACAATTGCCTATGAAGATTTTATGTCACTGGTTCTTTTAAATAAACCATGAAATAAAAACTCACAACTCTTTAATTTTTGGAAATTTCTTCAATCATTAACATCTGTCTTATATGTAGAAACTTAAATAGAAAGCATGTGCTCTCAGTTTTATAATATTAATGTACCTTGCACTTGTGTATTTGTCCATGAAATATGTTTTCATTTTTCTCCCAGTTACGTATGTTTTCCTCAAAATTCTTTTGATCAGTTGTCAATTGTTAGGCCTTGGTATTTTAGGACCCATTTATGTCAACCAAGGTGAATGCTTTTATATGTTAGGTCTCTCTTCTTTGTCAAGCCTTGGTTACTTGACAAATCCACTCACAGCTAGAGTTTGCCATAGTGTAGCTTTTCCGAGGTGTATTTGCAGCAGCAGTGTGCATATATCTTTATTTCAGAAAACACAGATATTCCAATTTATTGTATGATTCCATAAAACTGGTACCTCATGTGATATACGATTAACTAGACAATATCGACAAACTGCGTTTGTCCAAATATGTCGGTATGCCTCCAGATCCTGGTGGCCATATGCAAAGGCTTGCTAGCAGAGTTGTAACCAAGTCACTCTTTTTTGTGGCATGTTAAGTCAACTACTGTTTACTCATTTTAGAGACTTGAGTCAACTCATGACTCAAGTCACTGTTATTTCAATCGGAGAAAATCGGCAAGAATTTTTCAAGTCAGGCAATTTTGCAAGTTGTGACTCCTGTAGTCATACTTGATTACAACTCTGCTTGCCAGGATATAGTTTTGCTGTAATTATCTTGTCCTCTTCCGAGAATTTAAAACAGTAATTACCTGTGAAACAGAAGCTGAAAAGATAATGTGATATTAATGGGGCTGTTATGATTCGTCAATAATCATGATACTAACTTCTTCCTACATGATAATGGACATCCTTTAAGTATCGTAATATCAAAACAGAGAAGAAAGTTGAAACAAGAGTTCATTGTGTTTTTTAAGGATATTCATAAACATTTATTGCAGTTTTTCATGTTTTCAAATACATTTTATGTTGCTAAAATAAACAGAATAGTTACAAAAACAATAAAACAATTAAGAGTTTGAGATGTACCAAGTGTCTAAATTGAATACATTCACAGATGCAATTTTCGTTGGGTAATGTGGCGATACTACGATGTATTGGGATACTTTCGGCAGCCATAATCGCAATGCCATTCTGCTATATTGTGGCAGCCTTAGATATTAATGACACCATTGGTGGATCACATGACATGGTTGATACCAAGGGCTAAAGTAGGTTAGAGTTTTGTGTATGACTTTGTTTTGGAACTACGTGCAATTAATTTTGCAATTAAATGTTTTATGAGGAGTGTTTTATACTTGATTCTTAAAACATTCCTTTAAATGGAAGATTATGGATGTATGAAATTAATTTCGATGTGAAGTATTGTTATTCACTTATTGCTAACATTTTTTAGAAAGATTTGTCAATTTTAGGATAACTTGGGAACTTTGATAACGTTGCCTGATACAAATCTTCTGTCAAAGTGGCTTAAGATGTTTCAATACGTGAAATTGCAGACATAATTGCCAGGTACATTTTGTGCAGTAATGAACAGAGTACACAACCAGCTATGTGAAGTTGTATTTTGATTTGCAGAAAACTTACTCAAGTCCCAGTGAATTTGGTTTCAAGTTACTGATATCATGTGCTGTATATTTTGAATAGTGTATAGTGTCCGTTGAAAAGGTTGTCAGCATCGTCCATTTGAATGAGAGGTAACCATCTTCTCAAAACCATTAAAACTGCATTATGATGTTGCAGTATGATGTGCTTCCCAAAATTTAGCCCAGATTGTCCAGCCTGCAGAGTTGGACTCAACGTCTCACTGATTCAGAGATATCCTTTATGAAGTGAGGAAGGTATAACAAATTGGTTACCGCCTGCGAGACTGAAGGTCTGCGAGACCGAAAGTGAATAAGGGTCAGCGAGACCGAAAGTGAATAAGGGTCTGTGAGACTGAAAGTGAATAAGGATTCGCGAAACTGAAGATTTGCGAGAATTGCTTCACTAAAAGTGTATCTTCGTGCTTGTTAAATGTAGAAATGAGAACCATTATATTATTTTTCATTTGTCTCGTAAGTTCAGAAAGCGTCCCCTAAGTTCATTTCAGATCTCATAAGATCACTTTTGAGTCACATAAATTCAGAAAAAAACTAATGGGTGTCTCATAAGGTCAATAAATGTCTCATAAGTTCACAAAAAGTCCCATAAGTTCAATGGTCCTAACCCTTACCTATAAAACCCTAACCCCTAACCCTGATTCACTTTCAGTCTCGCGGACCTTCGGTCTCGCGAACCCTAATTCACTTTCGGTCTTCAGGGAAACCCCCTAACAAACCATCTCTACTTTGCAGTGTAGTGGTATACTACCTTTTAAAGCCAGTGGCAGATACTGTTCTCCTTTTGAGATAGATGTATTTCTTGTGTTTGTCGATGCTTGAAAAACTGGAATTGTAGCTTGCTAGGATAGATAAAGATTTAATGTAATGTGCCTTCTACATCTCGTGCATTGTGTTAAAAGAATTTATGGACTGATGAAAGTCCTGACATACTAGGTTGTAATCCTGCCAACACTTTGCAGAGGTTAGGGATGAATGACTTCAGGTGTTGCTGCTTCAGTCACCCCCCCACCTCCCCACCCACCATCACCTTGACCTTACCCCAAATAAACCCCACCCTTATAGAAGTAGAGAAAAAGTGAAATGAATCTTTATTAATGTTGCTCACTTCAGTGCTTCCAACTTTCTCATCGTTTTGGCATGAGGGATGTGTTGACATATCGATATATCGATATGTCGCGACATGAAGCCAAATATCGCGACATCGACATTGGCTTAACAGTGTCGCGATATCATGTCGTAAAAACAGACCAACAATTTTTCAATCTTAATGCACACAAAAGTACAAATTATAGTGTTTTACCGATCATTGAACTATGTATTATTAGAATAAAATAATTCGAATATTGTAAAGATACCGGTATCGCAAATTGTGCTCATCGTTTTGGAAGCCATTTATAAAGTATACACTTGGGCTAATGTACAGTACGGTGCGAGTTTACTTCTAACGTTGTTTAGGCCGTATCACAGTAGTGTAGGCCACGTGATGTACACAGGCTCAAATGTAGCCTCATAAAACTCGACAGTATCGATTGTTGCGACATTGAGGTGCCGATATTTGGCGACATATCGACATTTGAAATTGGCAATGTCGACACATCCCTATTTGACATGGCATTGTGCCATCATTGTTGACAGTTAGTTATGGCCGTTGGGTCTGTTGCCATGTGAGGTGTATCGTGTTCTTTCAAGAAGTAATATTTTTCATCTTTCATGAAAACAGTTCCAGCAACACACTGTATCGTGTTCTCATATTTTTTGCATCTCACGGAAAATCTTGTTGGAATCAGATAAAATGGTTTCCAACAGTTTAAACATGTAAAACAGGTAATTGAAAACAAGTATCAACATGTTAAAACATGATTTCATCAGGTACCATTGAACAGGAACCTGCTAATTTCATAGGTGTTACCTATTGATATTTGACTTTGTTTACTCACCAACAGGGGTAAATGATGAATACCCAATGTATACACGTTATTACCAGTTCATACCTAACGACATTTCAACAGGTGTCAACAAGATTTCTACATTATGTACCAACAGAACTTTTAATGTCATGGGAGTAACTTTTCATACCTGCTGACTTTGTCGACTCACTAACAGGTAAATGATGAATTTCCAATGCATTTACATGTTATTTCTAGTTTATACCTGGCGGCATTGCAACAGGTGTCGACAGGAATTCTCACGTGGGAAATTTGGTTCTTGCCAGATAAAATTGATTTTGGTTGTTTTTTCAACATCGGTAATGCAAATGATACACTCTTTTGGGGGGTCAATTTCTTGTAAATAACCAGAAATGTATACGTGGTGGATTTTGCAATGCAGTACTTGGATGTTCTATAAATCATTATTTTCTGATGTAAGTTAAGACGTTGAATACTGTCCCAAACAGGGAAAAGTCGCTGGCAAACCTCGTTTCATGCTTCCATCGCGGAACGATGTTATCGCGAAAATAAACTCAGTTATCTTTATCTTGTATATTTTAATTTGTGAATTGTGTTGATCACTTACAGATCTTTTGGCTAAGATCATGTGTAGCGTGCGTTTTTTCAGATGGTCTGGAATAGAGCCATGCATAGCCGACACAAGAGAAGAGGGCGAGGGGGACGAGGCATAACCTCAACGAAAATAATGCAAGTGCAAATCGCGAAGCCTGAGAAGCCCCAGTAACGAAAGCCCGCTTAAGGGCGCTGGGAAAAAATGAATTATAGAAGAACTGAGATATAATTAGTGAGGCATTTTCCCACCGTTAAAAGGCATGAATTTGGCCGTTTCCACCATTTCCAAGCTTAATTTTATCAGGTTAATTGCATTAGCTATTTTGTAGGCTACCGTATGGAATCAAATATGTACCTGTTATTTTTGGCCACGCTCTTGTAAAGAGTGGGTGGGGGAGGGACAAATGATTTGATATCCCTAAACTTTCAGAAGTGTGTGTGTGGGTTGGGGGCTTTTTTGCCTGTCTCCCACGAATGATGTGCAATAATGGGCCCCCTAACTGCCAAAGTCACGGTGTGGCTGGCTGAAAGAAATGAGCAACTAAATCGTCTCATCCCAAATACGCACGAGGTAGCTAGCCCTTTAATTGGACAAATACTAATTATATATTAATGATATTCTTTTCACGAAAACGTTTTCGAAATTTATTTTCCAGCTTCTAAAATCTGATCCTTACCAAATAACATTTCATTTCATAAAAATATCTAATGAAACAAAATCTCGTTAACAGAGTAACTGGGGCGGAACCGCCCAATTTTCTGCGTTCTAATCATGGTATATTGGGAAGACTTCATAGGTTTCGCCCTTGGGGACCCCCATCGAAGCGCCACCCCTGAACTCCCGTCAGGAGCCATATAGCACGGGGCGCTTATACCCCACGAATACAACATCGCACTTCGCGCTCAAGGTGCACTTGAGAATCCCTTTCGTGCCCAAAAGATGGTTCCTAGATCCGCGCGTGAGGACAATTAGATCCTCCCTCCCAGGGAACTGTTACCGACACCAAGTGCATTGTGCAATTCCTGCTTTTCTCTCTCCCGTCCCCTTCGAGACTACCTCTGCACGTTGGTTATCCGTCAATCTGAAGCGGCCAAAGCAACCTGGGAGAAAAGGCAGATATTAAAATGTGACCTTTAAAAGTCTCCGCAGCTAGTACGTTGACGGATCGCTTCTCGTTGTAACTTCCACTAGTCGCAATGAATTATAGAAACATGTTTTCATTGACAGATTTACCAAACGTATCCCGTTGTACAATCCTGTTGACAAGTTGAGAGTGTACCATCTATAACAACGAAGAATCGGGGGTCTGGGTCTGCCATAGGGCCTACAACATGAATGATAGGCCAATATGCTTAATAGACGGTATTTTGTAACAGTAGGATAATTCGGCCAAATTTTGTATCTTAAGTCATGCATATTTCACTGTTCATGACTATCCAACGATGAAGCTGGAGACGACAAAATCCATGGAGACGGATTATTACCTGAGACCCGTTCGGCTAGGGGGTTGCGCCAAAAGGGTCACAAGTATTTTGCCGTTTCAAGTATTTTGACCACGGAAGTATTTTGGTGCCTTCAGTTACATCAAAAATTACGACAGACGTGATTTTTTGACCACGCGAAATACCTATCTAGAATGCAATATTCCCGAAACAAAGTATCCCTAACGGCGTCAAAATACCAGGGCAGATGACAAAATATCTGCGCAGACGGCAGATTATCTGAATGGACGTCGAAATACAGTGACCCTTTTGGCGTTCCATAAGTATTAACCCCACAAAAATATTTTAAGCACAGATTCCAAACTTGAAACGGTATGACATTTATACAATATTTTGCACCCGCAGTTGTAAAAGATTCCCTACGAATCAAGTCCTTGCTCTTCTGTCATTTGATGATTGAAACGGGAAATATCATTGTGGAGAGATGAAATAACTCTCCATATAAAAATGGACTAGGCGGGGATATTCATAGTTACGTACCATATACTTTTATTTGTATAATGAGAAGGTAAATTAGATTATTGAAAGATAGAATTAACTTCGATGGAATAGAAATTATATTGGCTATTTACTACACTATTTTCGTTTTGCTAGAATGGATACATGTATTTTCGTTGGCGCTTCTTGCGCAATATTGACAGCAAAACAAGAAAAAATACATAGGACTACTTACTGCCAGATCATCACGTCCGTTCTCACCGAGTTTTCGTTTGACCTAGGCATAAGAGTTAACTATTTGATCGCAAATTTTGATCCGGTGTCATTCTAATGTCCACAGCCGGAAAATCCATGAAGATTTAATTCATCACAAATTGCAGACCGCTCACTCCTACTTCGGATGTGATGTTTAAAGGTCTGTAGACATATAATAAATCCAGTTGTTCTCCTCAACAAAGCTAGATTAAGATCCCCTGATCAAAAATCCGTTGGAATGATTTGAATATCTTTTACCGTTCTCAAGATATTTCTCTTCAAAGTTTGACCATTTGTGGGATTTGTTCATTAGCTATGCAAAAATATTGTGTGAAAGTTGTACAGTGTCTGTATTTCTTTTGTTATTCCTTCATAACTTATTTCTTAATTACTTAATAGCTAGTTTCTAGTTTGGTGTTTAATGTGGATATTTTCAAAGAACTAAATAGCTTCTTACAAAATTAACCCCTCGGGGCATCCCAAAATTACAGCAGTCCTTGGAATGAAGGCTAAACTAACAAAGGACAACATTACACCGAGTCGACATGTCCCTCTCTGTACGTCACAGATTTGCATAAGTAGCATATGTTTATTCATGATGTAGGTGAAAAACAGTATTTGTCTTTTAGAGTGGTCAATATTTAATGGATTTTAATGGGAATTGCGGCTATTTTTATCATTTTTAATGCTTTTTACACCAAACAGGCAAACATCACATTTATATGTCTACAGACCTTTAATCATGAATTATATTTAAACCTCGCTAATCACCTTAGTTTGGGAATTTGTGAGATATTAATTGGATCAAATTTCTTGGGAATTTGGCTATGCAGATGCATTTTTTTGGGGGGGGGGGGCAGAATAGGACGAAAGTAACCGGTAACTTAGCTGGAAATGTCATATCAATAAGGTAGCAAGTACAATATCAAGGAATGTAGGTATTATTTACAAACTGAAAAATTTCTTTCATTCATTCTCTTTATACTACATTGGTCTTACCTCATTTAAATTACTGTGCTATTGTTTGGGCTAGCACAAATCCTTCTATTGTTAATCGTCTTTTTGTTATTCAGAAACGTGCTGCCAGATTTATTTTGAATACTGGCTACAGTCTTAATACTTTCAATCTTTTCACAGAGCTTCGAATGCTCATTATTTTTGACAGTCATAAATACCAGTTAGGAATCTTTATGTTCAAGTACAATAATAATTTACTGTCCTTAAATTTTAAGAACTATTTTACAGTTATTGATGATGTCCATAACTATAATACACGAAGTAAAGGGAAACTCTACCATAATAAGGCAAAATCCTCTATTTATCAAAATACTGTCAGGATAAATGGCCCAAAATTCTGGAATAATTTAAATGCTTAAGTTCGTACGTTACCCAACCTTAATTCTTTCAAAAGAGCATTTAAAGATTATTTATTGAGTAATAGAATGTGATACTTCCCCTTCTTTTTGCCTTTTGCAAATTGTTTGTATGCTCTAGTTGGGTGGGTTTAGCTTCTTTTAGTAAAGGGTGGGTATTTTGATTTGGAGGGGAGAGGGGTAGAGGGAAAAGGGTTTTTTGTACTTGTAATTGCTTGTGCTTGTGCTTGTGCTCTCTTTTTTCTTCTTTCTATTTTTTCTACAGTTGGCCTGATCTCGATAAGCTCTGCTTTTATCAGGTCTCCTCCACTGTATTTACAGTTTTTTACTGTGAATTGTTGTTTATGCATACATGACCTATTTATCAACTTACTCTGTTTTTCGTTCTGTGGCAATTTAACTGTATCGATCATTCTTGTATGCTATGTGTCATTAATTGCAGTGGAAATAAATGAATGAATGAATTCTCCCTATACACACGTTTCGTACTGTAGTCTGGAGCGTTCATTCAACATTTCTCACAGGGGATGTGGAGTGATTTTGAGAGCAACATGTTGTTTTGACCGTCACTAGCGTAGTCGTGGGTCCGAAACACGAAAGTGGCAGGGGTGTTGTTTGTCTTATCTGGACTATATTCACATATCAGGGGGGAAATGGGAGGGAGAACAGGTAACTTAACGTGATGGACAGTGCCAAAGGCTCCACGATCATGAGAGGTCCCCCAAGGGCGTGGGGTCCAAGAGGAACACCGTAGTGCGGGTCCAGAGGGAAAGCCGCGGAGGGTCTGAGGCAGAAGATGGCTGAACGCGAAGCGCGCCTCAAAATGGCGTATTAAAGACAGTTTAGTAATGATTTACATCCTGAACATGACTGTATGACAAACTCAAGCATTCAGAAATGACTCAAAATTTCCTACAAGCCCCTCCCCTCAAATATCATCACTTGGCAGTTTGAAGATAGAAGAACTTATTCGTTAAGGGAAAAACTTTCATATGAGAGTACAGAAGGTACATCGACGCAGAGGGGGTCGATATCAAAGGAAGGAGATCATGAAGCTCTTATGTGCGATTTCCATGATTCTGGAAGTATTACGTTTCAAAATAAAAAAGATGAACTCTTCAGCATTTTTGTCAGTATGATATGCAAAAAATAACGACTTGAGCCTAGAGTGCCTGGAACAGGAAAATTTGCACGCATGAGATATGTTGTCAGCAAAAAATACAGGGGTTCGGGTGGGTCGAAATTACAAGAGCATTAAAAGTGCATCTACGGCCGGGGTCCGGGGTTTTCCTTGAGAAAATTGGGAGAAGAAGCCTTTATATGTGATTTCCCTGGTTCTGAGAGCCGTGTAATTCCTATGTTTCTCTTCCTGTTAGGATTGTGTAAAGCTTATTTGAAAGGAATATTTACATTGTGCAGTGTTCAGTGATGAACACAAATGTATTCAATAATCAAACATTTTATAAAACATCCAATCAAACTTGATACAATTTACCAAGGAACGCATTAATAGTCAACCGAAACCGCTATTTATGGACGAGAATTCTGTTTGCGTTTGTTGCTTTCTGTTATGTCAAGTTGAAGATAGCATATTGTCAATATTTTAGATTGTCCCTATTTCTGACCCAATCTTGCCACCTCCTGAATGTTTTTGATCATAGCTTACCGGAAAGGCATCGTTTTGCATCATTATCAAATATGAAATGATCTTAGGTAATTATAAAATAGACAGCATTAGAATGAAATGTTTAAGTATCTTCAAATGGCGTTGGAAGGGCACTAAACAGACCAACCAATCGAAAGTTTGCCATTATTTGTACGGCAGGCATTTTTTAATTACAGGCCCATAGCCTAAAGAGGAATGATTGCTGATCAAGTGAGTAATCCAGTGACCTTGCAGGTGGCACAGTGAATGATGGTAGGGTTGAATGGGGTTTTGCAGCAAAGAATTCCTTACAACTGCCTTGCAGAGAGTATTTATGAGACAATCAACTAAAACAGGTGCGCGAGGAAGCGTGGTTAGAAAAAAACATTTTTTAAGACATTTCATAATTTTTTTCTCTCTTCATATTACAATGCAAGTTTTATTCATTTATTATTTACATTCCCTACATTTATTTCGTCTCCTTTATTTGTTTATTTGTTTGTTTTTTACATGAAGAGAGACTATCAGGATCGCTTAGAGACTAAATTGTCAGTCTTTTACGAGGGGAGTCACACTCCCATGCACCTGATTATAGTGTTCAAATTGACTGCATAATCATTGGAGGAAATCTATTTTTATGAAAACTGGGGACATGAACAAGCCATCAGCTCCGAAACACCCCCGACGGCGTGGGGTCCAGGGGCCCGTCTTAGGGCCCTGCTGGATCCAGGGATAACGCCCTGGTGGGAACCTAAGGGCAAAGCCCAGAGGAATCTCTGGAGTATTAACAAAACTTTGAGCATTAGAGTGAAAAATTTAACTACTTCTAAATGACGGTTGATGTACTCTATAAGCAGACCACACAAATGATAATTTGACCGTTTTATGTTAGTTGGGTCAAGAGGCAGCTCCTTAGGAGTATCGGGGAAAGCCCAATGAAGCCATGAGATATTTACAAAATTCTGAGCATTCAACTGAACGAAAAGATTAGTTATCGCAAAAGGAATTATATGTCTACTAAATAGCCACAAAAGTAATAAGTTCATCATACCTTTTGTTGGCTAAGTCGTGAGTACATCCGGTGAGTGAATCTGATGATTGATGGTTTAAGGGCTTATGGGCAGTGGCTACACATAAGGTTTCTTGTCAGGCGGCAAACGATTTTTGTTTTGAACATTTTACGGACCAGGTTCGAATACGTGACACTCAAAGAAGGTGCATGAAATTTATCATTACAAAGCCTGTAGCTACAGAATTTTATCACATGGGAGGATTCAAGTTGAAATTACACAACGGTTTAGGAGGCGCCGTGGGAACGCGGTTAGCTCTCCTGATTGTGTGAATCATTTCACTCTCTGAAAATGGCCTTGAATTCTCTTTAAACAAAATTCGAAACTGGAACTCGAGACTCGAATATACATTTTAGTGATTGCATTTGTACCAATGGCCGGTGAAGTTGGATGGTACAAGGGTTTTCTGGGTGGGAGAGGTAAATTCTGGTTTACGAATTTCATTGAACGATAATACTACTCAAGCTGTTTAAAATGAATTAGCAACAGTTAAAATATCTAAGGTTGGTGTGCGCGAAGCTCAAAGAAAAATAGCATTTTAAGTTCTATGAAGGTGAAGATTAAGAAGATGCGGACATAGAGGTTAATAGACCTGCGTCCACTGTGCTTCCTAAGGTATCCTAAGGCAAGGACGGTGCAGAATGTTTTACTTTTAATCCTTTATTTCCAAAATTATCCAAGTTACATAAAAATGCCCTTCCTTCTTCCCGTTTTCATCTTCCATTCACTTTGCCCTTTCAGCAGTCGGTGATATGAACTATCTTTCCCAGTCAAAACCGTCACATGCCAGGCTCTCGGCAGATACACCACCTCTTGTGGTTCGAGAGGATAGTTGGTGGTTGGCATGGGGCGTTGAAGAAACACCTCGCTCACACAGCTGACATGTAATAATAAGACAACATTGTACGGCGAAATTTCAGTTTTGAAATCATTAAGTTAATTAATGGTTTACTTTATTTCACACTTCTCAAAAGTTATCAAATTGATAACCAAAATATAATGCAGAGCATATTATTTTGTAATATTTTTGAAAATGGGGAGAGTGTTTGTGCAGGCCACCCCTTTTTCAAAAAGTGGGGCGACATATCCCCCCCCCCCATCTCCCCAGGATTCCCGCCTATGTGTATAATAAATTAATGATGGTACTAGTATCTGTTGCCAGTGTCTTGGGTGCAAAGACAGGGTTTTTACAGGAGTAAGTTAACAAGGACATTCTTTACTACATTCTTTACTGTAAAGGTACTTTCCGATAAGACAACCTCCGTAACAGAGGATATCTTTGCTTTAGAGCATGGAAACTCCATGTACAGAGGCACTGTCATCATAAAAGATCATTCTAGTCTAGTCAATGTAAGATTTGACCTTAAACAAATTGCAACAAAAGGTATTTTAACAGAAATGGGTAGAATAAACTTACTTCATTAATATACTAAAAATCGACATAAATCGACATTCGCAAAATGGTCAAATTTTGGCCCCAAAAATTAATTTTTTAGAGCGGTGAACACACGTTCAGTTTC
>WURT03000028.1:1272217-1286251 GCA_009936505.3 Holothuria glaberrima
GTTCCTAATATGACGTCACATGACGTCACACACTTTCCAAAATTTTTGGAGAAGTGAAATTTTCAAGCCTCAAAAAGAATGTTTTGATTTGTAGTTTTAGGAGTGAAGGAACATGAATTAAATCACAACAATGGTTGATATGTGTTTTAAAGAACATAGTTTAATTAATCTGCACAGTACGGGCGTTGAACTTTTCGGTGTCATGGCCACTTTAAGATGGTTAGCTCAAAGCTGCATTTACTTCAATTAAAACACAATTTTCCATATTCAGGAAGGATTAAATTTTACTTTTCTTTACTTTAGATGCTCGCATACGTTGTGGCGTCTTTGTTAACCAGTGCTTTTCTTGGCTACCTTTTTGCAACCCGCCTGATGGATTTAATTTCTTTCGTAAGTGGAATATCTCCCTTGTGTGTAATGTTTACTAACAACACTTACTGAATCACTATACTATTTTAGTTGTATTCTAATGTACTAGTCATTGAGTATCGACAACATCAAATGTAGCTAACGGACATTAAAATAATAATCACAATGCAATCATAATAAAGCTATAAAGGGATTTCACTGGGTCACGTTATCGCGCGTCTCACGCGATTTTGACAGGCAAGATTGCGCGTCTCTTTGGTATTAAAGGGTACGCGTTCATTGTGTCACAATAGTATCCATGGTTATGCTGTGCTCGTGTGCTGTAAACAGGCGTACTGCATGTGTTTTGCCCGTCAGTCCCCGGGAATCCTACGCGCGTGACGTCACATGAAATCCCTCCATCGAGATAAAAACGGATTTTAAATGGACGCTTGCTTTTCAAACCAAAGAGACGCGCTATCACGTGACTCGGTGAAATCCCTCTAAAGACCTTATGCATTGACGTCACGCGAAGTAATTTTGGATGGAAAAAATGAAGCACACTGCACGCACGACGTAGATTTCGTACGCAAGTGTAGTAGACTTACGCGCGTATCCCCCCTGGTACACCAATCAGCTATCTGCATACCCTCGGTGTAAGCTGCAATGATACGCGTTTACCTCCGTTGGATGGATCACTTTCTGTTTGTGACGTCATATGCATAAAGTCTACAGACTCATTCATGTTTACAACAAAAAGCCTAATTAGGCTGTTCACGGTTACGTTACTGGTTGGCATTGGTTGGCATGGAGCATGCGCAAGAATTCATGCGTCTATGTTAGGTGTGGTGCATGTAAACGCTTGCGCGATTGCACGCAGAAAGTAGACGAATTAAAATCTACCTTTCATTCTGGCGATTGTTTAAGCGTGCCTTAAGCCTGCCGCACACGAGGGGAAATTAGCTCAGTAAAATGTCTCGCGTGTCACTTTGCTAAGCTAATTTCTCACGTGTGCGCGCGAGTTTTGGTGGAATTTCCGCCTTCCGAGGCAGATGACTCAAATATCCGCAAACGTGTTTGACTTTTTTTTTTGGACAGTAGTGCCACTTTTTTCACCGTGTGCGCCTGACCTGAGCATTTGGTTAACGTCTTTTAACTATAGACCTTATGCATTGACGTCACACTGACGTCCGTTTGGAAGAAAACAATGATGTGCATGCTAACGCACACAAGTTAGCATGCACATCATTGGAAGAAAACAATCAAGTATGCCCTGTACGCACGACGTTGCGCTCGCACTTAGACGAGTAGAACAGTACACAAATAACTGTCTGCATTGCGTCGTCTGCTGCCGCGCCACTGCAGTGCAGTACTGTACCATTGTAGCGCCGCAGCACTGCACTGCGGAAACGGTCGATTCACACATCAGTTCTTTACGTTATTCTACTTCCGACCAAACGTAGGCCTAAAATGGCTACTGTTACGATTTCTTTGTCAAAATTTTCTGAGGAGTTAAAAAGGCAATCCAAGCAAAGGTACACTTAAAAAATGATCGCATTTGAACTCAAAAAAAAAAAAAACGTATTTACTTGAAGAAAAGTACCGAGAGTCAAACCCAGTTGTCATTCCCAACGCAGAATGGAGTGATCTATATTTGTACATGATTTCAACACCAAGTCATCACACAAGAGAAGAAATTAGAGTATGTAAAGTAGCCTATATGCTGAAATCTATAGGCTATTCCTGTATTTTCAGAAAATGAAAAATGAAATCAGTTCACTGTGTAACTTGATGACTATAGCTTCGCTTTTGTAACTGTGATTCGAACATCCGACTACACAACAAAAATTAACCATATTTATATATGCTGGATGGATAATTACTACTATATAGGCTTTTTAAAGTGTAGTATACGGCCTATTTGTAGTAGGTCTATATACTTCACTGACTAAACGAAGTGCTAGTAATTGTTGCATGCACGTCGCGTTATCTGTTTATCAAATATTTTCCTCCAAAGGAGGGCGCACTTCATGGCTTTGTGACGTCATGTGCATAAGGTCTATTTCGCAGGCGTCTTTTGAACACTGAACTATATGCTAGGAAGTAGCATCCAACAATATTGTTGTGAAGCCATCATGGAGGGTCACGTGATGTAGGTCAGCTTACTCAAGTCGATTTACCGGCATAGTAACGCGTATCTAAAAGTGAAAACGCAATGTTTTACATGCTGACGCGCCGTAGCGGTCGGGGCTTAGCATGTCTTCGGCCTCGTGGACGCTAATTTGCGCGCTCAGTCACGCGTTAGCATGCACGCCATTGAGCCGAGGTAAAGTTGCCTCAGCAACCTCATGAAAAGGCTTACATCACAATAGCTGTATACCATACAGAGCACCAAACGCTTACCGTGTAGGACGCTTGGAGGCACATCACCAGCCAAAATGTGCGCGTGCATGTGTGCGCGTGTGTTAGCTTCCCTTCATGCGCCTTTTTGTTTTTGTGTCAAAAAGGCGCGTTCGACGCGTTGTACAGAATATCTAAGCACCTGCATGGACAGTCAGTAATAAGCGCGCCTAATCTGCGTAGTGTTCAGTGACCGTGCTATTGCAAATGCTATGCAGTCATCGCGTCTCTACCCACCATCAGAAATGCAGTTACACACGCTGTGCTTCGAATAGTCAGAAAACTTTGTAAGAAAGCGATCTTTTGATCACACGATCATATTGTAAACATTCCGTACTCATTTACAACAAACGCAATGAGCTTTAGCGTGTACAACAATGATTTTGCGATACAGTACTTTCACTTCTATATACGCGTTCCTAGAGCAGTGGAAGCGACTTGAGTAAGCTGACCTACATCACGTGACCCCCAAGTCGGCTTCACTTTCAGCGCGTATTCCGCATTGATATGCGTCCTCCAGTTATATAGCTCCGTGCTTTTGAAGATGATCACGTCATCGAAAAGTGGCCGCGTCCAAGTACGTTACTAGGGAGCTTTAGATTACACGACGCGGACGTCGGCGAGGAGGTAATGACGTCATGTAATAATATTGCGCACGCGTCTACGTGAACTTCACGTTGTCGGTGGAATTCTACTGGGAGTCGCCCGATTTGGCGTTGCGGCGAGAGCGGCGAGAGCGGCAACGCGAGACAGCATATGATGTCATATGATTCTATTGCCATGCCGATTGTCGACTGCAACCTCCTGTAACTTTTCTGAACTGAGCCGAACTGAAAATGGATGATATCCAAGAAGGAGATCTATCGAATTTGGTAAGTTTAAAGGGAAATATTGCGTTAAAATACACCAATGAGGCATGCAAAGAAAATACGCCAAATCATTATCAAAGCGGTCAGCCTCACTAATAAATAGCAGTAGCTTTATCTTTTAAAAAAGTTATGAATTGCAAGAGTTATTGATGTTGCATCAATTGAAATTTTGAAAGTTTGGATAAACAAATTATTTTTGTGCAACAAATAGCCGAATTTCTTCCTGTGGGAATCTTATTTTTTTTAAAACAAAGCTACAGTATTGCCTTATTGTAAATTGTCTATCATTCTGTATTTATTACTATAGGTTTAAAAAATACGAAAAAAATCTGTAAAACAACGTAATATTTCCCTTTAAGTATTTCAGTGGGTTGAAATTATTGACATCATTGTTGTATTGAAATTCGGGGTTGAAAGGTTTGATAGCCAGTTACCCTTATACAACAACATAAATTCACCGTCGTCCATTATATCAGCAAAATGGCCAAAGACAATTGCTTCACATACTCATTGAATGTTTGACATTCTTCAACTTACACATGGAGTAAGTTTGACTAATTATACTTTTCCGCGCCATATACTGTTACCATTAATATCAATGGATTTGGGCGTCTGGTACTGAAACGAAGTTAACGAACATCACCACGCGACTTTCATTCCCCGTCGCAGAAATCTAAAACGCAATAGTTTCTGAGCGCGGACGTCAGCGCGACGGCGTTAGCTGTGGGTAAAACGCCGCGTCGCCCTTGCCCGCGTCGTGTAATCTAAAGCTCCCTACTGATGCAGTCCTGGAGGACAAATTAGTCGGTCTGTGGGCAACGCATGAATGTCTGTACGACGTGAAAGGAATTGGGGGAGGGGGTAGGCGGCTCACCTTCTGACGCTAACAAGTCGGTGAATTTAAAAGCACAGTAATGTTTTATGGCGGGTTCATTAGCATGAATCCCGTTTGTTTCCCGACCATTTGTTTTTTTGTCTATGATTGTATGAGAGGACACTAAGTCTAAAAGATGTACTTGTGTTATCAAGTTTTACTGCAGAGCTGGTCCGACGATACGAATAGTTGCAGAATACCCTGCACATGGAAGCTCTGTTTTGGAAGACGTAAAGCTGCAGAGTCCAGGCAACAATTTTTACGTAATTTGAGAACGACTCATCTATGATTATTGCACCACCATTCTTTGGCAATGATTGAGTAATCTTGCTAGTTACCCTTTTAAGAGGCTAATTCATATGCCGTCAGCAGTTGATTTGTTTTTGTAAGAAGCCAAACTGCCAAATCGATATGCAGTAAAAGATTCAATTATTCTCATCGGGGTATGTTTTCAGGAGGCTACCGGGATACAAAGTTGATATTCCGAAACACCTTCCTTTTATCTAGCCTATGAAGGTTAAATTGTCTTTGAGAAGCTACGAGGATACGCTGTCAAAATATAGGCTGTCCTTTACAAACTTACGATGATACTCAGTCAGGATTCAAACATGTCAAGTTGAAGCGGCCACCGGGATACGCAGTGACTGCGCAGCCCCGTAGCCCCCGAAGAAAAACAACCCCTGAAAGAAAAAAAAACAACTCTTCAGTCCCACGGGGTGTTCTGAAATTGTGTCCGATATTTATTTAGTGAATGCGCTATTATAGCTACATTATCCCAGCCAAAGTTTTAAAGGCTAAGTTGCTCCGTATACAGCAAGAGAACAGGAACCGGTAAAGTTAGTTTTCATAAAACCACCCAAATGTCAATATGAGTAAATTACATCCCTCCAAAAAGAGTGTAATTTTAAGCTCTAGCTTATATCATGCTGTAACATGATAGGGTACAACCCCGCCCCAAATACAACAGTTCACCGACTTGGTAGCGTCAGATAGTGAACACCCCCCCCCCCCATCGTACAGGCATTCACATATTGCCCAAAAATCGACTAATTTGTCTAATGAAACAGTTGGCATATTACATTGTGCTAACAGGGATTTTAGCGATTTACTGGTAGTGTTTTGCAGCCTATAGAAGATGTACGGAGTACAAGGAAAGTGGTTCTGCATAATCAGGATAAACGGCACCCCTAGGCTAAGAGATTATTGCCAATTAGTTTTCAGAAGGTTCTGAATTTCATTTGTGGACAGCCTCGCGGGCCGGATGAAATGGTCTCGAGGGCCGCATACGGCCCACGGGCCGGAGGTTCCCCACCCCTGAATTATATAGTCATTAAAATGATGACTACAAATAAATTGTTTTCTTCTTAGTTAAATTTGTGAATATACATACCTATATTGTTTCTATAGCTATTGATGGTCTGCATTGTCCATATTGATCGTCTTTCGCGACTGCAAATCTTTTATTTCTATTGTTACTTCTAAGATTTTAAGTCACGTGTTTTCCAAACCAGAAAGCGAAAATTTCCTGAGAACACTAATGATCCCTTAAGAGGTGGATGACACAGTACAGGAATACCATAGTTGCCGTGCTAACCATTGCAAAAACTTAATAGAAGGATGTATTAGGCTAAGACATGCATGACCTTATCTTTTCCAAAAAGTCGATTTCTATCAGGGATTTAATTAATTTCACGGATTAATAGTGAATTTTTCGCGGGTTCTAGTTTGATGTCAATTCAAATTACATTAATTTCCAGCTAATTTATTTAGATCTACTGACACTTGCAATTTTGCTGGAGCCCAATGATTATTATTTATTTGAATACGTTTTCGAAAAAATCACCTTAACAATAATACAGAAACAAAATGAATGTACGTATAGGATATGAATCTGAATAGTATTTTAGCATGCATTCAACGAATTCTATGGGAGTTGCCATGCGCAATTACCTTATTCCATCTACACAAACAAGACTGCATCCTGCATATGGCAAGCCGTTTTACTTTTTATTCTTTATTTAGTGATATCAGTAAATAATTGCAGATATCATTAAATCATTTAGTGATATCAAAAATACGAACTGAAGATATCGGTAAATCATTTAAAGATATCAACAATTGTCGTGGATTTGTGTTATCAAAAATTGAAAACTTGATATCGGTAAATCATTTAATGATATCAGTAAATGATTTACAGATAACTCAAAATGAATCGAAGATATCTGTAAATACGCTAATTCGAATTCTTGATATCTTCAAATATGACGAATACCACGAATTCGGCCTTATTCAATGATATCATGAATTCGAATTAACGATATGTACATATCACTAATTCGGATTTAATGATATCAAGAATTGGAATTAACGATATGTACATATCACTAATTCGAATTCTTGATATCTTTAAATATGACGGACATATCACGAATTCGGCCTTATTTAATGATATCATGAATTCGAATTAACGATATGTACATATCACTAATTCGGATTTAATGATATCAAGAATTGGAATTAAAGATATGTTCATATCACTAATTCGAATTCTTGATATCTTTAAATATGGCGGACATATCACGAATTCCGCCTTATTTAATGACATCATGAATTCGATTTAACGATATGTACATATCACTAATTCGGATTTAATGATATGAAGAATTCGAATTAGTGATATGTACATATCGTTAATTCGAATTCATGATATCATTAAATAAGGCCGAATTCGTGATATATCCGCCATATTTAAAGATATCAAGAATTCGAATTAGTGATATGTACATATCGTTAATTCCAATTCATGATATCATTAAATAAATCCGAATTCGTGATATGTCCGCCATATTTAAAGATATCTGAAATCCATTTACTGATATCTGTGAACGAATTTTTGATATCATAAATAGAATCAACGATATCTGGTAGACTGTTCCCATTTTAAGATATCAGTAAATCTTTTTCTGATATCAGAAATTTGATTTCGTGATATCATTAAAAGATTTCATGATATCAGCAATTGTACAACACCAATTACAGATATCTGTTAATAATTTCAGATATCACAAAAAGAATTTTTTATATCAGTAAATGATTTAATGATATCTGCAATTATTTACTGATATCATTAAATAAAGAATAAAAAGTAAAACGGCTTGCCATACGTGCAAATGTATCAAAATATTTGTAAGTTTATCACCTCTAATGTGATGCGGTGTTGTAATGCACTTATCATCATTCATTGCCTTTGTATTGTTGAGGCTTAGATGCCCTGCTTAGATGAGAGTCATAAGTACAAGCTAAAAAGAAATGTATAGATTAATTCGGTCAAGGACAAAGCTTGCAAGTTGCATGGGAATACAAATCAATGCCAACAGGGTCTTATGATGGTAATTAACAGCTGCATAGAGGGCATCCGTCTCCGTTTTTGCTGGTATCCATGACGCCCACGACAAGCAGCTAATGGAAATATCAATAACTACTGCACTGATTATTAAATATCTACTGTATCGACCTACAGAGAGGGTGGAACCAGGGAAACTAAAGGATACGACCCACTCTCACAATACTTGATATTAAAACCAAAAACTTTTATTTACATATCTTTATAAGCTACTCAACTTTGCAATGCCTGGGAAGTCTCGTTTTCTAAAATCTGGAAGCATAGCCCAATGGTTCTGGTGTGTTACGCCGCACCCGATATTATCCCTTTGATAGATGGTGGTTATTTGTGTTTCAAAATAATAACATTATTTCAGCCTTGCCAGTCCCACTGTCCCCATTTTTCGATCCCTCGCGCCTAACTGTTCGTTGGTTTTATTGTTATAACACTGGTGGAAGTTTAACATCTTTCTTGTCAGTTCATTCGCCGTTTGCTTTGCTCAATTTTACCCTAGATTATGACTGACCAGACGGGCGACGATTCACTTTCTGATGCCATCGTAAACTTGGTGGTGTACATGTCAGGAATAATATTCTCGATCGCTGGAATTGCCTTTGCATGTCTTACATTTTGTGAATGAGCTCTGATCAAACACAGAAAAAGGTGAGCGATTTTTTTCCTATTTTTGAATTAGGTTAGTTGGTTACATTTACCCTTTTAAAATGGAACAAAGAGATCGTAAACGGACCCCCATCCCGTCCCCGGACAACTATTCTCGGGACAACTCGCCCCGGTATTATTCCCAACCGCACAAGTCCCACCCAGGACAATTTCTCCCCGGAAAGTTCCATCAATTTCCCTCAATGACAATCACCCCTCAGACAACTTGCCCTCCAAAAAATTTGAATCTGCCTGGGTGGTGGATGTCAGGGGTAGAAAATTGCTCGCTTTGGAATTGTCCAAAGACGAAATTTCCTTCTTGTATGTTTACAAGCAGTTTACAAGTTTTTCGTAATTTTACCACCTCTGTAAACTTCATATAACCGTGACTTCCACGGAGTACAATAAGATATCCTGTTTTACAAGGTGTGTGTTTTGTAAACTTTCGTGATCTAAATATTACTCTGACCCCCATCCAAAGAGTAGAATTCTTGTTCTTAATATGAAACACGTATGGAAAGCATTCACTATTCCTATTATAAAATATTGTATTTGAAGTTAAAAGTTATTTGTCACAAGGCACACCCATTACACATACACGCATAATTACCCACACCAGCGTGATTGCATGGTGACCGAACAAACAATCCCCCGGAAATACCTCTGGGCAACTACCTCGGGAAAATTGGTTCTGGAAAATTCCCACCCTAAACAATTTCCCTCGGACATTTCTCACTCATAACAATTACCCCTCGGACAATTTCTTCACCCCCAAAAATGGAATTGCCCTAGGCAGGGGCGGATCTAGGGGGCTGGCTCGGCCCAAGCCCCCTTTTTTAAAATGCTCTAAAAAAGGGAAAGGGAAAAAAGAGAGAAAAAACGGAAAGGAGAAGAGATATAGAGGACAGAGAGTGGAGTGATAGAGAATGAAGCTGCAATTAACAACCTCGAAACATGGGAGTCACAGCGCACAGCAGATCAGTTTGAACGTCGATTGGGACAATTCACACGCATGATATCTTACTAGACATGATTGTGTTTGCCACGGCTTGACTTGTCAAAATCGCCGTACCAAAACAGCCCTTCATCAAGACTTCGTTATGGCTACCATCATTCTAGATAATCCCATATAGGTGCTGGTAACATTCGACAGAACAATCCTTACAATAATACTTTTCTATGTCGTCTGTTCAATACTCAGTTTTCAGAACAAGAGAATTAAAATGGAAAATCATGCGAACAGTGGCGTACGCAGGGGTGGGGGTATTGGGCCATGCCCCCTCACGGATGCCATTTTTTCCCTTTTAGATCCTAAAAATACGTAATTTTTTTACACAAATTTTACTTCAAAAGGTAGCACATGTGGCACCAGACTGCATCTAAGGACACCTATTTTTTTCAAAATTTTCAAAGGGGAGGGGCAACCCACTCAACTTAGACCTCTCCCCAAGGCCGGCAGCCACTGATGCCCTTTTTCTTTTAGTTCCTAAAAATACACCAATTTTGTAACGCAATTCTTACTTCAAAAAGATAGCATATGTGGCAGCATATGTGGCACCATATTGCATGTAAGGACAGATAATTTTATAAAAAACTTTCAAAAGGAACGGGTGCCCCACCATGGACCCTCACTGATGCCAACTTTATTTTGGTTCCTAAAAATACGTACATTTTGTAACATGAATTTTACTTCAAAAGGCATATGTGGCACCAGATTGCATCTAAGGACACCAATTTTTTTCAAAAATTTTCAAAGGGGACCCCTCCCCCACGCCGGTGATCATACAACAAACTGCATGCCCCCTCATAAAAATCCTGCGTACGCCACTGCATGCGAATTACAAGCCCTAAGAAGTGTCTTTTCCGGCTATCTGGGATGAGTTTTTACCCAAAGTTTCTGGTATGCTACGCATAGGCGGCGGAAAAGCGGGGGAACGGGAGAGGACACGCCCCTCCCTAAAATTTTTAGTGAGGGGAAGTCCCTCCATAAATAAATTTCTAAGGAGAAAAATGAGGAATGATAAACTAAGTAAAAATCAGCAATCAACAAGTATAATCAATGACAAACTAAATGGCCAAATGCTGTTCTGTCAGTTAGTCCCTCGATTTTTCTCTGAAAGACGTTAAGATTGGCCTACAGTGCACATCACCAGCAAAATTTTATTTAGAAATATAGTGGTCGGAATCATTACAATTCGGTCATTCAGTTTTGATACTATGTAGACTAAGGCCTACAATAATACCATGATTACACTGCCTGGACGTACCCCCAAGACAATGACAGGGCTGCCAAGTCTCGAGCATTTTGGTTCATTTTCACTTTTTCACTGAGTCCACGCAAAACAAGTAATTAGGCAGAGAGGAACACGCACGTGAAAAAACTTACATTTACGCCCACATGTCAATACAAGGTACCTGGGTCCTGGCATCAAGTCGAACTAAGACACAAATTTCTCAAGGAAGTCCCTCAATATTCACCTATAGTACATGACTACCAGGGCTAAAGATCTGATTAGACGCCTTGAACAGGATGCATTGTAGTAAGGCACTGTGCCTATGATAACTGTCTTCTGTCAATAACTTGTGGAAAAATTATGTGTTGAGAGTTGATACATGATATTATATGAGGCAGAAAATTCAAAAATAAGTCATGGGAAGTGCTATTTCCGGCGATCTGGGAGGTCTATGTTGTCAAAAATTTTATTGAACGCGCCGCGCCAACCGATGGCGGCGTCCCGCTTAGATGGTATAGTGCCATCAATCACAGGTCGAACAACTTTGGCCCCCAACTTTTCAGAAATCCTGGATCCGCCCCTGGCCCTAGGTAGGAATTGTCCGAGGCGGAAGCTGTCAGGGGCGGATTGTCGCGAGGTAGTTTCCAGGGGAAAGTAGAGCCTTAACAGTCGGGGTGGGAACCGAGTACGTATATCCTTTCGCCCTATATAGGCAAGGAATAAAACTAAGTGCAGTTAAATCACCCATACATAGCAAATAACATGATTGTTATGAAATGCTGCATCAACACAAAGTATGTGCGTGTAGATAAATGTGATATTTTATTTTATTCTTTAGGAATGAAAGGATTCAGTATCTGTAATGTGGTCCTTGAGAACGAAAGGAGCCAGTATCTATCATGGTTCTTGAGAGAGATGGGGATCGATGAAAAAGCATACCGCTGATGTTTGTCTTAATGACGTCAGTATTTTGTGTTTGATTTTTGTGGGAAACTGAAAGGACACAGATTGTGAGAGTGATCCACAACTAACGAAGTTTGTTATCGGCTCCATAGAGATTTGAAGATGAATTCTATAAGTATTCTGTTTTGAAAAAGAAATTACCTAGAGGAAATAACTACATTTATGGTTTGGAACTGAGCAAGCTAGACGTGTGGAAGATAAATAAACTTCGCTCTCCATTGTTACATAAGCCTAAAAATATTGAACATTTTGGCAGATTTGACGAGGTAGAGGCCTAGGCTTTAATTCAACTTTATATCAATCACCCGGAGTTTCTACCAAAGAGAATCTGTCCATATGAGATTTTCGTTTATATTGCTCCGACAACGTCGAACGTTTGAAAGATTCATTTCTCGCCAGTAACGGTATCTGTTAAGGATTATATGGGTGTAAGTTGTTTTTATACCACTTTAACACGGAAAGTATCCCAAAAATCTAACTTTCCAGTTTGACCTGCTATTTTGAAACTATTTTGCAACCACTGGGCTCATAAAAAAATCAATGTAGAACGTTCGTGCTGTTTTTACAAAACGTAAAATCCCTTTTTCCAAACAAATTAATCACCAGGCTACGCACCATAATTGTAGGATAATTGTAAATTATCTAGTATTAAGTTAACTTCAATATTACATCAGTTGTTTTTGGCATAAGCTTAGGTATTAATATGTCTGATTTCCCATTTTACGTTACACCAGTCATAACCATTTAATACGGAATCACGGATAAGTTGAGAACGTTTGTGCTTCTCTAAACAAAATCAAAGTTGAGTGACACATAAATCTCTTGGGAGGATTTGTAAAAAGTAAATGGATACTTCCATGAGTCACAATCGCTGTATTGTAAAACATTCAATGAAATTATAACCAACTAAAATGTAAATGACAAGGTCAAATAATGACATACATTATTTGTCACAATATATTTTTATTATTTAATGATTCAGAATTCATTTGATATTTTCATTTCTTTTGCATATTATGCGCTTTTGGCCTAACAAGTGTACATAAACGGCTTCCATGTAGATTTGCAGTTACAACTTGGCGTGAAAGAATAATTTCGCCTTTTGGCGCCTTAATAAGCATAATAAATCAGATGTTACGGTAGCAAAGCACAATAAATCTCACCACGAATCATTTTCGCAAATATCAAGTACGGAACACGTCTCGATACTTTCAATCTCTTTTAAGTTCTGTAGGCATCTTGCAATCTTTTTGTTTCCGTAGTTACTCCTGTAGTAAAAGTCCAAATCAACACTCCATTACAGGAACTTCAAAAGTAAAATATATGAGCAGTGCCGTTGGAAGGCTAAACCACTCAACTCCCGTATTTTGGCATTTGCGAATATAATAGGTGGCTCAACCATTCTAGTCCGATATTTTGGATTTTACCAAGGTAATTAAGATTAAATACCCCTTGAAACTGAAAATTTAAGGGTATGAACCCCCCCCCACCGCCCCTTTCCCCTCTTTTCGACCGCTTTAGTGACGTAAATGAAAATAACTGGAAAATATTTTTCCCTATGTACGTATAGCCATTGACAGTTTGTAGCTGGCAAAGTTTGGAATTATGGAGCGACGAACGTCAAATGCACGTATCATCGATGAGGGTCAGGTGAGGGAGGTCTGGGGAAATTTAAATCAGACACTGCTAAATGGTTTTACCTGGCATCTAGAAACCAAAATTAGTGTACATATACTTTGCAGTGCAGCTTCGGAAGCGTCTCAAAAAAGTGCTGCCGAACTGACAGAAGCTGGAGCCCCCCCCCCCACTCCCGATCCACGCCTGAGTATATATCATCCTCTAGCACCAAAATAATCGACGCAGTGACGTAAACAGAATTAAGGTTTAGGTGTAAGAAATGAGAACGGATATTAACCAATGTGGTTTATTTTTTTTTTTGTGATGGAGTCAGACAACAATCCTCTCTAACATATCGGCCCGTAGTATGCCCTTCTTCCATAAATGCGATAGACTGACAAAAGCAGTACTTTCTGTACTTTGTTAATTGTATCTTAACATTTATGTATCTTAACATTTATGTTTACTTGATGGTGTCATGTTTAATCAATTTACACTTCACACTTCAACAAGAAATAGAAAAAAAAATGATTACACCGACTAAACATTTTACAGTTACTGTAAACAGATAATTAGTAGAGTTGCTAAGGGAGTGAACGCTGCATTTTTAGTACAAATGTCCCACTTAGCATGAGTGTTCCTTGGGACAACAGAAAGAAATTCATCCAAAGAGACACTTAATATCTA